>CM056172.1:45182443-45748332 GCA_029691765.1 Entomobrya proxima
GCGATTCAACAGTTCCATGCCTCCATACCTCTTTAGCCGCAAGTGTTTATAAATGCCTTACCATGTATGTTTGACTAATACTCTTTATGTAGTTTAAGTATAATAATTTTTAGCCAACTGTCATGGAAACGAATACAAATAGCAATCAATAGTGAACTGAATTGATGCAAAAATAGAAGAAAGTAACAAACCTAAAGCAAACTAGTTCCCTTTATTAGTAAGCTTGTCTTACTACTAATATTGCCTGAGTCGTTTTTTTGTGGACACCATATCTCTAACACCAAATTGAATTTCCGATTTCCGTTTTCGCAAAAAGGTTTCTGGTCACTGGAACCTGTGCACTACGAAGCCCGAATTTTGAAATTCGAATTCTAAGGTCAAAGGTCACGTCGGATTTTTAAGTTCCTTGAGTGACATATAGCATGCGACACATGATTATAGGTCAGTTTTTGACCAAATTAACGAATATGTTGTCAATTTGCCAAAATTCGAAATCGCCTGACCGTTATTTGAAGGTCAAGTTTTGTAAACACCATATCACTATTCCAGTGATTTTTTTTTGGAATTCTGTTAACGTAGAAAGGTTTCAGGTTACTGGAACCTGTGCAGGACGGAGCCCGATTTTTGAAATTCGACCTCTAAGGTCAAAGGTCACGGCGAATTTTTAAGTTCCTTAAGTGACTTATGGCATGCGACACATGATTATAGGTCAGTTTTTGACCAAATTAACGAATATGTTGTCAATTTGCCAAAATTCGAAATCGCCTGACCGTTATTCGAAGGTCAAGTTTTGCAAACACCATATCACTATTCCAATGAATTTTTTTTGGAATTCTGTTAACGTAGTAAGGTTTCTGGTCACTGGAACCTATGCAGGACGGAGCCCGATCTTTGAAATTCGACCTATAAGGTCAAAGGTCACGGCGAATTTTTAAGTTCCTTAAGTGACTTATGGCATGCGACACATGATTATAGGTCAGTTTTTGACCAAATTAACGAATATGTTTTTAATTTGCCAAAATTCGAAACTGCTGGGCACTTACAGCCGCTCTAATTCTAAGCATAAAGGATGTTTTAATTATGGTATATTTGAAATGAATTTGAAACTTCGGCAAGCTTACTCTCTACTACATGATTACCATGTTTTATTGTAGGTGCTTTTTTCCAATACTAAACTGCTGTAGTAATGCCAAAACACTCTTTGTTCTTTTTTTCAAATGCATATATGCAACTGGACCAACACTTGTGCGATGGATCACTACCACATTTCTTGGCACAGTTGAATGACAAATAATTATAATGCAAAATTTCCTATGTTACCAGCAGCACTAATGCCTGGATGATTATTTGGATATACATGCATTTTTCATAAGTAGCAATACCAATCTATAATACTTAGTAGATTTTGAAAAGGATACACATTTTTTGCTGGAGAGGGATCTATCAAAGCGGACTTTCTTCACCTTTTTGAGGTGAGTGGAAAACAACAATTCAACTTTTATTTGCCAAATCTGTTATATGTAGAATGCATTTTTCATTCTTGTAATTTTCTCTTAGTTCCAGAAGATGGTTGTGGTATACAACCGAAAGCTTGAATAAACTGTGTTTAGTTTCAATTATGGCATTCTTGATATCCGTTTTATCTTTACCTTTTATATGGTTTTATTGAACTAGGAAGTAGATTCGGGTAGTAGCCTGCTTAGAATTTAGTTTTATTATTTTACACAACGTGATGGTTTACAGGTCACACGCGCCAAACTTTACCCGTGACTGCAACCCAAAATAGGTTGCTTCTTTTAATCAATATTTCTGAGTTCACTTTAAAACTGCTTTTAAGGAGATTGGCTTGCGAGGCAAAAAGCTGCTAGGTAGAATTTCAGTTCTTTTGAAATGTTAACTGAAGCCGTTGTTCTTATATGTACTTCAATACGATAAGCTGAATTGTTAAAGAAGTTGAGTGTAACTTTTAAAGGATGGAAAATCAACGTCATAAAGCTAAAAAAACTGAAAGCAAATAAAGATTTTGGAAACGCTGACAACCGTATCGTTTAATACAATACATTATTTTATGTGCTTAAGGCAAATGTGTATTCTCAAAATATAGAGAGCCAATTCTATCGCCTATTAGCGGAGATATAAGTACTCTTTTGACATTTTGCATGTATTCCCGGATTTTACAAACCTTATTGGCAGCATTCACTAACAACAAAAGAAATATTATATTCCTAATTTAGAACGCTAAACATGCGGTATCTTTTTTGTATTCTGTGCTGTTTTGGATGTGCATATGGTCTGCCTATTTCACGTTTAGATTTACAAACGGATCTAGTTCTATTCCAAAAGTGTGAAATACATATAATCGAAAGCTCATTCGATAAGGTATATTTTTTTGGTTAATCTGGCCATAAATCATTTTATATATATGAGTTATGAAAGTTTTCTATTTTTTATTTAGAATTACACGTTGCTCGACATTGTTCCATTACCTGTTCCGGTATTACGTTACAAGCATCAATTCTACCAAGAACAAAACCTAGAATGGACTTTCGACAACTTTGGCAAAATAACTTCTGAGACATTCGACAAATTTGTTTGCAATGGAAATATGTATAGCCATGTTGAGCATCGACAACAGTCAAGATATATAAAACACCTTGGAAAAACACTTTGTAGAGTTTTAGTCTACATAAGTCCATTTGTAGAATGTAAAACGTGGAGCTTAAGGTTTCTTTTTCCGATTCATAAAAGTATACTCAACGCCATCTTTCCGTCGCATGACAATGTATTCAATAGTTCTATAGCTTTCCAGCCTACTGTGCAAGTTTTTCGACCAGAGACGTACTTCATTTTTGTTGGAAGTAGTACGTTTATACAAAACGAGCAGCTTGTATATTCGATATTTGTACTGGTGGATAAGTTCAAAGAATTTAATTTATTTAACGCCGCCATACCACTAAAAATATTTTTGGAAGTCAAACCTGACAAACAGTACACAGTTGCACGCCGATTTCTAGTAAACCTTGTGCCTTCAAGAAGAGTAATTGAAGAACTGTTTCTACGTTGCGGGATTAAGAAAAACAAAAAATCTGAGATAGACTGGCTAGCTTTCTATTGTTTGATTGACATGCTTAAGTATGCGCAATTATATACGTTTACCGAGTATAAACTTTTACAAAATGAGACCCTACCAACATGGAAGCAAACTGCGTGGACAACTTCTCAATTTAAACGATATATTTTATGGAATTTGCATCAACTAGAATGTGGACACGACACATGTGAAAATACTGCTGAAACAAAACTAGACCGCTTTCTAGGAACTGAGTTGGTAAATATTTGCTTAGAAAAACTGTTTCTAATGAGTTTGTTTCCTAACTCTACAATCCTTATACGACACAACAGAGTTTTGCTTACCCAGAAACCAGTTGCTTCTATGTTCGTCTCCACTGGATCAAGAAATTTGCAATTTGTTCAACTGGAAACTACTGGTTTTTATTTTGTAACTTGCACCGACATTCTGCAAACATCGGAATTATCTCTCTCGGGATTCTTGTCAGCATTTGATACTACGGTTTGGGTTTTAATTGTAATTTCTGCGTTAGTTACGTCTGCACTGTGTCAGAAAAAGTCTTGTGAAAATAATGTCAAAATATCGGTGAAAGTGTTTCTGAAAATGTTTAAACTTTTAAAATGCCTCTTAGAAGAGACCAATCTACAAAATAAACGTGCTCGCAACATTCTCTGGTCATGGATGCTTGCAAGTGTAGTACTTTCCAACTTGTATCGCGGGGATAACGTAGACAAAATAATTGCACCTTTGTTTCAAAGCAAGTTGGATACATTTGAGCAGTTAGTTAAATTCAACTTCACATTTATATCTAGACCAAATAAGCACGTGGACGTAACTCTGGTACCTATTGCTAATTGGTATCAAAATTTTGAGGACTATTTAGGGCTGCCTAATATAAATGCGAGCAATCTACCAAATATTACAGTAGATGACTTGCATTTTGGACAAGCTTACTCACTGGCCGACAAAGCTTCTAATTCTAATTTAATCAACGATGTCAAGAATAGAATGATTATTCCTGATTTTTACACGTTATATAGAGATTTTGATAGTTTGTTGTACATAACAGAACGTATTTCCAACTGTAACAACACCGCGTTTGTTGACTTCTATGTTAGCACACATTCTGTTTATGCAAACTTACAGAAGAAACAACTAAAGGCAAAATCGATGCCTACTATAAGTAGAAACGCTTTAGCTACGACAGTGCATAGTTGGAGATTTGAGTTGGTAAACGTTGAAGCTAATGATTTTGTGATAAAAATAAATAGTTTTTTGCATTCTGGAATTTATCAATTTTGGCAGAGTTGGAAGCTTAGACTGCAAACGTGGAACGACACACTAGAAATGGCAAAAGAGGCTACAATGTCCGTCAGACCAATCTCATTGGAAGACAATTCTCGCATGCAAATAATACAATGCTTAACACATGTCCTGAAACTAGAGCTATGAATATAACTAGAATGTTACCATTCATTGTTGGTTTCGTAGGCAAGGAGTTAGAACTTTGCAAGGTAGATTTTTGTTCTAGATAATTTATCCACCACTCCAGTATTCCAGATGGTGACAGTCCATCAAACCTTTTTTGAACAAAGGGATTAATCCAGCCCCTTAAATTTATTCCAATATGCTTTGTTCCATACTCCTCTTGCCCAACATCAACAGAAAAATTTGATGCAGTTTGCCTTCTTAGTGTAAATAATAAATCATTTATCATGTGTTCTAGAGAAATTAGTGCAATATTGTTACAACTTGTTAGTAGTAAGGTTAATCTTTCTTCGTATTGAGATATTAAGAACGTAGGAAAGCTTTGGTATGCTTGGAACATAAAAACCAAATTGCTTTGCCTTATCGTCACAATTCTTGCATTGCAGAACAAACAGGAAAAAGACTTCGGGTCACATACGGTTGTAGCACAGCAGTAGCAATATTTGTGTAACGGAAGTTGTTTATAATTAGTAGATTGCTTTGACCAATAATAGGGGAAAGAAGCGTATCCAAATTTTTGACTGCGGGGTACTTCCACTCGAAATGTTTTTCTCTGTTGAAATTATCTATATTTTTTTGTATTCTTTGTTTTGTGTCGTCCGTTTCCCTTGGAACAAAGTGTGAAAAACCCAAAATAAACAAATTAAAAAATGAAATTCAAAACCATCCCAAGTTAAATGGTAGCTTCATGTTAGCACTTGGTGTTTGTGGGTTGTCATGTATTTTGTGTTGTGTTTTGCCGACAAGTATTTTAAACTACATATTCTTGTCTACATAGTTGAAATCATGACTGCTTTTGCATGTGAATGTTGCCAAGAAATATTCAATAAATATTAGCTGTGTGTAATTTGTTACAAGTTTTCTCTGATAGTGAATAAATTATAGCCCAGCACAAGAATTGAAAATTAGTAAGTAAAGCTAGTACTGTTTTGTCCCTTTTTTAAATTACAGCTTTGTATTCATACTTATGTATTTTTTAATAAAAAAGCCTGAAACCCAAACTCCTGCGTCAGTTACAACAAATGCTGAAACCATCCGATAATAATTCAAAATATTGTTATTTTTTAATAGCTGACATCAAAAAATATACTTTTTGTTTTGATGTAATTTACCTTAGATAATTGTAAGAACCTTCATGTAAGCTAAAAACATATGTAGTTGAAAAACTTTTCAAATTATTGTAAATCTAACTTGTAAACTTAGAACGTTTGATTGTCTTTAAAAATTAAAACCATACCAATAAAGTTTATAATTTACGCAAAGGGTAGCAGTAAACTTCTTAAGATTGTTAAACCTTTATAAGCAAAAATTTACTTTTATATAATTGCTTTGAGTTTCTGTGTTATATTTTGATTCAAAATGTGGATTCGTGGGTGTAGCTGAAAATGCTATTTTATCTGACGGGTTTGCTTTATGTGTATTGCTTTTGAGTTTTCTTTTCTGATATTATTTTATGGAAAAAGCAGCTTGCTACGTTTACTATGTAGACTATTATATGTGGTAATAAAGACAATGATACAAGAAAAATTTTTCGATAAATGACAAATACAGATTATGTCGCCTTCGCTCGGGAAAGAGAAACGACTAAAGTCGGTTCAATTTTACGACAATATTTGACAAAAACTTAATTTCCTTATACAATGAGCTTGAAAATAACAGTGCAATGAGTGCACTGACTAGGAGAACCTTTCGGTGACTACAGGAGATGAAACCTATCATATTTGATAGAGTTTTTTTAGAAGATTTAGATCGCAGTTGATAAAATCCCAAATGACGACATGCTTTACACTCGAAAAGCTTGACTTGTTAACGTTGGTTGAAAAATGAACATTAATGTTATTAAAATCTGTATGTTGCATACATGAAAATGACATGTTTAATAATTGGCTTATCTTTAAAAATGGTACAGATTTCCTAACGTAACAACCAAAATACCACAAACCCTGTGTAATAGTCATTCATACGAAAATTTTATAAAATTTAAAAACAATAAACACTACAATTTACAAAACATTATGTTTAAAAATGATATTTCTAAGTGATTGGTTTTCACGCAAAAACTTTTGATATACTTTATAAAGATATATTAGTATCCTGGATTGTATGTTTTTTCATATGTTTGATCCCAAAGCCATTATGTGTTTTAGCTTTTTCGTGTTTTATTTAGGCACGCCGTTTAAAAACGCCATTATATTTTGTTTTCAATGTGTCTATTTCAAATTAACGTTACCCATTATTCACTACACAAAACCAATTTACATCAGTAAATTAAAACCCAGCGCGTGGCAAACATGTAATTATCCAGGTCAAGCTAGATTTCTATCTACGTGCTTTGTTTTTGAGAGCAGGTACATGAAGTGGCAGCTACGTGTTTGTACACATGGGAAATCAATACATTGAAACAATATTGTCTTACAAAACATATATGAGCATAAAACAGAAACAAAGGTTTCTGAAAACAAACATGAAGTTGTTCAACATTGGTTTGTATTTGTTGCTCTGGTTTCAAGGCACATTAACCAGTCCCAAAACAAAAACCTCTCAAAAGGATAGTAGTAAGCCCAAAATCAATATGTGGCAAGTTTTCAGCCTGGAAAGTGATGTTTTCAAAGAAGAAAAATACCATGCTATCGAGAATTTGAATACTTTGCTGAGCCCCTTTCGCGAACAGCATTGTCTAGTGTCAGTTGAAAATTTCCGCTATGTCGATATACCACCCACCCTAACTGAACCAATAATTCTTAGAAATCTGATTCCAGTTCAAATAAAATGTACAAATTGTAAATCGGAACGCAAGGTACTATGGACAATACGTGAAATAAGTAAAACAAAATATAAAAATGTGACCTCTACGAGCAAATCCAAGCCATACACTCTGTCTGTCTGTCCTTTCTCAAAGCTTTGGACAGGAGGAGGAACATTTTGCAATTCACTTCAACCTCAACTTAAAATCAAACCTTGGAACAACATAGTCACTCTATATATTCATCTGCCCATATTCGTTGTAAATAACAGATACCGTAATTTGTATTACCCAGTTATATGGAATTCTAATTTAGGGCCACTTGGCAGCAAGGATTATATAACAAATATGCATAATCCAATAAGTTATCATATTGTAGTCCGCTCCACGAATAAATTTGCTGAGGACATTGCAAGCATGCTGCTAAATCAGGTTATTTTTACAAAGGAATTTTTGCTTAGTGATATCTTTCTACTTGCTGTTATCAAAAACATGCACAAATCGAACAGTGCAAAAGTTTCTTATGTGACGCATGTATTCTTAGCCAGATACAACGACAATTTGTTTGTTGAAAGAATTAAAAATTGGAACAATTTCAAAGATCCTAACTTCTTGATTCAATTAGCGTTCAAAAACTTTCAAATAACATCCCTTTTGCAGTGCATGACGAAAGAATTCTCCTTGAGAAACTACGGAAGAGATATTTTAAATAGTAATTTTAGACGCTTACAGTTTGACGTAAATGAAGATCCCGCTAAGCACTTGCTTCGTGTTTATTTTCATATATTTAAAAGTGTACTTAGGAATGTAACAACTTTGTCGAAAGAAACAATAGTTAATATAGTTACTAATGTATTTAATAGAAAATACAAGTCCTGCGCGTGTTCACAATTTAATGCGCTGTATCCTCAGCTATATACTTCCGAATATTATGGATTGTCAAGTCCTATAAGATATACATGGACTATTCACAACAAACTAAGAACAATGCGATTTGTTAGTTGTGGAACACCAAAACAAATTAGCCCGTTTCCGTTTCATGAGTTTATTAACGTATTTGATTATTATGTTTGGGGTTGTTTAGCAACTTTTATTGTCATTGTTGTATTCAGTATGATTGGTCTTCTGAGTAATAAGATCAAAATATGTGTGTCCAACATTTTAAATATCATAAGCAAATACTTAATCGCTCTTTATAAAGTGTTTGTTGAACAAGGCGATCCAATTCCGGCTCACGTTGTCAAAACTTTTCGACTGCGGTCTCTCTTAGCTGGATTCCTTTTAGCTGGAATCGTGATAAGTAATGCATACAAAAACACCAACGTATACAACATGGTTCAACCTAGAAAGCACTTGCCATATACTAGTATTAAAGAACTGGTGTCCGCACATTTTTTCATATATTCCAGAAGTGAACAAATTAGTGCAAACCATTTACTAAATAAGTATTTTAATTTACGGGAGAATCGTCACTATTTTGGTGGTTCGGTTTTGCTATTTGATGGATTCACATTTTTAGCTAGTTCAGAGTTGTATGAACTACGCCTCCAACTCACTAGATATTCTATAGAATCATTTGATAAAGAAACCAATAAATCTAGAGCAGATTTACAGTTAGCAATGGATAGTAGTGGATTGCACAAATCTGTTAAAACACTTATACTAGAACTCCGTAACATATTATATCCGCTATATGACTCGCACGCATTCAATATACCACAAACTAGCTGGTTTCAAACTGCAGTCCAAAACTGGATACAGAAAAAAGAACGTACTATTTTAAAACAAGAACTTACACAACGTAATCAGGTTGCTTTAATATTACCTCAACATTTAAGTAATCGATATGCTGCCGAGTTGCGTAGAATGGGTAAATACTCTGTAGATATAGGCACAGAGGACTACGGAACATACCATATTGGAATTAACCTTAAAAACTATATTTCCCCGTTGATGAAACTACAAATGGACAGTATTAATACAGCCGGGCTTTTTGATTGGTGGATAAATTACTTGGCCTGGGATAGGACGCCACCAGTTTCAGTTCCATTAAAACGACCTAAAATGGATGGAAAAATTTTAGTTATATTTATGGTTCTTATAGTCGGGCATATAGTGAGTTTGTGCTGCTGGATTGTAGAATTAAGAAATATGTTATGGTTATGTGCTAAACGGATTAAAACCTGTATAGTATGTATTGTAAAGTATATAATTGCTCTACTTAAACACATGTTTAATTTTATGTGTTTCTGCCTTTCTAAAGGTAGTTATGTTTGCATTTTTCAAATTTGTTATCAGTGTAGAAGTATATATAGGTTTATTTCAAGATATATTTACTAAAAGGTTGTGTGTTTTTGTTTTGTTCTTGCTTGTTGTTAATGACAAAAGACTTGATGGACACTATTATGACTATAATACATTCTAACCTGACCTGAAATAAAATAAATGTTTCAACAAATACATATACCTTTGAACTTAAGCACAAATTATTCAAATAAAACCAAGCATAATAAAACTTAAAACTTCTGGCGTAAGAACGAATCATTGTACAAAGCATTTAAAGCTTAATAAAATTCTGATTGCATGTATAACTAAATTCTGTTTATGTTTTTATAGTGAGGAAACCTTGCATTACGACTTTGATTAGAAATCGACCTGAAACAGAAAACGGGCACTGTAGTTTGCAAATTTGCGTGTTGCATTTGCAATCATTTAAAAGTTGCCAATGGTACTTTTTCATATAAGCCTTAGCAGTGAAATTAACATAGAGCAGATACTAGTACAAAATATAAAAATTACTTTCTGGAGTATCCGAAGTCAAAACATCTGAACTAACACATCTAAATTGAAGAATTATACTAGCGTCAGTACTAATTTTACTTTACTTTGCAAATAGATTCAAAACATTTTGACGTATTCAACAAGTTTAATGGTGGTAAACATTTTCGTTGTTTTTTGCATTTGCAAATTGATGTTGCAATTAACTGAGGTCAAACGTATTCTGTTTTTAACCATAACAATTTGAAATCTTTAACGTAGGTATTCTGATGATGTCAAAAATTTGATTTCACATGTGACCTGATTTGCCATAAATAGTTCAATTTGACCATGGTAAGATGTTGATGTCAACTTATCCATGTAATATGCGTATTTATCTAGAACATTTATCAAATATCAAACTCAATTAAGTATTTCAAATGTAATATTTTCTCTATGTTTACAGATTTTTACCATCTTAAGTCCTTGCATAGTACTTTTAAAAACAGAAATTCCTTGTTTCTACGTTTAAAAGTATATTTTGCTCTAGAGATAACTGCGTCCTAAACGCTTTTACCTTAAACGTACTTTCAAATTTATCCAATTAGATGAGGAGCTGCTTCAAACATTGATTGTTTGTACAGGTTGAGACAAAAACTGTCAAACTCAATTGAGTTGAAGCCTTCAATGTAATATTTTATTACAACTACGTAGTTCCAATATCTTATGTCCTTGGGGTGTACTTTCTGAACCTTACATTTTTCTGCGTTTTACATTACCTTGTTCCACAAATAATTGTGCGCCTAAATGCTTTTACCTTAAACATGTTTTTGTGTATGTATTTTCAAATTGTTCAGCATTGTCATATTCCTTGAATGGTTGATTCTAAATTGCTAACGAAACAAAAAGTCGAAACGTCGTAAACAAAAAGTTAGCATTTGGCATCATTTTAACAACAGAAGTTGTTCCTAGTTGTTCCTAGTTGTTATGAGTTTATGTCCTAATTTTTGAGTTTCGTTGAGCCAGCTGGCCTATAAACGAGTAAGGAATTCTTAATCTATAACTCATACTGCAGCTTTTTATATATGTAAACTAATAAATCGATACAAGATAGAACAATGAAGAAAACTTTAGACCGTTCCACCGGAACAGAATCCTACTTGGGTCCTTGGATGTACCGAGCAATCAAATGTTACAAAACCTTCTTTACCTTTATCCCACCGTTACTTGGAACCGTACAACTAGTCAAATCAACCAAAGCCATTAAGAATGAGCCTCGTGTTTGTATCCGTGTATTCTCACTTTCATCAAAAACACCTGCTAGTTACATAATAACAATTGTCCTTATATCTGGGCTATGTGCTGCATTTGGGCTGACAAAGCAACTGCTTGGACAAGCAAACTAAGAATGTCACTACTTCATCTTTCTACATGTGTCTTATTACTGATTTGGCTATCCACACTATCTGCTATATTTTTGGTGTTTAGAGATACCAGTTTTATTAACTTACTTAACCACTTTATCTCAAACAGTATGAAGTTCAGATTCTGTAAAACCGTTTGTAAAACTAAGGATGTTGGCGGATTGCTTCTGTTTTACTATTTTACCGCTTTACTTTCTGTAGGAATCTACTTACCACCAATATTATGCCTGTTTGATCTAGATCCGGCAAAAGTTATAATCAGTGAATTGTTTCTGGGAGATCCACACTATCAAAGCTTTTCAATTATTGTAGCTCTAAACATTACCGCACTTCTATTAGATTATTTACTCTGGTTTGTTTTAGCAAGAGGCATGGGTGTGGTTATGATAATTGTCAACTTATTTCTTTCTTGCAATTCAGCGTATCTAAACACATTGCTGTTTAAAGAATTTTATGGCGAGTATAACATATATTTGTACTATTTATCCCTAGTTGTCATAAACAAAGACATTTACCTTCGAGTAGGAAGCCTGTTTGTAATTCTGGTAATATTTAGTCAAGCTATGTTGGTTCAATTTGCATGGGTTGTAATTAATTGTTACCAACTTGTGCCAACACTGATAACTATAATGTGCGTTGTTGCATTTTGTGGGTGTTTTGGTCTTTTTATATTTATATTTAGTGCAGCTGCATCAATTCGAATACTCTCTGAGAAACTTGTTCTGCAAAAGAGACAATTTCACAGAAGGTCAAGATCAAGAGAAGGTTTACTTCTGTTCAGAGGTTGGCTGGGACAGAATCCGATTCCGGTTTATTGCGGAGAGCAATTTGTGTTTATGAAAGAGTCTGTAATAATATTTTTAGATTTGCTAACAGACAATATTATTAATGTTGTACTGCTTCTTAAGGTTTAAAGCTCTTTAGAAAATGTATTTACTCTCAATATAATAATCATATATATTTATTTAACATGTTTCTTGACTATATATTTAGTAACAAAAATACTGCACATTAAATAAGCTTTTCTTATTTTTCAACGGTTGTTGACAAATTTAACCAAACAAACATACGGGTGATGTCTCATTTCGGCGGACCTATGAACGATTATCAATCCAATTGGCACGACTAGTGTGTACGCTCACCTTCTTAACCAAATGCAAGACTGAAGGAGTAATCCCTAAAGGACTTCGCATTACAAGATCCAGGTACTTGGATGGAGTACACACTAAAGCCGCTTTAGAAAATGCTGAGAAGTTGATTTTGAAAGCTCGAATTAAAGATACCAGATTTTATATCGTTTCAAATTATAAAAATCTTTCAATTCTCCGTTTTCGCTCTACATTGTTCATTATTCCCTAAAGAGGATTTGTAAAACAAATCGAAACGTTGGAATAAAGTTGCCTTTATTTTTATACGCTCGTAGTTGCCCAAAATATTATTTTAATAGTTAAACAGAACACATACAATCTTTGATTTAAAAACCCATTTTTAAATGCCTACGTGACTTAAATAGTGATTTATGAAATGAATGGCTAAGTTTAGATTTTGAGTTTTAGTACCTAAAAGCAGAAATGGATAAGCAGTCCTAAAGCCCATGTGTAAGACTTTGGGTAGCACCAAGAAATTGATAATATGCTAGCGTAAATCTAAGCAGGTGCTCCAAAAGCTTTTGGAGACATTTGCAAACAGAACTTGAGCTTTTAATCCGTGCAAGTGCCAAGTATCCTCTTAATGAATAGCGTACCTAAATTAACATCAGCTTAGAAGCAAGTCATTAGGTACTTGCCGTCCTAACCAATAGTAAGTTGTTTGCTTACACTGTAAAAGTTCCGTTGAAAGTTATTTTCTCATGAACTCAAACACTACTGAAATCAACTCGAGAAATTTATGAAGAAACCAAACTACCCATTTGAGCAACGATCAACTTTAATAAATCAGTCATTATAATATCTAGTACGTTTATTGGTTATAACGTGACATTTGATAACAAGGAGTTTATTGTGTTTTTCATCTCAGCTTTACAGTTTTTGACTCTAAGTGATATTTATTTTCATTCAAGTGAAAAAGGTAACCAAATTTTAAGATCATTTTACTGTTTGTAAACTCTGGTAAAACCATACAAAAAATGTACCGACAACAAGGTCTACAATGTGAAATATGTAACAAAAGTTTTGTTTTCCAATCACGACTTATTGCGCATATGCGTGTACATACTGGTGAGAAACCATTCAAGTGTGACCAATGGAACAAAATGTTTAAGCAACGCGGCCATTTACGAATTCACACGAGCATAGTGCATTTAGGTGTAAAACCGTTTGAGTGCAAGCAGTGGAAGAAAGGTTTCTTGTCATAACAGGGGCTCAGTCACCATAAAAAGATTCACAGTGGCAACAAGCCATTTCAGTGCTCTCTGTGCTTGAGAGAGTTTGTTCATAAACCGCACTTGTACGAGCATTTACGGATACACATCGGAGAGAAAAGCTACAAATGTTCAGAATGTGGACATAAATTCAAAACTAAGATAACATTTGATAGGCACGTCAACTACCATCAAGGTAACGCTTTCAAATCTAGCTTGTAAGTATATCAGATGGCGTTTATAGCGTGCTAGGTTAGTAATGAATTTTAATATATAATTTTAAACAATATTTCTCATAGGAATCGTCTACACAACCTTTCGATGCTTATTTTGTCCAAAGTATTTCTTCTCAGCATCAAGCCTCTATGATCATATACTTGCACACACTCAAGAAAAACCATTCAACTGCTGTACTTGTCTAAAAGAATTCAGCAATAAAAGCAACCTATATGCTCATATAAAGTTTGTTCATGTAAACCACCGACCTTTTTCTTGCAATCTATGTGAGAAAACGTTTAAAACCAGCAGCCACATGAAAGGACATTTAAAAACGCACTTGGGAGAGACACCGAACAAATGTGGTATATGCAGCAAGGGATTCAGGGACAACGAGGGATCTAAAACGCCATGCTGTAATCCACTCCAGAGTGCAAAATTAAAGGGACGCAAGTTAGAAAAATGGTTTGCGTAGTCTAATGGTTCAGGTAGCCTAAAACAATAGTTCATACATAGTAAAGATTATGAAACACTGTAACAGGCTTGAAAACAAATTTTCACTTCATTAAATGAAAAAACTCTGTCTAGTGCTAAATATTTCTATTCGTTAAATTTCTAAAACCAAATTTCTAATTTGTTGCTTTCGAAAACTTTTGATTACTATTTTTTTGATACTTTATTGTAACAATTTTAGAATTACATATTATGTGTGTGTTTAGCAATTATAATTATATTTCAAAGACAAATAAAACAAGTTGTGTACTTACAATTGTATTTAAACAGTTTTACGTTCTTTCTAGAGTAAGCAATATTCGCATTAGTGCCTTTAGCCAACCTTTAATAAACAGCAACACTGATTTTGGTCGCAAAATGTACATGGTTCTAAAAGAAATGCAAATTGGCCTGCAAGATTTCCTGAACTTCCCTAAAACATTCCTTTCTATTTTTGACTGTTGCAAAACCTCCATCCGCTTCCAAGAATTTAATACCTTATTTCCATGTCTAAACAGAAATGATCCTATCAAAAGAAACAATAGCCATGTAACCGGTGCAATAATACCCCATGCCAGCATAAGTGCATACGGCACGGTCTCCAAAGAGCCTCCATATTTTAAAACCATTACCATAGATTTCACAGATAATACTGTGATAACAGCCTGGAACGGAATAATGAAAACTCCAATAGTTTCATTAAAAATTTGTTGTAATATGTAACCTGCGCGATATTCTACAATAAGTGTATTCAGATTTCTGAGGTTTTCAGTAGAAGCGTATGATTTCATGCCAAAACGAAACTCTTTTGTAATAAAAGGAATTACTAAAAATGCGTATACGGAACTGGTGGTTATCAAAAATAAAAATGTCATGTAAATTGGGAAACAGAGATAACATTGGTATACGATTATCAAAACACGTAAAAACAGTGGATAATTTTCGGGAAGAATGCTACCAAAAAATACTGGAAAATCCCAAAATATTATGCAAGGTATTACATTGAGTACTGCGAGTGTGCTGAAACCTATAAGTAAAAATGCACTAAAACTGTCCAACAGTTTATTGATTTTACTAGTATCCGGATCATGGGAAGGTAGATACTTGCCTACAAAATGAGTAAAGGTTTGTCAAACTTATTAACTTCTTATTGAATTACTTCACTTGAACATGTTACAACAAATAACTTACAATTGATTCGCTTCATATAAACCAGACTAGAGTTGCCGATTTCTAAAAACGCGTCATTAGGATTGTTAATTATTAGCATAGCTACAGTTACCATTGTAGCACCAGCAGCAAAAGGAAAAGTTAAACTGAAATTGTTAATATGTTTTAGCTTCCAGAAACGTATAAGTTGAAAATTCACAAAAACAAACCAAAAGTGGAATAAAACCATATTCAAATAAAACATAGAGTTAGGTTTCTTTGGTTTTGAAAGTTTCCGAGTGTAAAAATTCCATTTGTAGTTGATAATACCAGCTTTGTATAGCAGTGGTACAACAAAACTACCGAAAAGAAAAAATCGGTAACTTAGCATTTTGGAAAGTTTATCTGCTTATTATTCTGGAGCAGTCCCTTCAAGTCGGTTGTTGTTTTACGGACTGCTTTAAACGCGAAACTGTATTTTGAGAAGTTTCCTTTTTTATTTTACTATATCCGTGTAGGATGTTGACTACAGCAGAACTATCGCTTTGTAAAGTTGAAGGTTAAGTGTTGGTTACTATTTTAGAATCTGTACGTATTTTTACGTATTGCCATATAATAATGATATGCCTCCTATTTTGAAGTTTGAAAAAAATATTTAAATGTCAAGGATTTACTCTCTGAACCTACAAATTAAATTTGGTAGTGGTAAATTTAAGCTGGCAAGTGGTCTAATCTAATGCAACGTTTGTGCTATAATATGTTACAAGGTTTGACTTTTTGTTTAGAAGTTTGCTATATTTACAATTATATATATATAACTGGCTTGACAAAACTTCATCTAAAACTAGATTTTTAACTAGAGTTATTATCTGGAATCAGTAACCTTCACATTTTATATTATGAAGAAGTGGAAAACTTCAAATCGATATATGCAATTAAAAAGAACATTAAGTTTTTATAAATTCTGACGTCAAGTAAATTTTATAATCATTTTAATTAAAACAAATAAATGATAATTCGTTAAAAAAGCAAAACCTGTCACGTATCTCAATTTTTTCTATCGTTAACATTATTCTCATTAGTCCCTTAGGTAATCCTTTTAGAAAAAGCAATACTGATTTTGGCCGTATAATGTAAACCGTTTTATAAGCAATACATATAGGCATACATGACCTTCTAAATTTTTCAAGAACCTTCCGATCCCGTTTTGATTCAAAAGCAACTTCATTCTGTCTCCAAGAATTAAGCACCTTGTTCCCATTTCTAAACATGTATGCTCCAGTAAGCATAAAGAATAGCTATACAATCATAGATATCGTCGGTGATACATCTAAGCCATGAACCAGCATTTCCCCCCAGAATTGAACCAGTGAACCTGCATCTGGCTTCCAGAATTGAATCAATGAACCAGCAATGGCTTTTCAGATTCTAACCAATGAAACTGCATTTTTGGGGCAACTTGAGAACAATATACCAAAAAATCCGCCAAAAAATCCTGATTCTTTTGGTATATGGTTCTCAAATTACCCCAAAAATGCAGTTTCGTTGGTTAGAATCTGGAAAATCATTGCAGGTTCACTGATTCAATTCTGGAAGCCAGATGCAGGTTCACTGGTTCAATTCTGGGGGGAAATGCTGGTTCATGGCTTAGATGTATCACCGACGATATGTTACCAAAACTTAACAATATCACATAAGGTAGAGCGTGTAAATCACGTCCGTGTTTTAATACGATAGCTATAGGTACCACAAATATTAACGTGCCCAAAGATTGAAACGGAAGTATAAATATTCCGCATGTATCATTAAAAAACTTTTGTAAGATTTGCGCTGCTCTATATTCTATACACAAATTATTCAACCTTCGTAAGCTATTTGCAGACATGTAGTTTCTACGACCAAGCAACAATTCCTTAGATATAAATTGTACTACGAATATGTAAATAGAACTTATAATAGTCATAAAACACCATATCATTCCGCACGGAATAGAGAGATAAGCCTGACACAAAATTAGAAAAAATCGAATCAATACAGGCGCGTCGTCTGAAACAATACTATGTAAACATACTGGAAAGTTGGAAAATGTTGTGTAAAAAATAGATACAAAAAGGATAAGCAATGAGAAAGTTACTAGTTGTAGCAAGGACATAATGTCAAATATCTTATTGATTTTACTTCTATTTGGGTTGTGGGAATGTAGGTATTTGCCTGAAACATAGAAAATAAAAACATGTAAGCATTCTAGAATTTAAAATTAATTGAATACTATAAGCTTAAATAAACTTACGATTGATTCTCTGCAAATAGATTACAGTTGCGTTTACAGTCAACATATGGTTGCTCGTCGAACTGTTTATTATTAGCATAGCCACACTGACCAAAACAGCAAGAGTGACAAATGGAAAAATTATGCTGCAGTTGTTAATTTGATGTAGTTTCCAAAACTTTATAAATTGATTTATTAAGAAGAGAAGCCAAATGTGATGTAAAACTATAGTAAAGTAGAACATGCGATTGGGCTTGGATGGTCTTATAAATTGTTGAGCATAAAAGTGCCAAGTGTGTCTAATTATGCCTGCTTTATGAAGCATTGGGGCGACGATACTAGTTCCCTGAAAGAACCTGTAGCTTAACATTTTGCGACGAGTATATAGGGAACGTTTACTTTTCCTGTGTGAAGGACGATTTCCTACTGGTTCGAATTTGAGTGGGCTGAATATTATAAGTTTAAACTTTAGATTGATTACCGATTTCCAATACTGATTGTATTATGAGATTAAAAATTGTTTTTCTTAAACATAAGAATTACGGAGTATAATCATGCATAATAAATTCAATTTATCTTAAAAACATAATCATTATACAAACATATAACTATTATTAATAGCTCTTCTCTAACATTGAAAGGAAGTCAATATATCGGCATCCTTTATTTTCACAAAGGTATGAGTTGATAATCAAACAAATGTCGAACTTTTAATTGAACCATTAAAATTTCTTTATAAGTAGGCAGTCGCTAATAAATCTCATTTTAACTAAATTAAAATAAATTTCCTGCTCAATAGTATAGCTACATTGTCGTTGACAAAGTTTAATTAGTTACTAGTTTAAAAGTCCGAATTAACGACAAAGTGTCATTTGAATAGGGAAAGCGTTTTCAATTTTGCGTAGACAGGAATTCTTAAGAACTCAATATGTCATTTGCTAGTCAACCTGATGACAACTTAGCCTTAATTGCCAATTGCGTCAATATAAATGTAAGCTAGAAATAAACTTGAATTTTGCTGCAACTTTTATATGTATTTAAATGTCAATTCCGTTGCCACTTTATTTATTTCCAAATTATACTTTTTAGCATTAGTTTAATTAAGTTCATTTAATCAGATCGTTTCCATTGTACTACAATGTAGTTCCGTTGGGTAGTAGAGATGCTTAGTTGATTCCCAAAACTTCAGATTGACACGCCTGTTCAAAACAAAATGCGAATTACAATTTTTTAAAAATTATATTAAAGTTACCATAACGTATGCTGTAAGTAAAACCAGCACTAAATAAATGCTACTTACGTTCAAAGTCAGTACGGTGGAGGTCATATCGAGACCCGCATTTTTAAACCCATTGTTCAAGCAAGTAACATAAGGTACAAGTTTGAGTTGGTTGACACAACTAGCGGAAACTGTTGCAGCGTTGTCTAGTGGTCCACCCCAAACTTGAGTTTGGCACTTGACGAATACTTCCTTGCCCTTAAAATTAAATAAAAAGTTAAGTCAGTACATGCAAAGCATAATACGCATTACAAAAATGTTTGTGTCAAACTTACTGGGGCTTGATCGTAGCAGCCGAAAAAATCGTCAATCATGGTTTGGTTGCTTCGGTTATTTCTACTGTTAGCGTAGCATAGTCTTCCAATGATTTTCGTGGTGGATGTTACTACATCCAAAGTGGAACAACCTGCAGAAACTTGGGCGGCTCCGTAGAAGCACACCAACAAGGCAGAAAGAATAACAACTTGGGAATTCATTTTTGAAATGTTTGAAATTACTTTGAAAAGTAGTATGAATATACTTGATCTTTATGTGAGAAATGATTGTAGAGAACTGAATACTTTTTACTCACAAACACACAGCTTTTATAGTCAAAATTCCAAACAATCTGGCCATAAAACGTTATGCCGGTAGAAAATATTTACTTAAATATAATGTCAATATGAGCAAAGTTCACAAGGCGTATGATTCCTCGTTTCAAACTTTCAGTATGATAGCAAACTTTGATGACGTAATAATTCACCTTGTACCTTTAAACCTGTTTTCGTATGATCAACGCAACTGTGTAAACATAGACTTTAAACCAGAGTCATTCTACTTGCGTTTAAAATGCCGGTATCATATAGCAATTGTTTTGGCAGGAATCTTGAATAAAAATTGATTTCTACATCAGTACATAGTCCGTTCTGTGACTGGCAATCGAACTTTAGAATCCACGTGTCTAAGCTGAAATTTTCTTGCAACTCAATATTCAACACGAACAGTTTATAGAAATTTTATTTTTAAAAAACATCTAAATGCCAAGGAGCTTATTCCAGAATCTACGAAATACATTTGGCAATGGCAGTTTCATGTTCAATGTAGCAACATTCCTTATACCATGAAATACTTTTGCACCAATATATTAAGTATGAAGTTTGAAATTTTCTATTACATTTTGCTACATTTAAAATGATTGATTAATTGATTGACTCATGATGAAATATGAAATTTTAAGTATGGAAAATGTTTATCTAAAATTAGATTTTAACCCAACCGAAAATAGCAAAGTTAGATGACATATAATTAGACTTGAAATCAATATAAGTTTCTAGATTTGTATAGAATCAGATGTTCAACTATGGTAGAATTTTGTATTAGAAACATGAGAATTCTCTTTAATTTTAATTCCTTTCGATTGTAAGTAATATTCTCATTAGTCCCTTAGGTAACCCTCTAAGAAAAAGCAATACCGATTTCGGCCGTAAAATGTACACAGTTTTGTAAGCAATACATACGGGTCTACAGGACCTTTTAAACCTTCCAAGAAGTTTCCTCTCCCTATTTGATTCCATTGCAACTTCATTTCGTTTCCAGGAATCGAGCACCTTGTTCCCATTTCTAAACATGTATGCTCCAGTAAGCATAAACAGTAGCCAAACAATCAGTGATATGTTACTCAAGCTTATCAATATTACATAAGGTAAAGCATGCAATGTATTTCCATGCTTTAAAACTATTGCTACAGGTACAACAAACATTAATGTGGCTAGAGCCTGCAACGGAAGTATAAATATTCCTCCAGTATCATTAAAAATCTGTTGCAAAATTTGTGCTGCTCTGTACTCTAGACATAAATTATCCAAATTTCGCAAGCTATTTATGGATCTGTATTTTCTTCGACCAAGAAGTAATTCCTTAGATATAAATTGGACCACAAAAATGTAAATGGAGCTGACAGTAGTTACAAAGCACCATATCATTGAACAGGGAATAGAGAGGTAACATTGGTACAAAATAAGACAAGCCCGTAGAAATGAAGGAACGGTTTTTGGTACTGCGCTGGGTAAAAATACTGGAAAATTAGGAACTGTTACACAAAAACACACACAAATATTGCAAACAATGGAAAGGTTATCAGCTGTAACAAAGACATAGAATCCAAGATTTTGTTGATTCTTCTAATTTATGGAAATGTATGTATTTATCTAAAACATAGAAAAGAGAGTTATTTGTAGACATACAAAAGTTTGAGATAAAAGTTTTAACAATTTTCTTACAATTTATTCGTTGCAAATAGATCAAAGTTGCGTTGACAGTTAGAAAGTAGTTGTCATTTAAAATGTTAACTAGTAACATAGCCACTGTTACCAAAACACCTGCAGTGGCAAATGAGAAAGTTATACAGCAGTTGTTAATTTGATGTAGAACCCAGAATTTGACAAGCTGATATATTAAGAAGGAAAGCCAAATGTGGTGTAAAATTATATTGAGATAAAATATTCGGTTGTGCTTAGACGGTTTTATAAATTGCTGAGCAGAAACGAGCCCTGTATGAGAAATAATTCCAGCTTTGAAGAATATTGGAATTACAAGGCTAACTCCTCGTAAGAAACGGTAATTTAACATTTTGAAATGGAATTAAAAGAGAATGTATGCTTTTTGAAGGACACGTTCTAACTGACTGACTTCAACCTAATTGGATTACTGCATAACACATATATTTTTCAATTTTTGGATAAATTGATTATCGATCTTATAACTGATTCGATTATAGATTAGGTTTGCTTAATTCAGGAAGATTACGAAAGATATTCTGCATATAGGGTTATTACATACAATTCTATCCGCCTTAATATTTTCTTGTAATTTATTACACGAAAAAATCCAACCATACCTTCTAATAAAAATGTGTGAATAAATGCACGATTTTGTTTTAAATTTACTGTGTATATCCACTTTATTAGCCGGCTTCCACGAGGTTTTATTCTACCCATATAATATTATACCTTCTTATTGCTAATTTAATACCCATACACATATATATAATAGGTTTGATAAATGCGTATGGCAAAAACCTACTTACACAAAGAAGTGACAATAAAGTTCACAAAATTGAAGTGCCTCTTCTAAAAAGCAATGCTAAACACTTATTTTGCAAGTTTAGTGCTAATTGCTTACAGTTTAAGTCAAAATATGCTGATTAAAGCACACACAGCAAACCATCAAAGAGTGAGATTAAGAGTGCAAACAGTTGTGAAAGTTTTTGTTGCATCAAATGAACTAACACTTTGCTGAATTGCTTTGGAATTTTTATTAAATCATAAACTTTGCCAATATAGTAATTTATAATTTAGTTTTTAAACTGATTCAATTTTAATGCTACTATAATACGTTAAAAGTCTCTGTTTCCGTTGTAACTCCGAAAGCACATTCGAAAGTTTAGTTGATTCCCAAAACTGCGGATTGACATGCCTGTACATAACAAATAGATTTGAGGAATCAGAATAATATTGCAATTAAGTACTTTGTTAACAGTGTCAGTATATAGTTGAAGCTACTTACGTTCAAGGTCAATACAGTTGAGGTCATGTCAAGACCGGCATTTTTAAATTCTCTTCGCAAGCAGTTGGAGTACTATTAAAGCAAAAAAATATTATCGTTAAAATTTACCTATTTAGAACAAATGTCAAGCAAAAACTAGAAAATACTGCAAATTATTCTTTTTTTTTCTTACAGGGACAAGTTTAAGCTGGTTGGTGCAACTGGCAGCAACTGTTGCAGCGTTGTCAAGAGGTCCACCCCAGACTTGAGTCTGGCACTTGACAAACACATCCTTGCCCTGCAAAATGAATTAGAAAATAAATGAGTATACAAATATGTAGAAGCATTCTCCATAAAACTGTTAGAGCAAAACTTACTGGAGCTTGATCGTAGCAGCCAAAGAAGTCGTCAATCAGAGCCTGGTCATTCTTGTTAGCACCATTGTTGGCGTAGCAAAGACGTCCAATAATCTTTGTTGTGGATGTGAGTACATCCAAAGCACCACAACCTGCGGAAACTTGGGACGCTCCGAAGAAACATACCAACAAGGCAGAAAGGATAACAACTTGGGAATTCATTTTTGAATTGTTTGAAATTATTTTGAAAGTAATAAGAGAAATGATAGGTTGTTTTAAGAGAAATGCAGAAAGACAACTGAATACCTTTTCCAGCAGAATCTTTAGTTTTTATAGTAGAAATTGTAGATCATTTTGTTTTCAACATTTTGCTGTAGCAGAAACGCTTTCGCATCTGTTACATTAAATAGGACAAAGTTCATGTCGTATTTTAAAAACATGTTTGCTCATTCCAAAGTTCCACCAACATGTCAACTTTGACGTCGTTACAATTTACCTTGCACTTTGGACGAGTCTCATATGACATGTGCAGCTGTGTCAATATAGATTTTAAACCAGAGTCATGCCATATATTAACTACAAGAATTGGTTTATGATATTAATAATAAGGTTTAATTCTGCTAACTTTGATTTTTTGCATCAACATATCATTCAAAATATAAATTGAGTTGTTATTTACAAAGAATTTTCTTATCGGGAAGAAAAGCAAGTGTGTTTTAGACGTTTTATATGTTCACAAAAACAAGTGAATTGAGTATAAATGGAAATATGCGCAAAAGCGCTAGAAAATTAAAACTGCTCATCACATTCAGGTGTGGGCAGAGTTTTTTGTATATCACAATACCATCATAAGGAATCAAGGAAATAAGTTATTAAACACATTCTATGCCAGCATCTTTTAACAACCCATGCAAATTAAACACAAGTGTAGAGTTTTAACGTGTACCAAAAGGTGCCAGCAACATGAAGTGCTCTAATAGTAAGACTTTGCTTAACAAATTGTGCTCTATTCAATCAAAGACTGTTAAGCTAAAGTTAAATATTTTTTCCAGGAATCATTGATAAATACATAGTTATTCATACTGCTTAACAATAAACAATAGAATGTTTCAGCTTGGCTACTTGCCAATTTGTATATGTTGAAAAACTAGCGACTGGTTTAAGTATAAAAACAAAGCAGTTAAAAATGCACATCATTATTTCAAAAACGTTTTGTTATGAGAATCAGTGTCGGCAACAACTCAGAAGAATATTAAGACAAGGTTTTAATAATTAATTAAAAAGTGTCTTGCAAACCTATTGCTGAGCATTTAAAATTTCTGTTCTAAATTAAAAAGTTTCTTAACAGTCTAATTATTAACAAATTTAAGTAAATAATTGTAAATACGTTAGCTTTTGCTTGTATTTATTTACTAATTTTTCAACGCCAACAAAGATCGAAATAAACCTCTGACAATTCCTCTAACATAGTTAAATTGCGTTATCCTTACAATCTTGAACTTCTTGCCATAGCACAGTAAAATTGGAGTACACGACTTCAAAAACTTTTTCAACGCTTTTACTTCATATTTGTCCTGAACCTTAGCACGTTGCCACGACATACGCATTCGAGCACCCCTGACATCCAAATACTTACCGAACTGAAGCACCACAACCCAGAAGCCAAAACAGCTCAAACCACCAATAATCATCAGACATTTCACCAGTATATGCAACACCTTCCAGTATTTAATCAATACAAAGCTGGCATATATAGGAGCAAAACTCATTGCAAAATGAAAGAAAAGTAAAAACGGTCCAAATATATTCATAGCTTCTCGGTGTAAAATTTGAATCGATCTATAGGTTAGTTGAAACTTTGCTGGGGTTCTTAAAGCATTATTTGTTCTATAGGAAGGTCGTCCTAATCTGAGTTCTTTTGTTATCAAAATTGTTAAATAATACAAATAGCAAATTTCAAAACCGGAGTTTATTGCTGCATTGATACCCAAAGCTGCCATTGTGTACATGTGAAACAGTGCAATTAAAAAGCCCCATGGAAAATATATGTAGTAGTTGTCAGGTATCAAGGCTCCTAGATTTGTGGCTGCTCTCGGGTTGTAAAATGCAAACATGCTTATTAATGTACTAAACACTATCCAGGATACAGATGACAAGAATATTGCAGCGTCAAGAAAGTCGTTGGAGTTTTCTGATGCCGACTTAGAATATGTTTCTGCAAATTAGATGTAGACAATTAGCTTTTAAAATTTTGGGTTCATGCATTTGAAATTTACCTTCGAAATGTTTGAGATAATTCAGAGAATAGTTGATTAAACGCATGCAATCATCTGAAAACCAGCGTAGTACAGAGTAGCAAGCCAAGTATATTAAGCCACCTTGCCAGAACAGAAGAGTGATACTGTAATTGTCCACATCACCTTGCCTGCGATATTTGACCACAGTTGTAAACGATGCTGCAACCCAGAACAATATTAAATTGTAACTGTGTTTGAGGCGTTTTAGAATTAAAGGGTCCGTGGAATTGGAACAATGATATATGTTGCCATCTAGAATTAGTAGACAGGAGCCCAGCATTCTACCAATATTTGTAAGCACCTGAAGCATTAAATATGCTCTGCTTTTTGGCATTCTGAGTTTTTCGTCACGACAATTTCGTGTATTGGCTTGCTTTGAGCTGACAAAAAAAATCGCACACCAGTTCCTAAGTGATTCTGTAAAGAATTGCTCAAACTTTTTAATACATTTATTTCAAAACCTCTCTGATTATCTATGTGGATTGTAGCAACCTTCAAAATCGTAAAAAATTATGTATTTTAAAATATTAAATGTTAAATTAACTTTATAAAACTTGCCATGACAGTATTCCTTCAAAATAGATTTTAGCAAGGTTTAAGCAAAACTATTTAAATCTGCCTTGCCTAATGACACAGGAAAAAGGTTAACATGATTTTTTGTTTCAAATTTACGTAAGTGTTTTTAGAAATTAAACGCATCCTTCAATCCAAGGTTTATTATTTTAATTTGCCAAATTTACAAGTTTGACACTGAATTATGTCACCAAATCTACTAAAAATATCGTCGCTAATGTTTTAATGTCATCAGTAGTTTTGACTTTCAAGGCGAACTTAATATTGCAAAATTGTTGCAGGTTTATCAGAAATTTCTATGTACTTTTTAGAAGTTTCTGTTCCGATTTTGATTGAGCCAAGTTATTGTACATGCTTCTGGTTAATGCGAACACTGTGTAGTTATATAATTTACAACTACAAGCAAAGATAAAAAGAAAATTGTGTGTTTTGTTAACACTAAATTGCTTATTAAAAAAAAGTTATTAAAATCTTTTGTTTCTTTCAAACGATTAAGGGACATGTAATCATTAGTTAATTTATCAAGATTTTATTGATGTTCTTATGACTTGAAAAGGTCGTGTCGTCAAAATCAGCACTAAGTTTATAAGAGGTCACTTGTTAAAACTTTAGGTCAGATTTTGTTCAAATTTCTTTACCAAATCGTTTTCTAAATAAATATAAAGCAGGTATTCTTAAATCATGATGTGCATTGTGCAGCAGTTTTTCCTTTTATACCAAAACCTTCTGCTATCTCTGTTTCTATAATCAATACGACAAGTTGTATCGGCTTTTTGCATATTGCTCAAATATGCTCAAAATATCAGAGAAGCCTCTTACATTTTTCTATTGTTTAATTTGTTCACCATGCACGCATTATATATTTCAATTTCCAGGTACACAAGAACACATCAGGGTAAAACCAAAACATGTACACATGGCATATGAATGAAGCAAAAATATGTTGAGCAGTAATTAGTTATCACACAATTCTCAGCTATTATATAAATGTGTACTGACGTCTGATATGCTCTAAAATGTATTAGAATCGAAAAAACGGAGTAAGACCTAAGAACTTGAAAAATCGTGAATACACTTATGTTCTAAGCTGAAATGTTTTCGATAGGTATGCGTGACGTGCCCAAAAACCATTGGGTTGCGTTTTCTAAAGCATTGGACATACCTATTGCACTAAACTCAATACCTTTCTGCATACCTACCAACAAGCCTTCGGGTCATCGGTCAGTAGAAATCATAAAGTGCTCATTATAAAAGGATTTAACTTCAGAAAGGTAAATATGTTTTCCTTTTTTCAGAATTAACTCTTTTGTTCATAATGCATTTAGGGTAACTATTGTTGCTAATGCTGTTCGTGTCAGCAATGCATTTTGGATATTGTGGGTGTCTAGAACGGTAAGCTTTGAGCATTTGTATACTTATTGATATTACATTGCATTGTAAGCAAACAAGAAAAATACATATATAATTCTCCTGTTTTTCTATTAGTCGATATCACAAAAACAACCGCAGCTCTTCCAAAGTTCGATACCCAACTTTTGTAAGCTACCTAGCGCAAAATATAATATGAGCTTCTAAAAAGGAAAATGTTGAGTGTCAACAATATCCAACATACAAATTTGGAGGTGAAAAGGAAACTCAATACTCAATAGGCTTGGTAATAAAGCATATTGTTAAGTTTTTGAGCTTGACTGCTTTTTCATATAATATGTTGTATGTTGTACTATTGCCGAGAAAAGCATCATTTTTCAGAAATTAGTAGAAAAAAGGTTTTGGTACATAAAACGGAAAAGCTAGTGGTATTCAGAAAGGATGCCTGTCTCCAAAAACACCCCCTGCTGTGTCCCTAATCCTTTGTTTCTGCATTCGCATTTATACATTTGTATGCTTGCTTGTATTATTTGCTTCAATAAATTTATGGTCAAAGCAGAATGCAACATACTGAGTAGTGTCCTTGACCGCAGTTAAGTTTTGTTGTTCTGTAGCGTAGTGCAGGAGTGTCTACGTGTTCACTTTTTCGCTTCACCTTTGAGGGCACCGTAGGCCCACAGGGAACACAAAAAAATAACCAACTTCCGGGTATCCTACATATGTAAGTTTATTTGCTCTTTTCTTTGGGTATTTTAGAAAGTACGAATTGAAAACAATGCCAGTTGGAAATACCATACCTGGGATTGGAAACAACCAACAATGAGTTTATTCATCATAAAAGGCTGTAATATACTATGCATGAAACTGAACATGAATATTTTACAAATAATCCCTTGAATACATTTTATAAAATTTTTTAAATAAATCCGTAGTATAATATTGGGTATTTAAATGAGCTGTGTTGTATTGTCCCGTAAAATTCCAAAACAGTATAAAATGTTAAAGAGAAAAAAGAAAACTTTGTTTGGGAGTCGCGACTTTCTCGACAAACTAATAAACCATTGGCAAATGGAGTAATTATAAATCGAAAAATGGGTCCAAAAAAGTTAAATTTTAGCGAATGGATCTCATAATATTTGTTTTCTTTGTCAAAATGGACACACAGTCATGTGCCATGCAGCATTGGTCATTTTGCGTATCTTGCAATTGAGGGTCCAAATCGTATCAAAATAGTCAAATTTTAACAAGCCGACTCATATTTGCAACTGTGGTAAAAAAAATGGGCCTAAATCAAGTGTTGCACAGTACATATCCTTTAATTTTACTTTTTTGTGTACTAAAGGACCATATTCAAAGAACGAATGGTCCGGGCCCATGCCTTATTTTTGTAGTAACACACTGGATGGTTACAGTTCATAGCTCATTCGAAAGAGCATCTCTTGCTTATTATAACAGCATATTAGTTTTGACTACAACTTGCTGCACACTTTGTGTTTTATGCAGAAACATTTTCCAAAAATGCACTAGTTAACATGTGCACCAAGTTGCATATCATAGCAACTCTGTCATTACATGTTGGATGGTTACAGTTTATAGCTCATTCGAACAAGCATTTTACAGAGAATAAAACGATGTGTTGATTTAGTCCGCAGCTACTTGCACAAACATCATTTTAGGATATTCAATTGAAAACAGCAATATAAGATAGGATGTTACACAAAGTAGTGCGCATGGTAGTGTATATGCAAAAGTGTGATTTGTGCAAGTAGCTTCTGACTAAATCAACACATCGTTTTATTCTCTGTAAAATGCTTGTTCGAATGAGCTATAAACTGTAACCATCCAACATGTAATGACAGAGTTGCTATGATATGCAACTTGGTGCACATGTTAACTAGTGCATTTTTGGAAAATATTTCTGCATAAAACACAAAGTGTGCAGCAAATTGTAGTCAAAACTAATATGCTGTTATAAAAAGCAAGAGATGCTCTTTCGAATGAGCTATGAACTGTAACCATCCAGTGTGTTACTACAAAAATAAGGCATGGGCCCAGATCCTTCGTTCCTTGCATAAGGTCCTTTGCTGGAAATCGGAATAGTTGTTTTCGAAAAAAAAATTGCTTTGGGACGGACGGCTGGGCAACAAAATCAGAAGTTGTCTCTCGATTCCTTATAATTCTATTAAATGAGGCATTGCAATACACCGACGTTGCTTTATACATGCAGTGTTGAGAAACGCACTAATCCGAAAAACACACAAGTGAGAGCAAGGGATGAGCTTTGAGTTGCTTATAACCAAGATACGCCAAAATACAATATAGTAACAACCTTCTGCTTCTGCTTCCCCCTGAAACGGGAATCAACAATGTGTGGTGCGAATTGGGGCTGTGCAACATTGAGCACGTAGGGAAATGCATTAACGTGTGTAAATATGAGTTCAGTCTGGGATTTTCTTTAGCCAATGCAACATACCACAACAGCAATTGTGTTCAATTTTTACAATTTTAAGTTTTTAAATTTTTAACTGAAAAAACGAAACGACAGCAAGCAATGAGTGAAAATCCGCTTGCGGAACGTAAAAATATGGACGTATCGGGTTCAGACAACATAAAAAATAATTCTGACGAGGTAAGAATTTTTGAAAAAAAAAAACGTTTCCACGGTAAATTTACTTTAAACTATATTGCCTTATTTCAAATCCGTTATTAAATAAAATTAACCAAAGTCTCTAATGGTTGCCTTCTCATTTTGTTCTTCAGGTAGAAAACACGACGGCCGTTGGTAAAATAGCCGACAAAATGCCTGACATGATCTCTTATCGGTTCTACATTGGTGATTATTACGGAACGTTAACCCAAGATGAACAAACTCTGAAAAATTTTGTAAGCCAGTTTGGCTCTGCGTTTTCTTCCAACGACAAGAATGCGCCAACCTACAGCCTAAGTATTCGAGAAAAGTTTTTCCAGAATGAAAATTTTCGTATTTTACAAGATTGTTTTGTTCAGTGTGGAAATGGTTTGGTTGAGCTTGAAATTAACGTAGTGACGGTGAGCCACCTGCCAAGCGCTTTGCCAAAATTTGCGTTTCCAAGCCTTAAAAAGCTTCGATGTTATGCATATGGAAAATTTAATGCCCCAGAAACTCAGGAGATCATAATTAACACGACTAATTTATTAAAGCATATTGTGGAGGGCAGCAGTTCTCTAGAAGAGCTGACATTGAACAACCAAGTTGCATGTGCTTTTTTGGGACTTGACAACATCCTACTACCTTCATCACTGACAAGGTTGTCGACTGATGCTCACAATATAACAGATTTGCAAAATCTTGCAAAGAATTCATTGCCAGAACTTTCCTCCTTGTCTTTGAGTATTCCGAAGACACCAGTTCCAGAGGATTTTTTGTGGAATCTTTTGAGTAAATGGCGCAAATCGTTGAAACACGTACGCCTCAATTTTATTCGGATGCCAGGGAAACCACCAGTTGAAATATGTTTTCCAGTAATGGAAACATTCGATGTTTACATGAACGATGGCCTTGATTTTGAGCTAAACCAACGAGATGACCGTGAGATGAACGTGGGATTGAGTTTTCCAGTTTTAAAACATCTTTCACTACGTCTAACTGAGCCAAGGTTTCTACAGTGGTGCGAAAAGTCTGTTTCTCATTCAGTAAAGGACCTTTCGGTTTTCATTAATGGCAACCAACCAGCGGGCAAATTTCCAGTGAATTTGCATAACATTCAACTAATCAGCTCGGCTTTCCCAAATCTCACATCATTAAGTACACGCATATTGGGAACTGAAACTTGTGTACTTCAGCACATTTTTAAGGAAATGATTCAGCTTACAAGTTTGTGTTTATTTGTTCATGGAACTGAATCAATCAAAACCTCCAACTTTTGGGATGCCGTATTAATTGGGACAACCCCAGAAACTGTTGAAAAATTGAAGTGTGGTTTGGACGATCAGGATATGGCAACATTTCTGGAAAATTCAGGCACACCATCCGTCCGATGTCTTACAAGTACGTTTATCTTGAGTAATTTTGCGTAAAACGCGTCAAGTGGGACAAGCTATATTTACGATTTTATAACTGGACAGAATGACTTTATTCTGCTGAAAGTACATTAATTATGGGCATTTCAAAAATAATTTTTTTAACAGTTGAGCTTTTTTACCAACTTTGGCTATCTTAAACATGCTTTGTTGCCTTATTGTTCTACTTCTAAAGACTTTAAATTTTTGCAAAAATTTTAATTAAAGTTAATTGCCATGTTAATTGTTACCCTAAATATCTCGCCTCCCTTCAGAATGCTAGAAGATTTGAAATGCAGATTTGGTAGAGCTTCTTCTGGAGATTTTTAACGTTTAACTTTAGAACTTTAATTAAAGTTGTTGCAAAAAAATCAAATAGAACTAGGTCTCCAAAACATATTCAAGATAGCCAAAGTTGGTAAAAAAAAGCTTAATTATTGAGATATTTTGTTAAATTTGCTTACCTAAAAGCAGCTCAATAGAAAAATACGAAATTATGGAAGCACTGATATAGTCTCACTTGACGTGTTTGTGTTAAATAAAAATTCGTCATTTTCATTTTTTTTTTGTTTTCCAGGTCTGACTTCGCTAAATCTTTTCACCTCGGACCCCAACAATGAAGAGTGGCTTATTTCAGAGATTTCCTTTACTTATGCCTTTTCCAAAATGCAAAAACTTACGGATTTGGGTTTTTATGGAAGATTTAGGGTAAAATTATAAATTTGTGAAGCTTTAAATAACTCTACGATGAAAATATTGTGCTAGATAATTTTAAAATTATGTATTTTAACAAATACACAGAAACCTTCAGATAAATTCAGGAAGCCGATGGATTATAAACGGGTAACATGTTTCCAAAAAGTTGAAAAAATTATGCTTTTTGTTTCAAAAACAGTATTACTAATGACTTGATATCGTTGTTTAATAATTCCAGAGACATATTTTTTCCAGTGTTGAAATATTAGGCTATAGTGAGCATGTGTTGTCCAAGTGTCAGATCTCTCCCGTGTCAAATGTGCTCCAACAAACTGACGCTCCACGGTATGAATTCAACTTTCTTCTTGACTCAAAATATTACGGAAATGCTGCCACATATACCGGAACACAAAATTCTGAGATTTTGGAAAACTTTGTGAGCGAGTTTGGCCCTGCATTTACTTCTAACAAAAAGGATTTGCCTACCTACAGTCTTCAAGTTACATCTCAGTCTTTGGAATTTAAGGATTTTAGAATTTTGGAAAATTGCTTTGTTCAATGTGGAAACGGTCTCGTTGAGCTTGCAATACAACTGACCACAGACAGCACCTACCCCAACGCGCTTCCAAAATTTGATTTCCCCAACCTTAAAAAACTAAAATTTGATTTATCGCATGTATATTATTATGGCCCCCACCCGAATAAGAATTTTGAATCATGCATACCTAACATTAGAAATTTAATGAGAAATCTGTTGGAGGGCAGCAGTTCTCTAGAGGAGCTAACATTGCAAAATTTCGCTGAATTGGAGATTTATGAACTTGACAATATTATACTTCCTTCATCGTTGAAAAAATTGGAAGCTAAAGCTTACAGTATCAGAGACTTGGAAATCCTCGCAAAAAATCCACTGCCAAAACTCTCCTATATTTCATTGAATATTATCAAACTACCAGTTCCTGACGATTTCTTATACAATATGATAAATAACTGTGGTGAATCTTTGAAGACATTATGTCTAGATTTTTCTGCGTGGCAGTACATGGATACCGTAAAAATGCGTTTACCTTTTATGGTGAAACTGGATACATTAAGTTTTGGCTCCAGTGGGATTAATGACGTTGAGCTATGTCAGGAAGACGATGGCTTGGAATTTTGTTTTCCCGATTTGAAATGCTTAACGTTGCGGTTAAACGAATCTGCTTTTCAGCAGTGGTGCGTTAAGTCTGTATTTTGGTTTGTGAAAACTTTGCAAGTTAACCTTTTTGGTAACCAGGAATTGGAGCATGTTCCAGTGAGCCTGCAAAACATTCAACTAACCAGCTTGGCTTTCCCAAATCTCACATCACTAACAATGCATATAGATGGAAATGAAACTTCTGTACTTCAACACGTTTTCAAGGAAATGATTCAGCTTACAGAATTGAAGTTATTTGTTAACGGGACTGATTCAATTAAAACTTCCAAGTTTTGGGATGCCTTGTTAATTGGAACCACCGTTGAATCTATTGAGGAACTCATGAAGGAATTAAGCTTGGAAGATCAACAAAATACATCAATTTTGGAAAATGCAAACATGCTCTCAATCCGATGTCTTACAAGTACGTTTACCTTAATCTTTTGTGTGTTGATGAAACAGTTTCATTACCATTAATTTGTTTCTCAATTTTTCAGACCTGACGTCCCTATCCCTGTTTAAAGGACAAGGTAGTGAGCCCGAGCACGGAGAGCGGCTCCTTTCTGAAATTTCCTTTGTCAATGGATTTTTCAGAATGTCGGAACTCAGAAGGTTGCATTTTAACGGAAGGTTTAAGGTACATTACAATAGTATGATATTTTATGTACTATTCGACTAAAAATGGAATGAAAGCTTATAAAGAATAATATGAATGAAATTTGCATATTTAATATAAATTTTATCAGATTCCTGATGAAATGCGTGAATCACTGAAGCCTAAACTGGGACCCAATTTGGAAATTTATAATCATTGATTTAATAAGGTCAAAGGATTGTTAATTCTTTTTAGCATTTTGAATTAATTTACAAAACCGTTTTGTCAAAGTTGCAGTATTATGTAGTTTGGATACTAATTTGCAGCAGTTTTTTATTTTGTTGTGAAGCAATCTGTTATGCTTAATCAGGTCAAATTTTAACGACCAGCAAAACCTAGAATCTGTATTGGGCTAGGTTATATGCTTTTGGTAGATTGTTTCAATACTATTCTGAGAATTACTTTAATTCGTCAAATTGTTTTTCTTATTTAGTGTATAAGTTAAAGGATTGAAAAAGCAGGCAAAGTTTGTAATAGCCTTTGCGGTTGTATCCTAGGGGATTCACGGTCATTGGTACATGTACTGAGGGCTGTATCTGTATTAGAATTAGGTTAACAAATGGATTTATAGATCTTTTAAAACATTCAATATTGTTAGGATTCAAAGTGTTTGCTAATTTAAATAGATTGTAATGTAATTGGACCCGCATTACCAAAATCTGTTAAGATTTTTCAGGATGTGTTAAAATGCATTTTTTACTGTACAAAAATTCTCTATTGGTATTTTCTTCCAAACGGGTCGTCTGTATTTAAACATGCGTTTAAAATATTTGTCATTATCGCCACATGTTATACCGCAGTATCACCTTGCATGGATGTACATCTATTCACATTCCAGATTCTCCTTGTATCAGTTTGTTCCTCACTGAATACGCAAGAAAGAAGGAATTCCAAGCAAGGTGGATGGAAACATGCGGATTTGATACGGTGAAAGACTCAAAATGATAGGGAGTATAGTTGGCTATATAAGCAGCTGTGCTTCAAGTTATGTGTATCTGCTGTGCATACAAGTGGAGAGGCGTAAATTACTTCTGTCTCATTTAATTCCTCTTGCGCTTCCCCTCTGCTCTCTTCCAGTCAACAGCATCAATAAAAGCTACATAATATATGTGTGTACCTTTATATGCTTGCATGATGATGCATACCCCCGGAAAAAGAATGGGAAGAAATAGGGAAAGAGAAAACTGGTAAAGTCCACTAATGCGTAACTCTAACTCTTTTACTTTTCCGCTTGAGACGCTCTCAATCTTACTCATAATATCTCTGTTGAATGACTCTAGAAAATGTATCTATTTTACACAGAAATAAAAGGTAAGGCCAAAAGCTGTGATATGCGTGTTTACTCCAGAATTGGAACGGAAAATTTGGTTGGCGAGCGTTTTTAAATGAGCTAGAATATTTTACGCATGGAGGAGTGTATAATGCGAATTAATTATACTTATACCATTTTGTAAATAAAACAAAAATAGGCTTATATTTTTATGTATGACTACTTCTTTCAGATTTGTCGTTAGAACTACAAATGTTAAGTCTTAGACATCAAAGCTACATCAGAGGGTTAACGGCAACTGTTAAACGAACTAGTTCTTTTTACGTAACATTTTAATCTGCTTACAAAATTTGATGTAAGGATTTTAGATGTTTTAGTAAATACTAGTATACAATTCTGTCATTTGTCAAATTTGTGTCGTTTTAGAAGAAAGGACAATGCAGAGTATAAAATGTTAAAATGACAAGTATTTTGTAATAGTGTTCCTGATTTGAATATTTTGTAAGTGTTGATCTTCAGTAGACAAGATTTAATTTATAAAAGTACTAGGTTATTCACAAATTTATAAAATACTTACATAGAAACCATGCAAGTTTATATACATTGAGATAGTGTCTAATGAAACCCTAATGCCTCTAAAGCAATTTTCTATTTCATATTTGTCAGTTGGGAAAGCTTTCTTAAATTCTTTCTGTGGCTAACCCGTTTGTAAGTTTGTATAATACATTAAGGTTTTTTCTGTAAAACTAATTAACCAGAAATTCATGTTTATACATTTAGAAACACCAATACCATTCCTCTTCTTGCTCTGTTCTACATAATATTCTGTTTCATTAACATTGTTCTGATCTTGATCACGGTAAATCTATGTATGTTTGCGAATCTAGAAATTGTTGGAAGTTACGCTACACCAATCAAATCAACAATAAGCTCAAACGTTTGGCGCAAATAGGGGTAGGCAAACAACTATATTATAATTAATTTGATATACGCTATGTAAAAAACTACAATAAAATGTTATAAAATACCACGTTTATTTGTACTTAGAAGCACATTTTCCGTACATTGAACATTTGGCGACCGGTATAGAATTATGGCTGAACCAATCATCATATTCACCTGCTAAAATTTCATTTCTGTATCTCGCAAGTGAAAATATTTGCAAAAATACAATACTTAAAACAGTAATAAAATCAAATCTCCTGCTACAATCTCAAACGCACACTTCACATCTTGAAAAATTACTACGCATTTTTCATTTGCCTCAGCAAATAATGATATTTTAAACTTGCTTAATATTCCGGCTTTCTTCTCGATAAAGATTCGCAAATTGGATCCCAAACCTGTGTAAACACAAAAACCAATTAAGCCGTAAGTAACCTTGTATAGCATATATAGTAGCATTAGTATTTGTGTAATAATGCTACATGATATTTTTATATGTGATTAAAGACACACTATTCTCTACAGTTCCCGATTTCTTCATTGGTTCCAATGCACCATGTTTAGTTGCTCGACAACGTGGACAACAGTCAACAGTGCAACCCAAAAGATTTTGCTGGGCGTATTTCCCAACTTTGCTCAATTTATTTTTGATAATATTTTTTAAACCCCAGCACAATGCCACAAACAATTTGAATACATACTATATATATATACAAGCTACAAGCGTTTTATTCGGATTTCCTTGAACCAAGTTCGTGGGATGGGGATTCATCAAATGATGATGACTAGAGCTTGTGAAAATATGTTTTTACATATTCTGCCTAATTGCTTGGATTGGTCCGAGACTTGGGTATCTATCCGAATGACAACTAGACGAGTCTTTTAAGAGAAACTTATAAGTGCATATTTGACATATTTTGGGGTTTTACCGCATAAGCGCATATGTAGCAACATATTCTGCAATTTTCAAAAATTCTATTAAATTTGTGCCGTTTTTCTCAGCCAAACGTTAGCCAAAACAGTGTTTTATTGCGCAGAGGCTCAGCGCCGAGGGTGGCAGAGTTCGAAGTCGACCCGGGCCCCGCGCTTGGGGGCCCCAGACGAAGCAAAATTAAGCAAATTTTGTAGAAAATTTGCTTATAGTTTCAAAAAATTTGGGCTCGTTACGCTCGCCATCCATCATTTGTGTACAAATTTCGCATATTTTGCGCAGAAATTTGTTAAATTTTCTCATTATATCTTTAAAACACGGATTTTAACCGTAATTCACTAACTCAGCTTTGGAAAAGGAAAGTATAAGACAATAAAGGGGCCCACTTTTTCCTACCCTCACCCCGGCCCTCCCTCTACCTTTCGCTTGACGCTTAGCCTCTGTTATTGCGTTTAACTTGCACAAAACACATAATATTGACATATTTTCCGAATTTGTGCCACTTTGACCTCATATATATTATTATTGACACATAATATTGACATATTTTTAAAATTCGCTGCGCGTGTGCTTCAAATATCAAATGAGATATGCTGGAACCAAAGTTGTTCATAAATTCACCTTGCATATCGATTTTGTTACTTAAATATAACAAATACAGATGTTTTACTATTTAAATTATAGAAAATTGAGAATGCAAACAAAATGAGGTTCAGTTTTTCGAAAAAGTTTTCAAAAATATGTTTTTGAAAATTTTTTAAGCGCATATTTAACCGCATATTTTGCCATTTTTAACGGCATAGATGCATACATATTTTGAGGGTTTTATGGTGCGTTTAGAGTGTAGGAATTGGAATGTGCTTTATGATTATGCTTAAGGTTTTTGTGTTTATTGTCTATGCTTTGGACTTTCTTGGGAATGTGCCTTTGGGAATCTGGTGGGATTGTGAATTGGGAATGTGACTGTAGTATTTATAGTCAAAATTGGATTGTGAATCAGATTGTGCTTGGAATTAGGCCTTGGATTAGGACATTGGAATTAGTGTTTAGAGTCCCATTTAGGATTGCGATTGTGCTTGGACTTATGCTTGTGCCCGTAGGAATCTCCAAGTTGAGCTTGGCTCAACTTTTTTGAAGGCACATTCCTAAATTTTGCACACAAGCTTGCTTGCTGCCGTGTGTTTTGGAAGTGGTCACTTCCTTCCGCAGAGGTAGATGATATGAATGATGATGATTTGTAAAAAAATGAATCATCATGTTTTGTTGCATTTATTTTTTCGAAACGTAAAGCAGCAAAATGGAAACTCATATAATAAAAATAACAAGGGAAAGGCCAAAAACAAATTAATTTTTACTTAATTTAAAAAAAAATATTATTAAATATAGGAAAGGAATTAGGCAGGGAAATACTGGAAAAGAATGATAAAGTATAATACCTTAACTATCTTATTGCTGAAAATGTATTATTGAATTAATCGCAATGGGTGCAGAGGTTATCACACACACACGGCACACATCTTGTCTTGGCAAATAGGCTGCTTCCTAATGCACGGCAACAAGTTTGCCATGAAATGTACCAGTTTCTGTGATGCAGTTATGTTTTGCACTGATTGTCCTACTGGTCATTGGACTGTGACTGATGCTTGGCATGGACAACAAACTCTGACTATTGACTAAGTCACCGTTATCTAAAACAATATTACTTTTACAATGTTCTCCCAAATATGTTTAGCACAGGTGAATAAGGTTATTATAGCTTTGCTTCATGTGATGGAAGTAATAGTTATAAAACTAATAAACGAAGCGTTAATTCCATGCATAAGGGTAATTAACGAAAAAGAGTGAACCTGTGCATAAAGGTAATACTGAGCCTGTGCATAGGGGTAATAGTGAGCCTATGCATAAGGGTAATAAACGAGAATGAGTGAGCCTGTGTATATGGGTAATAAATGGAAACGACTGCTCAGGCCAGAATGCAGGCCCATTTGAATTTATGTATATTTTAGTTGCAACATGCCCCCCATGTATGTCCACATTCCATGCCTAAACTCTAAATACGTAGGAATTAGATTGTGGATGTGAACGGATTGTGATTGTGGTTATGCCGAGACAATGCACAATCTCAGGGAGACTAAACACGATGGATTATGCTTTATAATTTCGAAGGAATTCCAATTCACAATCCCACAGACAATCCAAAAAGTATTTATAGTTTCGGTTTTGTTGATGCATAATCATGATGCACAATCACAAGCCAAAGCATAAAGCACAAGCACAATCCGTCAACACTAAACGCACCATTAAGGGCATATTTTCACAAGCTCTAATGATGACACAACAAATTCTGAGGAAATGTGTACATTATATGACTTGTTGTCACAGGATGAAAATAGATTTTACAAGTCAACGATATGGGAACAGTTGCCTGATCCTAAATCAGTATACCTAAGAATTAAACCATCATCAGGAGACCGAAGTCCCTTTAAGGCAACTTTTAACAGAAAGTCTTATGAAATATTTAAAACAAACAAATTGGTTAATTTTTAAACAAATAATTTTAGTATATGTAATAATATGGTTTGCTTTTATCATTTTATGGCAAAACTAGTAATTGATTTGCGAATATTTTGTGAAAAGGATTATAAGAATACTTTATGTAGCACATAAAACCCAAATTATAACTAAAGTATATTAGCTGAATCTAATGTATCAAAATAAATGCATTACGTGGAATAAACAAGTGATTTAAAAAAATAGAATTATTATCCAAATTCCAGAATAAATAAAATAAATATCATGATGTAGGCGTCATCCATGAATGATATCACTTTTAGGGGTCGGTGGGTCACTCGTGTTACAAGGTGGCGGCCTATGTTAATTGCCCTATCTTACAATGTTAAAAAATAGTGACAGGGGTCAGTGTGTCACTCGAAAAATCGGTTTTTAAAGTGACGTCATTAGTGGACGACGCCGTACTGGCAAGTTATGATAATTTGTAAGTTTAAAATGATTTCATGGGAAATGAGTGGGTTTGGATTTTATTCATGGGAGATTTTGTGAGCTGGCCGGATCCCCAAAAGGTGAAAGATTGGTGTAAACGGTTGCTAAATTACAATATTAAACTCAAAATCATTGCGTCCTTTTTATTACACACTTAATAGCATTAGTTTTGATTCACAAAACCTTAAGTCTTACATTTTTTTCTTATAAAAGGAACCATTTATTAGCTCGCTGCTTCTGCAGGAGAGCTATTTAAGATATCAGTGTCCGTTTGTCCGTCTGTCCGTCCGTCCGTCCGTAGACTTTATTTTCGGGCTTTTGGGCTCTAGACCAGGTTAAATCGGCTCTAGACCAGGTTAAATCGGCTCTAGACCAGGTTAAATCGGCTCTAGACCAGGTTAAATCGGCTCTAGACCAGGTTAAATCGGCTCTAGACCAGGTTAAATCGGCTCTAGACCAGGTTAAATCGGCTCTAGACCAGGTTAAATCGGCTCTAGACCAGGTTAAATCGGCTCTAGACCAGGTTAAATCGGCTCTAGACCAGGTTAAATCGGCTCTAGACCAGGCTAAATCGGCTCTAGACCAGGTTAAATCGGCTCTAGACCAGGTTAAATCGGCTCTAGACCAGGTTAAATCGGCTCTAGACCAGGTTAAATCGGCTCTAGACCAGGTTAAATCGGCTCTAGACCAGGTTAAATCGGCTCTAGACCAGGTTAAATCGGCTCTAGACCAGGTTAAATCGGCTCTAGACCAGGTTAAATCGGCTCTAGACCAGGTTAAATCGGCTCTAGACCAGGTTAAATCGGCTCTAGACCAGGTTAAATCGGCTCTAGACCAGGTTAAATCGGCTCTAGACCAGGTTAAATCGGCTCTAGACCAGGTTAAATCGGCTCTAGACCAGGTTAAATCGGCTCTAGACCAGGTTAAATCGGCTCTAGATCAGGTTAAATCGGCTCTAGACCAGGTTAAATCGGCTCTAGACCAGGTTAAATCGGCTCTAGACCAGGTTAAATCGGCTCTAGACCAGGTTAAATCGGCTCTAGACAAGGTTAAATCGGCTCTAGACCAGGTTAAATCGGCTCTAGACCAGGTTAAATCGGCTCTAGACCAGGTTAAATCGGCTCTAGACCAGGTTAAATCGGCTCTAGACCAGGTTAAATCGGCTCTAGACCAGGTTAAATCGGCTCTAGACCAGGTTAAATAAGTTACTGTACATATCATTAAATCTATTGGTGATATTTTATGTGCTTTAGCAGCGAGCATTTTTCAATGGCTTACCATGGATGTTTAAAACTGAAATGTATATTCAGTTTCATGCTTAATCATTCATATTCATACCACCAGGCTTATCACCAATGTTGATATGAAATGTCGCTTATCTCTGAATATCAGCTTCAACAGCAAATTGAATTATTGTCATGGTCAACATGATGGCCACTACAAAACGGCAAATCGGGCTAACCTATAAGCATTTATGCTCATAACGTTTGCTCGATAATTGGATATTACTGATACTGGTTTAAATGTCACTGCATTTTTGCAGTTCTACTATCTTAGATTTTTTTATTTTTTCAACGATTATATCTATTAACTGCAATTTTGTTTCGTTTAGTAACTTCTAACAGAAACATGTATAAAAAAATAAGCACACATTCAATCTGTTTGCATTCCTGAGTCGGTAATACAAAAAAATCTATTAAGGTTTTCAAGTTGTGCTAAAAGAAAAGTACTTCTGCAATATACCAAACGCGTTGAATTCTGACAATACACTGAAAACATGAAGTATTTCCGTCTCCGTTGATTTCCCGTACAATGCCCTGCTTCCTTAAATGTTAAATAATAGCAAAGAAAGAAATCGTGCGTGTATATATAATGTTTTGGTGCAAGAGGTTTATGTAGTAAAGTAGACTGGCTACTTCTTGTATTTTGCTGTATTAGGTTAAGCTAGGGTGAATAGCTAGATGTGAAGGTTGTTCTGTATTAAAACTGGTGTTGGTTATATTCATTTGCACATACATATTGCAAGCAGAAAGGAAATAAGGGTAAGGTCCAAATTCAAAAAGAAGAGCAGCACTAATGCGGGGTGAACAAAAAGGGGTATAAAATGTGTTAGAGAAATAGCGTGGTGAGATAGCTTAAATATTTTCAGGCAATCGGGCTAATATACAGTGGAACAGCTTATTTTTAATGTGACTTGACAAGAGCAAATTTACACTGTACAAATACAAATATGAAACCAACTGATCCATGTCATTGAAAATACTGACGGTATTAAAAAGGTACACACTTAAGGCTACTGATGAAAAAATGTTTTTGTAAACCTCTTTATATACGAAAGTGATACAACCGACAAAACAAACGTGCAGTACACAGAAAGGTCATAAACGACAAATGTTTTATTCAAAAGCGAAGGGCTGGATATGCATTACTAATCCTTCAATTTTCGTTTGGGTGAATGACTGCTGTCTAATGCATTGAAAGGTTATTGCACAAAACCAGTTTATGTATTATGTATAAAAAACACGTGCAGGTGCGGTAGTCTCATATCATATGCTGTTGTGTAAACACCGCTTTTCTCCAATATATCTCGGTTATTTTCCAAGTATCTTTTTACTCGCAACGCAAACCAATAATTTAAATTTGCAATAACAAATTAGTTTCTAGAAAATATCAAGTAAATTCAAACATGGTAGCTAGAATTGCACTACTAATACTGCCGGAAGAGGTAAATTTTTAAAATAAGTTTATGTTTTTGGCAAAAACATTTTGCTTTTGTGCATTTGAATTCTGATTTAACAAAATATGTGATTATGATTACTTTTACAGACATGGCAAATGATTTTGGATCTTTTAACCGAGGGAACCGATTTGATCCACGCATACAGCGTTTGTTCGACTTGGAACAAGTTACTAAAAAAGCATCAGTTTTCCTGGATATTTTGCAAATGCGTTCCTATACTGGTCAAATTCTTGCCCTTGAAGGATATTTTGTGCACCAGACTTGTCTGCAAAATGTGGAAACTTAGCGTGGACAAATACCTCCAGAGTGACCACCTCAACTTAAGTTATTCGACCTTGCTAAGTCATGAAACTCAATTTGTTCCATTCATGGAAGTAAGCATTCCAATAGCCCAAAGTCGAATGAGGAAAACAGCTTCCGAAGTTTTAGCAATTTTTAAACAGCAGTTCAAAAATCGCCAAATTAATCCATTTGTATCTCGCAGTTTGAAAATTACAGTTGGTAGTTTGGATACAGAAATTCCCAAGTTCCTTAGACTATTTGGGAAGCACGTTTGGTATTTTACGCTTTCTGTTCGACAAGATGATTTTAATCCCCTTGACAAAAACTCATTGAGTAACTTGGTTGGACTAGTAAAATTTCTTTGGCGGGTGTTGAAATGGTTGCCAAATGTTAAAATGCTGAGATTAATTGTCTGTCTGAATTTAGAATTATACCCTTTGATTCATGACCCGCTAATGAATTCCTTTCACGCTTATCTAAACAAAAACGATCCTTCAGCATTAGAAAAACTTGTAAATTTAGAAATTTACACTGATGTAGAAATTAGTGCACTTCAAAACCGCCTTGTGAGATTTTATGGTCCACAGTTAAATTTTTTGACAAATTTGAGCAAGTTTCAAATGCAGACTGATACTACCTTTCAAAACATAAAGCAGTTAGCCTGGAAATTAGTAGGTGAATTTGGAAAAGAATATTCGTTTGATTTCCTGAAAGCAGGAAATTTTCCCAAGTTAACACATTTGTATCTGCAAATAACAGACGAGTATAATCAAAACTTGTGTCCAACGTTAATGCTAAAAGCAGTAGAAAATCACAAATGTACTTTGACATCTTTGTCATTATCGTGGCATGTGGTGAAATTTGAGCTTCCGGAAAATATGGATTTACCAATGCTTAAAGTACTTAATTTGTGGTTTATGTATACACACCTACAGCAAGATTGGTCTTTTGATTTTTTAAAGACACTTACCAATCTGCAAAAATTAGCACTATACTTTAGCCGTTATGCTTACGATAAACTAACAGACGACCAGGTAGAATATCAATCAGCAAATTTGAGTAACTGCAGAAATTTTAGTTCCCCACAGTCATTGGTTGGCCATAAAATAAACATTCTTTCTTGCTTGGACAAAGTGGACAATTTTGTGGACTCAGAACTGAAAAATGAGAACACTAACATTGTTAACTCAAACATTTGGACGCACGCACGTCAAAAATTAAGAAATTGTTTAGGCATATTTGAGTGTCACTTGTATGTTTTAAACAAGTCTTAAATGGTATGTATTCTACATAATATTCAAATATAAAATATTGTTCTGATTGTAAAGATTCCTGTAAATCACGCAGTGAAGCAAAATTAATATTAAGGTTGATGTATAGTTAAGTCCTGTCATTGCAAAAGTAAACACAAACGTAATTTGTAAACAAACCAGAAGTACAGGAGAGCCAAAATTGTAACCGATATTAGTATACTGAATTATTTAATGTACCAGAATGATTTATGGATTAAGCTGCTTTGTCTTTACGTTTCTAATGTATGTTTTAAGAGTTAATAGCAATTTACTCACTCGACAATTGTCATTTAAAGTTTTTGTATATATATACGATAATTTAAGTAAACATAATATGATCAATCTCAAAAGATTATTACTTAACCTCATGATTACATATTATATATTATGCAAAAAACACATTATGCCATGCCTACCACGAAGAAGTTAAAATAGAATGCAAGGAAGCAGTCATGATTTAAAAAAACATAAAACGCAATCATTTATTTAAAGTAGCAAGATGATATAAAATGTTTAACAAAACTACAAAAAATTTCAAGTGAATTTGAAATTCTGTACAAAAAAATGTACTAATTGAATGAGCGTAGCCATGTTTTAAATGACTTTTGTCTTTTCATTCCCAGTTTAACGACAGTAAATACTTTAGAAAAGTTTCAGGTTTTAAATTTTGGTGCTTGCCCAACAGAATGGTAGACATAAAACCCCAATCTGTTTAGTCAACCTGATTCCAAGCAATTGGTATAAATAAATTTAGACAAATGCAAGAGGTAATCTCAAGCATACAGCTTTCACTCTGGAGTTAGGTTCCTGCTCAGTTTCCTTACACATTAGTTGGATTGCTAAAAGTGTAAAATCATTCCACCCGGGAAACTAAAGTAGGTACATTTTGCAGAGCTTGAATATATTTGTTGGTATTTATATATTGTGCAATGAGACGTGACTTCTTCATCACACATACGCAAGCAAGAAAGGATTGGTTTTATGACTTAACGCCTTCAAGTGTAACATTATATCAATTTTATGTATCAACTATTTTAATTTTCAAAGTGATTCTGGAAACGTTCTTGTCTCATTATGATTCACAATTTAGAGAATAAAATAACCGAATATTAATATATTTAACCTTTTGCAAACAGTCTTACTTGGAGCCCACTAACAACTTAAGCCAGCCAGTTTTTTGTCATTTAACGTCTTGTCATGAAAATCAAACAGGAAAAACCTTCATTTTTGTTCTTCTGTGGTGCAATTGCCAATTTCAATAAAAAATTACACTTGTAATAGTGAGAGTCGTATAGCCCCTAAATTTTTTTAGTACCTTTGTGAGTCTTTTAGCTAGTAATGGTAACGAAATATAGAAATTATAACCTTTATTCTTGATTCCATACCACGCAACAAATAAACTTACACTTTACTGCCATGCTTTCTGTTTATGTACGTTACCACCATTGCATGTGTATTTATTGCCAAATTATGCTTCATAACATAAATTTATGTTTATGTACATTTTATTGTTTATGATTTATATTTTATTGCGATTCCGTCGGTTATAGGAGTGCTCAGGATTCTAAAACTTTGGTCTGACAATCCTGTTTAAAACGAAATGAATTTTGCATTTTAAAAAGTTACAACAAGGTTTATTTCTAGATACAGCTAAATACAAAAATGACTTACATTCAAAGTCGAAAGGGCGGAGTTCAGGTTAAGACCAGCATTTTTAAACTCCCTTTGCAAGCAGGTAGCATACTATAGAAACAAAAATATCGTTGCATTGATGTAAGACAAGCTTGATCAAATAATTTGAGAATATTGAATATTATATGTATATGTTTACTTGGAAAAGCCTGAGCTGAGTGCCGCAGGCGTACTTTGCGGCGTCAGCGGTGCCCAGAATTTGTCGCCAAACTTCAGTCTGGCATTTGACAAACAATTCCTTGCCCTGGAAAACAAATTGAAAGATAAATTAGTACATATATAGTATCATGCAATTTAAAAACTGCTAATGTCAAACTTACTGGAGCTTTATTGTGGCATAGAAAAAAGGGGGCAACCACAAGTCCTCTGTGAGATTGCATACCGTCGTTTCCGTAGCACAGTTCTCCAAAGACCTTTACCAATGGTAATATTACATCCAAAGCGGGAAACTGTGCAGAAACTTGGGAAGCTCCGAAGAAACGTACCAACAAGGTAGAAAGAATAACAACTTGGGAATTCATTTTTGAATTGCTTGAAATTACTTTGAAACAGAACGAGAAATTGTTTGACTGATGGATTCGGAATGCAAAAAGACACATGAATACAGATTCCATCAGGACACTCAGTTTTTATAGCAAAAGTCCTTCTTTTACCCTATTGCACAGGTTACAGGAGAACCGGTTTTGTACGGGTTACATAGGATAGAACAAAGTTCACTGCACATTTTTAAAACGGTTGCTTGCTTATCCCCAGGTTGTTCCGGCATAGCGGGTTTTTGACAATGGAGCGTTTCACAATGCACTTTACACTTGTTGCATAACTATCTGTGCAACTGTGAAAATATTGATTTGAAGCCGGAGTCATGCCATAGTTGGGAATGAAAGCGGATTCTTTAATTCTTGTGGCCGATGTAGTTGGCTATATTTAAATTACGAAGCATCCAAAAGTAACTTTTGAAAAGTTGGATTCCAATTGGCTGTATACTATTGGCTACATTTTTAAATTTGTACAGAAACTACAAAATGTGTATTTTATATGGTTTGAAATTTATTTTGCTGAATTAATATTTTGAAAGCTAATGTAATATTTGTTGAGTTTTAAGTGCATATTAAAGCATGATAAAACCTTGTGCTACTATTGTGAAGAAATTTCATGCCAATACCCACAAAAATACTGCATGCCATCACTTATTACTAAAACTTTTAACACCTTTGCAATAGTGGATTTAGTCGTATTTATTTCATACTCAAGCAACCAATGTTAAATTTATTACAAATGGTTACTTGAATACTATTTTCTAAGAACCAGCTATTGAGAACAATAAAGTGCTACAGCGTGGCTGTTTGCCAATTGAATAATGTAAGATACCTAACAGAAGCTTCAGTATAAAAGCATGTGACTGCTGAAAAAATCTTTGCATTGCCGTAGTAATATTTATTAAAGTGTAAATATAACTATTTATTATTTATTACTGCTTGAAAACCGTTTTGTTATGAAAATACGATTGTCGACTCAGTTTGGGAGAATAAAAACACTATTGACTTGAATTACTATTGAATATGTATTATGTATAAACTCTGTTCTAAATAATAAAGTTTGTAAAATATAAACAAGTGAGCCCAATGGAATGTCTAAAGCGTGATCTATGATCTAGAATTATAATTCCAAAAACTTCCGACACCAATGCAAAACCAAAAAAAAATATTTCATATATCACAATTAAAGCGTGATCAATTTTATTTTGTTAATTTGGCCACAAACGTTTCTTCTATTTTTTTCGTTTCCTATCTTTTTGTATCAAATTTCTTCGTTTTCAAAACTTGATTAAGTCTTATTTCCCGACTCCTTATCTCTTACTTCCTACGCTTGCTTCCCACAGTAGGGACGAATAGCTTGGCTTAAGAATATACTAGTATGCCGGACTTAAATGATAAGTTGCATAAATATTATTATTGCAAGGATATTACTGAGAATTTGTTTAAAAAAATATATCATACCAAGACTTGAGATAGCACTGCAATTAATATTAAGTAATTCCATCACCACTCCATTTTGGCAAGAAAATAGATTACTATGTTTGGTTATGTGATTGAAAAATCACAAGCACAAAGCAATTGTGTTTGCTACTTGCATACGAATAGCAAAATCTTGGGTTTTGTTCTGACTTGCGACATCACCAGGAACAGAGGTTATATAGTATATGAAATAGTACAATGAAACATTTATCACCCTGATAGCTAGAAGATAAGCCATACATTACAAAGAATTATGCGCTTACGTTACTAAATTCGCCGATTGCATCATTTCATATATGAGCATCTAGGAACAGTTATGTACTTTAAAAGTTTATAACAACAAATAAAACCAAATTTTATTAAAATATCAATAAAACTGGAACTTTATTTTTGAAATAAATCTTCACTCCATAGCATGAGTTTGTTTTTAATTTAGTCAAATTGGTTTTTGTCCAGCTACATCTAAATGTGTGAATTGTTTAGTTGATGCCCAGAACTTCAGATTGGCATGCCTAAATTTGTAATAAAAGTTGATTAATTTCATGATAAATAGTTTTTGGGAAGATATAATTTTTTAAATGTTCACTTACGTTCAAAGTCAAAACGGTAGAGGTCATGTCAAGACCAGCATTTTTAAATTCTTTGTTCAAGCAGGTAGTGTAAGAAACAAGCTTAAGCTGGTTTTTACAACTGGCAGAAACTGTTGCAGCGTTGTCTAGTGGTCCACCTCAAACTTGAGTTTGGCACTTGACGAACACTTCCTTGCCCTACAAATTCAATAAAAAAATTAAATCAGTTTATAGAAAGTAGTATGAAATTTAAGAAATGTTAGTGCCAAACTTACTGGAGCTTGATCGTAGCAGCCGAAAAAGTCGTCAATCATAGTTTGGTTGCTACGGTTGTTTCTACTGTTGGCGTAACAAAGTCTTCCAATGATTTTCGTGGTAGATGTGACTACATCCCAAGTGGAACCTCCGGAAACTTGGCAAGCTCCATAGAAGCACACCAGCAAGGCAGAAAGAATAACAACTTGGGAATTCATTTTTGAATTGTTTCAAATTACTACGAGAAGTGGTTGCAGTATATAAATGGTTATTTTATGAGAAATGCAAGAAGATAACTGAATACTTTTCCCAGTCGAACATTCAGTATTTATAGTGAGAATCAAGGCCGATTTGTTTTCAACTTTTTGCTGTGGCGGAGTCAGCAGACAATGTTTTTGCACATTTGATAGGACAAAGTTCACTAAAAATTCTAAAACCATTCATGTTTACTCATTCCAAGGTTCCACCAACAGCGAATTCAATGGTTTAATACAATGCACATTGAAAATTGTTCTAGCTCCATACTATTTTCCCAGCTGTGTAAACATAGACTTTAAACCAGAGTCATGCCATAGTCTTGCAAAAACAATTAGTTTATGAAATAATGGTTCAAAGTTTGAATTTCTTTAAATTGGACTTTTAGATCAGCAAGGAAAGAAAAAAAGGCATTGCTCACTGATTTGAAGTGCACTAGCCTGTATATTACCAAATTGTGTACAACCCAAATAAAGAATGTTTACTGCTCTTACCTATTTAATTACCAACCTTTTTGCAACAACAACGCTGTACACGCCACGATACTTGAGAGTGCACAGGTATGGCCTTCCCCAAATCCCCTATTGAAGGACCACCTCCAGATGGAGGAATTCCAGAATGCCGCTCGCCTTTTATGCTAACGGAAATTTCCGGATTCTATTATGCCAATAAATTGACCCCAAAAGACTTTGTAATTGTAAATCTTTATTTACCCCAAGACCCCAATGTCAAGAGATATCTATAATGATAATCTGACTCCCAGTTATCGACTATTCCAACTGACTAGCAGTTGTCAACTATGCATCACAACTGACCTCCAGTCGTGGACTCCTGATCTTACAAAAATTCCCAGTTGCTTTTATACTAGTTTTATAGAAAAGTTCGAATGCCCACAAGTCGAGCATTCGATCTAGAATACGAAATCATAACAAAGAAACGTTTTCAAAGAACAAAGAAAATATGACCGGAAACAATACTCACTTCCGGTCACGTACAACAAAATCAAAGTTCATGAAATGAAGACAAAGAAAGCACCCAAAATTGAACCCGTTTCCGGTTTCCATTCTTAATCCCCAATGACAAAATTTCATGAAACGTTTCTTAACAAAGCAAAAATGACAATATTATTTACATAATATGAAACGAAATGCTACGAACTAATCCTGGAATATTCCGTTCCAATATTCATGGAAATTTCCTTCCTTTCTTCAATCCGCGTGAACAAACGCTGTCTTTCTACTTAAAGGCAGAAAAATCAAAAATTAAATATAACTTGGCTGCGTGTCAGTCCATTAATGTAAGTAGCACAAGCGCCTGCAGGTGTGACTATAAAAGCATAGCACTGCTGCTTAAATCCCAGTTATATAGAAGAAAGCATAACTTGCAAATGAGTAATATTAATTTTTTTAAACGTTTTGCTCTGAAAATTGTTATTTGGCAGATACTAAGAATTAAAATGAGGAATATGACAAACTTTTAAAAGTCAATATAAAACCTTTTACAAATTATTGTAAAGTACCACTAAAGTTTGTTCTAAAACTAAATGAATCAATGCGGGTCGAAATGGGTGACTGTCGGCTCTCTATTTCTTAAAGTGTGGGGCTCCACAAAAGCAACATATCAACATTTTTAAGACATAGGTACCTTAAATGTTTATAAGTTTACAGGAGCTGATTTTACAACTTTCGTCTTGTTACATTACTTGTTATTTGACTCTTAATTAATTATCAATTTGCGATATATATCACTTGTTTAGATTTTTGCGTACTATTGCTAAGGCTAGATATTTATTACTCTGCTGCTTTACATTAAGTAGAAAAATACTATGTCGTAATTTAGTACATTGCTGTTTCAATCCAAATGTGTAATTACTATCAAAAATATATTTTTATCAGGACATCAACTTTTTTCATATTTGGTTCCTGAAGTTCTAGACTTTTGTTTTAGGTTTATGCTCATATAATTTTATGTTGTATAAGTCAATATGTAGTGAAAGTCACCATTCCCCGATACAAACGTACGTAGTATAACCGCTACAGGTATATGTGTTCAAAAACAAAACGTAATAAATTTTGCTTGACCTGGTTATTTAGTAATTGTCTGGCACGGCTGGGTGTTCAATTAACAGTGTAAATTGGTTTCATGCGGTGACTAACTGCTTAGACTTATTGCCAATATAGACATTGAAAACAAACTTTAATAGACTTTTTAGATGCCGTGCATAAATAACACACAAGGGAGCTAAAATAAAGAAACTAATGGCTTTTACATTAAGCAAATTGAAAAATATACATTCTATGATACCAAAATTTCTGAATAAAACTAATGTTTCAAATGTCGTTTCCTAAACACCAATCGCGTTAAAATATATTTCCTAAACAATACGGTTTACAAATGTTATAAAAAACTTACTCAAATAAATATGGAAATTTGTTTTCGTCAGTATTTTGTATTTAGGTTTGACGTATTTTGAGTTGTTGCATTTATTATAATTTTATTTGAAAATTATTCTGCTGTAAGTATCTTCATCTGATTTACATAATAACCTAATTCCAAGCTTCACTTATTTTACTCCATTATTCATCAAACGCTGCTACTATTCTTATTAAATGCTCTAATTTGATCCATGATTTGACAAAATGTTTTAAATACAACAGTGACCCAGATTTGAAACGCAGAAACCTATCAAGTTAAAAATATACATAAGTCGAGCACATATTAGCTTTGTAACATACACTACCCAATCCTTCAAATGCTTTACACACAACCATGGCAAACGTCTTATTTCTACAATCCAGCAGCACAAACCCACAATATATCCAGCCAAAAGAATCATAAAAATTACCAAAATGTTTCCATTCATTGTAGGCTTCTTTAACGGAACAACAACGTCTGGTGTTCTATCTTGTGCAAAAAAGTTCATCCACCATTGAAAGAGTCCTGCAGTATTAACACTATCCATACGTAACCTTATAAATGGAGATATAAAGCCTTCAAGTGACATTCCAATATGATATGTTCCATAGTGCTCTTTTCCAATATCTACTGAATATTTGCCCATTCTACGTAACTCGGCTGCATATCTATTGCACAAATGTTGTGGTAAAATTAGTGCCGTCTGTTGACATTGTGCAAGTTCTTGTTTTAAAATGTTTAATTCTTTTTCTTGTATCCAAGCTTCAACGGATTCTTGAAACTGATAGACTGGTGGTATATTAAAAACATTTGCTTTATACAGAGGCAACATAATTTCGCGAATTGTTTGCAAAAGTGTTTTCACAGCCTTGTGCAATCTACTGTTCTTCAGAGCCAAATCTACAATAGATTTATTCACCGTTCTGTAACGCATTGTAGGAGAAATCATCTCCAAATTAGTATGCAAATTTTGTACTTCTGAACCGAGCACAGAACCAAAAGACATAAAAAACCTAGACAAAAATATTGAATGAGGAGATTCCGTAAGTTTTGGGGATCCAAAAATTGAAAATTGATCCTGAATTAAAAAATCCACACTTATAGTTTTACTTCTTGTGTAGACCGTAAAATTTGCTAAGACCAACTCTTTCATATATTCGTACGGAATATGTTTTCTGGGTTGAACCATGTTGTACATATTTGTATTCTTGTACGCGTTACTTATCACTATTCCAGCTAAAAGAAATCCGGCTAGCAATGATCCAAGCCGAAATGTTGTTACCACACTGGCCGGAATGGGGTCCCCTTGTTCAACAAAAACTTTGTAAAGGGAAATCAAATATTTGCTAATAATATTTAAAATGTTAGACAAACTTTTTTTTATTTTGTTGTTTAGAAGACCAGTCATACTAAACACAAGTATAACTATAAACGTTGCCAGACAACCCCAGACATAGTAGTCAAAAACGTTAATAAACTCATGAAATGGAAAAGGGCTAATTTGTTTGGGTTTTCCACAACTAACAAATTGCAGAGTTTTTAGTTTGTTAAGTATAGTCCATGCATATGTCACTGAATCCGACAGTCCAAAATACTGCCTTATATTTAAACTAGGATAAATATATGTCGGCTGAAAACACGAACATAGTTTATTATGTCTGCGTCTATAAGTACCATACTCTTGTGGTTTATATAACTCATGTTTAGGGCTGGTCACATTTCTAAATACGCGTTTAAAGAGTTCGTGATATGCAACGAATACCAGCTTTTCCGGCTCATGCTTAAAGTTTTGTTTTCGAATTTGGAAACTTATACTAGTTTGCGGTGGGTTTACATCGTTCCACAATTCTTCGTTCATGGGTGCAATACGAAAGTCCATAAATGCTAGTTTAATTAACTGATTTGTGTCTCTTAAAATGATCCAACTTCTAATCGATATTTCATCGACAAACAGATTTTCTCCGGCTTTGGCCATATACATTTGCTTTACGAATGAAACTGGTATGTCAATATAGTTTCTTCTGTGCATTGTTTTCACTACTGCTAAAAAGCACATATCGCTAATCAATTGTTCTACGATTTTCATAACCGTATTTAATAGTATATTTACATAATCTACCAAGAGTTCAGGCTTAGTGGGAATCACAATGTGAAAACTTATAGCTTTAAACAGGTGGTGTAAAGGTCCTGGCGGTTTCCATATGGTTGGGTATCCACGATAAGGTGCAAATTTCTCATTGAAACCAAACGATGGGAGATGCATGTAAAGAGTTACTATGCAGTTCCAAGGTCTGAGTTTAACAATTGTTTCCAACGACATACAAAGCAAATACCCTCCAGTCCACAGTTTAGAGAGAGGACAATTTGGAATGAAATATCTTGACCTTACATTAATTGATACGTTTCCTATTGCCATTTCACGCGGTGTCCAAAGTAGCCTATGATTATATTGCAAGCTGCAATTAGTGCATTTAACTATAGCCGGAATCATACTTTTAAGTATTATTGGTTCTACTAGAGAATGCGGTATGTCAACTTTACGAAAATTTTCAACTGATATTAAACAATGTTTCTGCAGAAATGGGCTTAGCAGAATGTCCAGGTTTTTAATGACATGACCTTCTTCGCTTTTGTGTGAATTGCCTTGTTTATCAGCAAAAAGACTTTCAGAATTTATAACGTGCCAGTTATAAACTTTGCTTTTATTGATTTTAGTCTTGTTTTTACGAGAAGATTCTATTTTTGGAATATGTAAAAGTGCTTGGGAACACGTTACCAGAAACAAGGCTGTAAAAATTGGGGTCATTTGTAGTTTGAAAGGTTGACGCCTTTTTAACAGATTTGAATTTTAAGAAACGTATGTAAACCTTCAACACCACAAGTGTACGTAGCAACTAACTTGTGGCATATTCTGACAAAACAAAATATACTAATTGCTTTCTTGTTTTACACGCGCCAGATAATAATTGCTCATGTAAAGCGTTTTTGTGCAAGAAAGAATTAACCAGAAAACAATTTTAGATTTACAAAATGAAAGCAGGATTCATTAAAATTCAAGCAAATGAATATAAGGGCGTTGTAAGTTTTCGAGTAAATACGACGGTTTTACAGCCGTACACTGTATATGTCAAATGGAGTAAAAGCATGGATATCGATTGTCGAGCCGAAGTAATGTCCACAGTGAAATGGATGCATCTGTAAGCAAGATCCATATTTTTTGTTATATGTGTGCCTTTTAAGCTCGCATTTTTTGAAGATAACCAATATGCATGCTATAATATATTCTTAGTCGTCGGTTCTAATAACCGATTTTCGAAAAATATTCATATCAACGCATAATCTGAGAAAAAACTTGTAAATATAATAACATAACAGGTTCAATAAAACTTAGAAGCTGTAGCTATTTAAGTATAGCTATAGTAACATTTTGCTACACCCCAGTGTCCCCAGTGTTGTAATTATTACATAGCTAGGTTTTGTCATAATTGTATTTCCTTGTAGACAAGGTAAAGGAAAATGGAAAACGAGTACGAGTACGACTGATTTCAGTAAGCACCCTTTGGTACTTAATAACTTTTGCTCTTTGCGTTGTTTAGGTCTAACGTTACACTCTTATATATTATCAGATAGATGTATAATTTTACAACCCATGTTCAGTCTAGTACCAGGGGGTGAAATTTTACCCCCCAAAATACACGGAGGGGGTGAAATTTCACCCCCCTTACCTAATTAATTTTTTTTCCAAAAATTAACACAGGAGTGATTTTTTTAATTAATTGACCAAAAAATACGCAAAAATTTTTTATTCGATGCAGAAAAAAATTGCAAATTTTTCAGTCACAATTGCAAAAAAGTAGCATGTGTTATTACATAGCTATGCAAAATTTAATGTTGAAATTTTGGAAATTCGATAACTCAAAAATCTCGTGTTGGAATTTTTTGCAAATTGGCCAGAAAATAGCACATTTTTTGTAGATTCAGTCGGTGTGAATAACATATCTGTCTGTCTGACTGAAAAAAAAATTCTGCATCGAATAAGTATTTTTGCATATTTTTTGGTAAATTAATTTAAAAAATCACTCCTGTGTTAATTTTTGGAAAAAAAAATAATTAGGTAAGGGGGTGAAATTTCACCCCCCTTGGTACTAGACTGATGTTAAAACTGACCTAAACCTACGCCAATATAATTTTTACAATGCGCTTTAAATCACTGTCAACAAATCTACCTCAACAAAAAACAATTGTGCGATATTTTCATAACAGAACAGGTGTGAAGCAAGTAAAAACTTTATATTCTTGCAAGTGTTACATGAATGCCCTCAACGTTTCAGTAGTTTTGGTTTTTATACTTAAATGTGCTGTGCTGCCTTGCTACATTAATGAATTGGCATGAAGCCAACATGTACTTTTTATGGTGTATTGTTCAACAGTTGCTTGGAAAAGACTGTGCATTGAAATTTAAAAGAAATATACTTTGTTTCATTGAATATTTATGTAAAGATTTGAAAAAATATGATAAATATAAATGATATGATATGATGAAAAATATATACTTTGACAACAATTGAATTAGGATTATTCCGATGTGCCATTTTATACGTTTTTTTGTAATTTCAACTTTTTATATTCAAAAGTTTCTAATTTTTTAGACAAGTTTTCTATTGAAGTAAATATTGTAGAAATTCGTTTAATTGTTTTCAGTCCCCGAAATGAATGAATCGTCTAGTTGATTCCCAGAACTTCTGATTGGCATGCCTAATAAATAGAAAATGTATATATATAATTGGCTGTGTGTAAGATTACTGGGTAAACGTTTACTATGAATATTAAAATTATCTAAATTTGCTTACGTTCAAAGTCAAGACGGTTGAGGTCATGTCAAGCCCCGCATTTTTAAACCCTTTGTTCAAGCAGGTAACATAAGGTACAAGTTTAAGTTGGTTGACACAACTAGCGGAAACTGTTGCAGCGTTGTCCAGTGGTCCACCCCAAACTTGAGTTTGGCACTGGACGAACACTTCCTTGCCCTAGAAATTCAACAAAAAATTAAATAAGTAAATACACAAGTTGCATATATTTTGTACTAATTGTTAGTGCTAAACTTACTGGAGCTTGATCGTAGCAGCCAAAAAAGTCGTCAATCATAGTTTGGTTGCTCCGGTTATTCCTACTATTGGCGTAGCAAAGTCTTCCAATGATTTTCGTGGTGGATGTTACTACATCCAAAGTGGAACAACCGCCGGAAACTTGGGAAGCGCCGTAAAGGCACACCAACAAGGCGGAAAGAATTACAACTTGGGAATTCATTTTCGAATTGTTTGAAATTACTTTGAAAAGTAATATGAGAAATTGACAGCGTATGTAGTTGGTTGTATTTAGAGGAATTGAAGAAGATAACTGAATCCTTTTCCAGCAGCACAGTAAGCTTTTATTGTATTTAAAAATTACAGCCGATCTGTCTGTTTTTTACATTTTGCAGTAACAGAAAACATTTTCATAGATGTTAGATTCCATAGAACAAAGTTCACAACGTATTGCAAAAACATTTTTGCTCATTCCAAAGTTCCACCAACGTAGCAATTTTGATGACTAAACAATTCACCTTGCACTCTAGACGAGCTCCATATGATCTGTGCAGCTGTGTAAATATAGACTTTAAACCAGAGTCATGCTGTAGTTTAGGAAATCAATAATTTAAAGTGTGAATATCTTTAAACAGGACTTTTGCAAAAAGGAACATCAAGAAGAAAAGAAAAAAACATTGTCTCTGATTTGAAGTGCACTAGCCCATATATTACCAAATTGTATTCAACCCAATAAGAGATTGCTTACAACAATTACGTATTGAATTGCAAAAGTTTTTTGAAGCAATAAAGCTTTTTTTCTACTTAACGGCTGAAGAATCAAAAATTATATATACCTTGGCTACTTGCCAATCCAATAAAATAACACAAGCACCAGCAGGTTTGAGATTAAAAGCAAAGCACTGTTGCTCAAATCATGGTTATATCAAATGGAATGCGTAATAGTATTTTTGTCCACGTTTTGCTCTGAAAATCGTTATCTGGCAGATACTAAGAAGTAAAATGTGGAATATGACAAACTTTTAAAAGTCAGCATAAAATCTTTTACAAATTATTGTAGAGTTTTATTAAGTCTTTTCTAAAACTAATTGAATCAATGCGGATTGAAAATGGGTGACTGTCGCGTTGGTTGTCTATTTCTTAGTTAACTTAAAGTATGGGGCTTCACAAAAGCAACATGTCAACATTTTACAACATGACTTATTGTTTACAAGTTTTAAAGTGTTTTTTTTACATTTTTCGTCGTGCTATATTATATTATATGTATTTTAACTTTTAATTAATTATCAAGTTGTGATATATAACGCTTGTTTAGATTATTGCGTACACGCCGATGTAAGAAAGGCGCAGAAAAAATACTCTTGTTATGGCAAGATATTAGCCTGCTGATTTACATTAAGTATAAAATTATTAGGTAGAGAATTATTTCGTAATTTAAAACATTGTTATTTCAATCCAAATGTATAATTAGTACCAAAATATATTTTTGTCAGGACATTAATTTAATTTGAAAATACATTTTTTGCCCCCGAAAAATCTGCAATTATCGATGAGACAAAAGCGACTTTATTCATTAAGGCTCAAATATTCGACTTTTTTAGCTCTTGGTTTTACAACGATGTAGGAGTTTTTCGACAACAATATAGTAAAGGTCTACAGATAATGTTTTTTCTAAAGACATGAAAAGCTTGCATTTGACCAAAGCTAATTTATTTAAGAAATGAAAGTAACGGTTTATTTTACCAATTGCAGTGTTTTAAAAATCTAATAAATAACAGAGAAAATACTTCTGGATAATAGAGTATTCAAAGTATTGATCTATAGTGATTAAAAAGTCCCACAGATAGGAAAGTATTTTTCCGCATACAAACATATGCAATTCCCATTTCACAATTTCCTGGTCATACTCTAAAAAAATTAGAGCTTTAAAATGAATACTTTATTTAACAACGTACAATAATAAAACTAGTCGAATGTATTTAGAACCTGGTTTCCGGAGACCTACATTATGTTAGCTTGAAAGAAGTAATACTGTTTATTCAAACATTGCAGTGACAAGTATATTTTTCAAAGTAAAACTTTACCCTAAATATCGTCGATTTTATACCTTTTAGTCAAATTGAAGCAGATTTTAAAGAACTTTATATTGGTTTTAATAACGTATATATTCAAAGGAAATTTTGAATAGAAACACGCATAATTACAAATTTATACAAAGTTTGTTGTCAACGTCAACAAGTACAATTTATATCCCGAGGCAAAATATATAACAATTGATCTTTAGTTTTATATTTTAAAGTTATTCTAGCAAAATTCCTTGCCAAAACTCTAACTTAATATTGCAACTCTAGCTCCTACAAAAATGACAGGAATATATCTTCAACAAGAAAAATTTCAGATGGCGTTATACCAATACAAATTTGTTCATTATCCAATCCAGGAAAAGCCGTTGCTTATCGCCAGCCAAAAACCGAATCCAACCAACTTTGTAAACTGTTAAAACTGTATTTTGACTTCATGTACTACATATGCTACACTCCAGTTCGTTTTGTGAAATCATTTCAAACTACTATGTTCGAATACAATGGCTGTTTCAAAAAGTTGCTGTTGTTTTCTTTGACATTCTGTTAGTACTTTGCATGTTCACAGAAATTTGATCCAGCTTACCCGAAAATCTTTCCATGCTATCCAAATACCCCGGTATACACTTTACAATAATGTTTGCATGTTGCAGCATTATTACCGAAACTAATCATATTAAAACCTTATGGTGTAACATAAACAAAGTGAACACATTATTAAACTTCTTGCTAAACGAACAATTTCCTCTCAATCTTGCCTGGGTAAATTTAAAGCTTTTATAATACTGTAATAATGCTCATATTGTAATATAAACTTATTCCTTTTAGGTTGCCAAGTCAATCGTCAACTATGCAATATACGAACTCTTCACAGTGCAAGCACTTGGAAATTTGATTGTTGGATACGAAACTTTCGGCTCATCAAAAACATGGTCACCGTCTCTGCTGTTCAGGCGATACGTGGTTTATGCAAGATAATGTATTCTACAATGAAAGGCTCCAAATTCTACAGAAGCACCAAATATGTTAGATATTACCGTCCTTGATACCAACCTGCCTGCCATTTATAGCGTTTCTTCTTCAATTACAACGTGGGCTGGCCAGCATGTTTGACGATGTGTGAATACTGGTTACGATGTATTACAATCAAGGTTGTAGCGTCGGCCTTTGCAAAAGAAGTTAAGCAAATGATTTCAGCTAACAATATGCTTTCAATGAGGGCATTTATCAATGGCTACTTAGGACAACCGAATAACCGCGATGTAAAAACAAAGTGGAGTCAAGTTTATACAAGATTTCTCGGAATTTTTAAGCCATCAAGATGCATAAATATTGCGCTTGGCTCATTAGTAACCAGGTATCTCGTTGATATTCTGTTGTACAATGCCACAAACCTCAACTCCCTTATTCTAACCAATTCTACAGTATTTGCTCATAGAACACGAAAAAAAAGATTCCATCGTCACAAGCCCGCCATGTGTTTTATGAGCTGACAACGCAGAATATAGATATTAGAAGAAGAAGCGACATGTTCACTTTCACTTACGACTTCTTGGATTGGGTAAGATTTAGGACAAATATGACAGCAGACTTCTAATCAAAATCTAAGTTAATTTGTAATATTTGTTTTAAGTTCTTGAGCCTTGTAGTTACACTCCTCATCATATGTGCTCAGCAGGAACACATAACATAAAACAGTAAGGTAACGGCTAATGATTTTATCGGGCTATATATTTTTAAAGTCAGATATTTATGTATATTACACACATTTTCAAATAATGGTTTAATAATAACTAATTACATGTTAGCAATAATAATCATTAATAATTGCGCACACACAAACGGGTACTCAAACATTAGCAGTTTACTTCCAAAGAGGTTTTCCTTGTTCTCGTTTTCGTAGTTTGAAAACACAATTATGTGCAAAATATTTTTACCAAGTACTTTACCATTTATACAACCGCCACAAAATATTTACAAATATTTGTTTTACTATAATGTGTTGAGAATGTAACTGTAAAATGTACATGTAAATTGAATTTTGTATTGTAGCAACGTTATGCATTGTATGTAACCCAAGATTGTCAAACCGGAAGTACAAATGTGAAGTTTTTTAGGCTTTGAATCATTCCATTGAAAGATCTTTCACCTTTCAGTTTCCAAGCATTAACACAGCAATATTTTTTCTGATTTGGACAATATTAGACTTACGTTCAGGCTTGGGGTTTAATGGGGAACCTGAGACGGGAATGAAAAAGGGGAACGATGGAAGTAGTGGGGAATGTTTCCGTGGGAACTATGGAATGGGGAACTTTATATGGTGATGATGATGAATAAGGTATGCTAGCAATAAAGAGAGATGTTAGTCACTCAAAGTGTGGGGATCAAGTAGTGTGTTTATTGCATGTTCTCATTTCTCATTCATCTCCTTCGCTGTCGATTATTCATTTACATTACCTCATCATCTTATAATGCACATTCCATTAACCGGAATGCACTAACCAAATGCCCTAATTACAGAGCTCAATTGCTGACGGGTGACTTCCCGTCACTATTCCCCCCTTTTGCCTTTTAAGATAGTATAACAAATAAATTAAATGTATAATTGATTAAATTGAAATATTACTGTTTATGTACATGATTGACGGGGCACCGTCACTACTCCCCCTCTCAAGCAAAAAAAATTTATAAACTAAATGAATGTCAGGTAAGAAAGTCATTAAACGTTCAACTAAAAACCATTGGCAAAAAGAATGCTCAAGCTGAAAATACCATGACATATTACTCTAAATAAAGTTATTGTCCCCAAAAGAATATTACAATGACACACACACAAACAAAAAAAACTCTTAGAATAAAGAGAAAAATAATAATGAGAGTAAAATAACCCAAAAATAGTATAGAAATATATACAAAATTCAACAACTAGATGGATAGAATTTCATCCATTGTGTCAAATGCTAACGTGTACCCGAATCAACGAACTCAATAAACTAAACAAAGCTTCCTAACGTATACAAATAATGGCCATGGCCAAAAAACTAAAATTCAAAGAAGGGCAGGAACCCCTTATAAACTAAAAAAAAATGGGTACGATATTATGCTAATGCAAGTCATAGGCTTACTACAATACAATACTATACTATACAATAATCCAAACCAAAACAATAAAAATGGCATGCGCCGAAAATTCAAGTATCACGTAAAATTAGGTAACTAAAATTAGGCACGCTAGTGCTTAAATATAGCATTAAATTGGTAGAAAATTTTGGGGAAATGATAATAATCAATAAATAAAATATAATAAATAATATGTACAAAATTCCTCAGCCTATACAAAAAGGGGCATAATTGCCAAAAAAATTCTAATGTCCCAAAGTTAACAGCCGCTCCAATTTCCCAAGCCGATCGGGCTCCCACGTCGGTAGAATCCCCGAAAAAGAAATCCATGAAACTAGCTCCAATCCACGAGCTCCAACGTAGAACTGCAAATAAACTGGTAACCATCCATAAAGGTGCCACCGTATAGAAAATTCCAATAAGTATCAATCCGTTCCTCTTGCATCCGGAAAGGCACCGTAATATAAAATGCCAAAGCCAGTGTTTCGATCCATAGGTCCGTGCGCACCCTTGCGTCCATAGGCACGACCTGGACAGCACTGGCAATCAACAATGGTCACACAGCAAAAAAAAATTTGGACCCACAGGACATCATAAATAGGGAACAGACTAATGACTCAAATAAACAAACAAATATTAGATTCCATAAAATTAACATCATAAAACCTTAAAACCCAAATTATTATCGTTGCGCGCATACAAAACACACCCGAATTTGCCCACGATATTATATAACTTCCTTTCACTCAATTTTTCCACCATAACAACAATAACACGCATGACATGGCTATCACCCTGTGGTGGTGCTTAGTGAGGGTCTGAGCGGAATACAATCCGTTTGACTTTCACCCCGAGTCGCACACCGTTTTGATTTTCAGCAATGATAAAAAGTAGAAAAAAGAGTGATAAAAGTAAACATCATCTTGTTTCACGGAATTCAATTCTAGATGCAATCAGAAAAATATGTGTCTGCATCGTGTAACTTAGAGACCCTTGTCTATCAAAATAACCGTCACGACTTGCATGGGTTGAATATAAGAAATAATTACTCTACCTTGGTAAATACTTCCTAGCAAATAATCAGTAGGATGAAAATTGCCTCGTAAATATCTACTAATTTTACAAGACTTTGCTTACATCACCCGTATCTCAGCAATTTCTCTTTGTGACGGGTTCAAAGACAACAATTTCAGATTCTACTTTATCACAATATCCCGATTATCATGGGTGGCAATTTAATTCCTGCGTGAAATAGAAACCTCATGACAATGACAACATTTCATTGTAAAACCTGCGGCATGTTATCAACAGCATCTTTAGTTGCAAGGACGAAAAATCAGATGCCCACCAAAATATAAGAAGAATCCGAGTATGATTTTCTACCAGATTAATAAAAACAAAGTTTCTTTAAAAAAAAATACCAATTTCTACCTTGAAATAAATATTTTTTTTGACATTTCTGTCATCTCCCTTTGGCGGATTACCTATTAGAACCACCGCGTATAGTTTGCATTTTCAAGCGAATTCACATTGATAAGAATACATGGGATCGATAATCAACAGGCATCGGGGTACGACAAGTCTACATTTTCAATTTTTGCCAATAAATACTTAGCAAGTGCCTGGAAAATCATGACGAAGATTATTAAAAACGGAAACACGAACATTGTGTGACCTAATATGTACGTATGTACTCTTAGGGGTTTGGAAACAAAAAAAAAAGCATACTCAGACGAAAAAATTTATCTTGCCTAAAATGCAATTTGGGATTGATGAATGTGAGATCTCCATTTCTGCAACCTTTCTCTCATCAACAATGAATAAATACTCTTTAAATCCCAAATTAGTGAAACCAGGTATTTTCGTTCCGTGTTAATATTTAGTCAATATGCCCCAAAAAAGGGGTGGTAAAGTCATGACTTGTAACTACAGTTATCATGAAGGAGTTGGAATCTCGATTGGAAAAATGCATAATGTATGCATGCAAGCTATTGCAACACTTAAAAAATAACTATCCTTAAAAATACCAATGCTAGTCTTTGTAGTCATTATTTGATTAGAAGTTACTCCTAACATTACCTGCGTTAGAAGTATCTATTACTATCCACTTCCTACATTGTAGCGAATAGTTAATAACAAAGGATATACCAAAAAAAAATTTCGGGGTCAAATGATATCATCAAGATCAAAAATTTCAGTTTTTTAATAGCAATTCCATCTTGTTCCAATTTCGTTATAAACCTGAGCGACCTGTCTCATAAAGTTCAACGGAATATCAGACGATTTTTCTGTAAAGCCGCTTAAAATGGGTAAATGCCGCCACCGGGTGTGGTAAATGGCAATCTCAATACCGATTTCATTCGCGTCTAACTAGATAGTTCTGGTTGTGATAGCTAAGCCTCAAGTGTTCCCTGTGCAATAGTTCCTGATAAGCCTGAACCGTTGCTCGCCCTGTTAGTAGTGTAATAGTGTCAATTTAGGCCATTTACTTTGGAAAAACTAATAAGCATCCTACCTTGATACAGAAGTTTCTTTTCATCGTCAACATCACCTCTGTCTGCGCTTCCGTGAACTTTCATAAGGAAGCATTTTTCAATGAATGGAAAAAATAGCTAGTTAATACCCTGGTCAAACTCTACCTTGTTTTTGACGTGTATGTGAGGAATTCTAGTTCCTCCCACACCGGGCATTACCACTGTTTTAATGTTCCACCATGTGTTTAGACAGATAAAACCACGTCTTCTGACCGTTTTAAGAAGAATAAAAACAAAAAAGTTTCAGTAAAAAATTTGAATGAAGACATACTTATCAGTGTACGATCTTGAATATCCTAATCTCACCATAGCTGCTTCCAACTAATCTCAACAAGAATGAACGTTTCTAATTTTATACGTGATTTTCCATTTGTAATTATAGCTATCCCTAACAATACCTGTGTTAATGGGCTATGCTATAACCATCTTTTCTGCCTGCTAAATGATACTGAAGGAGGATAATTGACCAGTATATTGTAAAGTCACCGTGGTACTTCTACTTGTCTTCCTTCCTGATTCTTGCCATAACTTCTATTTGTAATACTGATAAGATATGATGAGAATATTACCACAGAGTGACGGGTACTATCATTGCTGTCAAGTAATTCACCAAATAATTCGCACCTGAATTCCATTTTCACGAAATTCATTCCCATAATTTCATTCCTACTTAAAACCTCGTAATTCATTCCTATATGAATTTCATTCATACCTTGAAATCCATTCATACCTCGAAATGCATTCCTACATTGGAATTCATTCCTACCTCAGAATTCATTCTCATCTTAAGAATTCGTGCCTACCACAAAAAATAATCCATTCCCACCTTTAATTTTTGTTTCTGCTATCGGGAGGAGAAAAAATGCTACAGGATTAATTGAAACTTCTTCACGGGATATATTCGAGGAATTCAAAGCATGATCGTAGAGATACTACCTTGCTTACCTTCAAATCTCTGTTCATGTATATTTTGGTTCATTTTATTACGCCTAAAATTAATACTGACTGAAACAATAGCAGCATGTGTGCACCTCTTATATGCTGCTTGCGATTCAACCTTCTGCACACATAATTATGAAGGGAAAAATTTATTTTATCCCAATTAAAGGATCTTGAGTCTAGTCAAAATTTATTCTATGTCTACAAATTTTGGCTCTATATGCTGGAGGGAACAGTCCAAGGCAGGAAAAAGATCCTATTGTAAGTCCGCCGCTAAGAATCATATTGTAACGATGCCCTTTTCCTACTTTCGCTTCTTGTTGTTTATAATCTAATTTGCGCTTATACTAGTATAGTAGGCACATCATTCGTTCCAACAAGCTATGCTCCTACTGTTAGTTGTATGAAAGACCTTCAAAAAGGAAAATTCGAATCAGTCCAATAAATTTCTTTTCTTTTTATTGTTCGTTTTTGTTTTCATTGAACAGATTTCTACCTTAAATCTTTCAATCTCGTTTTCCTATTTTATTCTAAGCAATCAAAACGTTAAAAAAAATGCATCAGAAAGGCTCAATCGAACCACATCTTCACTTTACACTGGACAAGATGAGCTGAATCTATAAGGCTATTTCTCACCTGAATGCTTTGTTTGTGTAAGAATTTTTACCTTAAATCCATACATTGCACAATGCAGCTCTAAATTTTCATCACGTGATTGAATAGCCGTTACCGCATGAAAGACCTGTGGCGATTTTCATATAACCTTATTTTACGCTATTATTTTTGCGACACAACGGTAGCACTCAGAACAGATTTGGTTACGTGGTTCAACCTCCAAGAAATACCTACGATACAACAAACTCAACTTTCTCCATTCTTTATTGCTAACTCATGATGCGATGTAACTACCTCCTACATCTAGTCATTTAAGAACATTTCCATTTTCCAATTATGGCTTTTATATGCGATATATCTATTTCTTTATTGTTTGTCGATTACAACGTTGTACGGAAAGAGTTCCCATAAACTGTGGTGATGGGAAACAAGACAATCGCCTATCCTCAATTCCAATAACCGCATTTTCTATAGTACTCTGGATAAAAATAACGGGATTACTCATCTTCAGATTACCGTTATCAATAAAAGGTTATCGAATGGCGTAGTTTGGTAGTTTCCTTTCTATAAATTATACCATGTTAGGTTGTGTACCTGCCTATCACTTTCATTGGTAGGACTGAATTTGGTCAGCTATCATTTTTTTTATTACTTACTTTGTGTCCTATTGTGCCATGGAATGAATATCTAATTTACCACAAAAGAAACTCCAGTATACCATATTGCGTACTTGCGGAGGAAAGATAATTTGCAAATGCAAATGAGAATAATAATTGCGGGCCTTTCCCTTAATCCTGACGATCGGACGAAAATTCAATCTCCTCATGAAACTATTCAGGTATTTGAAAGCAATCATTGGGACAGGTTTCATAAAATCTGGTTAGTTTGTAGTCTTCTCGAGAGTACGACTCCATTGTGACTGACATCAATGGTCATCTGGCTTACAATCTCTGTTGTTCTAGCTTATGACTGTGATTTTTTACAATTAATTGAAAATATCGTAAAGTAATGTTTTAGTTTTCCAAAAATTAATGAACTACATTGTCCACTTTTCTGACTACAGCTTCTGCTCTAAATTCATCATTTACTTGCTATTATTACATAAAACAGATCTTCTATCTACAAGATCCTTGGCTTTGAGGGAAAAAAATACGGTGCCACAAGATATCATGACAATCATCCTTTTAAAGGAGAGTGGAAATTATATTTTGCCAAAACATTTGGTTTCGAAATTTCTATTATAATTTTGAGTCATTGCAACTTATACTACCTCGTATAATGTTGTAAAGTCTAACATTATCTTCACAGTTTCCAGCAACCTACATGTCGTCTCGAGACCGATTTGACAAAATTTACTTTAATTCGCTCTGAAATATCAGTTCAAGTTTAATGCTAATAATTTGTTCCTACCTTTCTCTTTAAAAATAGATTCACTGTTGATAACATTCTATAAATTTCTTCTTACCCTTACTAAAACCGAATTAATTGTCAAATAAGCATTACAAACCTAGTTTGTATTTGGGCTATAGTAGATGAATCAATTCACAAAATATGATCAGCTTAAAACAATGTTTCTAATTTGGTTATAATACTAATCCAAAATCCAAAAATAAAATGGTATTGCTATTTTCGTGACAATGACGACACAGGTAATACAATTATTATGCAGTTACATTATGCAATAACAACCTCTCCATTTCTATGATTTATCAAATCACAAATTTTAAACAAACACTACTATACAAACAAAGCTAAAAAAAAAACTAAGAAGACTCAACATTCTTTCTTGCCCAAAGTTTCAGCAAAATGAAGCTGAGCTGTCCGAGATTATTGAAAACAAAACAATGGAATCAAGAACCGATTTTACGAAAACTCTACATTCATTGGCTGAATAAGATGAATGATAATACAATGACATAAATTCCCACCATGCGTGTGTGTCGTGTTATACACTGGCAGAGGAAAGTAATACATTAACTTTCTTCTTGTTATATTCTTGACCGATAAAAAATATCTGTCTACCTGGTTATTGTAATTTATATGAATTATATAAAATTAGTTTTTAGTGATTGAATTATAGATAGATAAATATTCTAATTCTTATCTCAAAAAGTTTATGTAGATTTCTTGCAAGTATTCTCGTGACGGAGTAAGAAGCTCACTTCGATTCGATCTTATGTCCAATTAAAAAATCGTTTACTCGAGATGATTATCGTCTATTCCCTAGTCACCTAATAGACCTACCTTGTTCTATTGTTGGCGTGTTTTACTATGAATACTAAAAGATGCGCCTTGAGGAAAACTCGATGAAATGGAGTTAAGATCAACCAAACAGTGAGCTGGATAATCAAAAATTTCAAAAGAAACCCTTCATTGGAATTTTATTATGAAGGAATTAAATACTCAACTCCCAATTATTGTTCCCTGTTTATGAGCGCCATGTTCCTGCGTGTGCATAATGGCACCAATTATTGTAATAACATGTTACCTGTTATTAACGCAAACTTTTATCTATTTCAATTTTCCTGTCAAAAGTCCTCGTTACATTATGAAAATTTCGACGATTGTAAATTTTTATTTTCAAAAGTTTTAGAAAATTCTTTCTAAGCCAGGCAATCTTATTCTGTGATATGTGAAATGCGACATGACACCAATGCTTTGCAATCTGCTGTTTACCTAAGATTCCTTTACTGTTTACTATTACCTGTGTTAAATTTTTAAGAAATCTCTCTACATTGTAGGTTTCCTGTTTGCAAAAATCTTTCTATACCTAATCTGGTTTATAATCTACTCAAATTTTAATATAACTTAATGAGTGAAATTTCTATTGTCACTCGCAATTTTCATTGTGTTCTCTTTACTAGTTTACTACAATATTTCCAATTCAAATAATCTGCAGACAATAATAAGGGGAAAATATGATTTTATAATCGTGATGTGAACTGTGTTTGTAAGGTCTTTTGCAAACTTTTCGTTTGTTCAGTAACCATACCACTACAATTTCGTGTTATTCCTATCACCGGAAAACTTTTCTGTAGTGTAGCCTAAGGTTAAGAAAATTGAAATTGAAAAAAAAAATCAAGTGCCTATCATAGCCAAGGAGTTATCTAAGCTTCCCGTGTGCTACAATCTTTATTAACTACTAATCTACAATCTAAATAGTTAAATTCCTGGGATTAACTAACGGCAGAATATGGCTCAATCAGTTTCATCCGGTAATCAATATACTCATGCTGATTGAGTCAAATTAAAAAATTTAGCAAACTTTCAATATGTGTTTGGGGGTGATCCAATGGCATAATTTGCCCTTATTATTACATTATGAATAGGAGTCACAGTTGGGTAGCAGGGGTCAATGATTCTTATGCCTTACCTATTGACATTATCATATTTGAAATCAAAACAATATTTTCTGATCTCCGAATAGATGAAAATTCCATTTTCCACTGAATACTATGAATTACATTCTTAAATAATAACGCAATCTATACTACCTTGTATTAAATTGAGGGTGGCAAAAAATCGTAATATTGAGAAAATTGGCATAAAATAGGTAAATTTTATTTGGAAAACAATATACTTTCACCAAGTTACTACAATTTCCTAATTCGTCGAATTTGGATGATTCTCATAAAGAAAAACAGTATAGCTTATTGCAGAAACATAATTTTCTTAAAATCGTTTTATGCTACTTCCAAGTTTTTTCGTTCATGCTCTACATTGTGCAAGTCCAGATTCTAAGTAAGAAGTAGTATGTCAAACATTTTAATAAAAATAAAATAGTTCCGACCGGAATATCCAGAAACTGTTTAGCTCTTTAAAACTATGATACATAGGGAACCTAATGATTGCATTTTAAAATGTGTATGTAAATTATTCTGTTGATGCAAACCCGCCAAATTCTGCAAGTTTTTGGGACTCTAGCTTCTTTCCATTTAAAAATGCATACTGTTTTTACGGGAAAACGGTCATCTTTAAATATTAATTTTTTATAATAATAGTACGAATCTTAAAAACTTGTTTACATGTAGCATGCACCGCAAAATAGGGAACATTTCTATCACAATTACTTTCTTTTAGGCTAATTAGTTTGGCCAGCCAGTCTTGCTGAAAGTTGAAACTTTTTATTACTTCACTGTGTCCTGACGTGAAAATCGACAATTTTTAACTATTTATTTGTGATAGTAATAATTAAAATTTTAAAATTTTGTTTAGGTGTTACATGCTATGTGATGTAGTGAACATAACTATGTCAATTAAAATCTTGTAGGATGATTATTCTTTCCGGCCAGCCTTGCCAAAGTTGTCATTTATGCACTTATGAACCAAATTTCATTGTTCTCCTATGTTCGATTTACTCTACTTTTTCAAACTACAATGTAGGCATATTGCCTCCTTTGTGCTACCTTGTACAAAAGAGGACCTGTTTGCTGTTTGATAGGTAAATAGAACTTCTATTAAAATGACTATAAAGAGGAAATTTTCTTGTAATCTGAATTTAAATTGTATGTTTACTACGATGGAAAAGTAATCATAATATCAACACTCTCCTACTCAGAAGAACAACAAACAAAAAATATATATATATATATTAATCTTGCTAAAAAAAATTAAACCACAATTTCAGAAATGCTATAAATAAACTCTGTGAAATCTATTAATCAGGGTGTTATACATTCATTATTCCATGTTTCCATTCTATAAGACCTTAGTTTATATTAAGTGGAAACAGGGAAGCGCGCCCCGTCCTTATACAGGAACACGAAGTCTAACCTGTGGAAAACGGATGTGACGCATTTTGAGGGTGAAAATGAGGAGGAGAGTTGGTATTTTGGGTACAATTCAGGTTGGTGGTTTAAGTTCGGTTTCAGAGGAATTTGGTTTTAAAATAATGATATAAGGAAATTTAGCATGTTTGGAGAGTTTAAAACTGGTGACATGATATTTTTTTCTCACGTTGCCAATAATGAGTCTCTACAGGTTGCCATTTATGACGTAACGCGTGATTTCATTCACTTCCTTGGTCAAGGAGGGTTTTAGACCTCCGCCAAGCCATACACTCGGACAAGAAGGGTTTTTACGCCCCGCCATTTAACATTCACACAATTAATTAGCAGTGTTTTCTTATTTGAAAACTGGCAACACGTTTGTTTACCCATAAAAGCGTTTATAAGAAATGGTCACCGTAATTTTAGGGTGGTGTCTAATGGGAAGGTAATCAATAGAAATTGAAGATACATGATAATGGGAAGAAATTAGGGTGTTGATAAGTATCATTATAATAATGGAACTACAAAATGACATGCACAATCCTTTAACCACATTATGGTATGCCCCTAGAGTGGCCTTCCTATCTCTTTGCATTTTTAAAATACGCCATTAAGTGGCCAGAACAAGGAAAAAAAACGTATGAAAGCATGGAAATAGTGATTGCTTTTATTCCCTAATCATTTTTATAACCAACAAAAGAAAGATTTGAAGGCATTATTGAAATTCTGGTTCAATAATAATTTAAAATTTTTAAGATTTTTCTTTTAGCAATACATTGGATTGTATAATAAATTTCTTTTAACGGTCATCCAAATCTTATTATAACCGTTTAGAGTGTATTATTCATTTTTTCTTTCTTTTTGACATTGGTTCATGGATTTTTACACACATGATCCTGACCATTTTCCAAATTCTGTTTCGTAATATTTTAGTACGTCACTATGAAATGATATTTACTTTTTGGGAATAATTTCTTTCTCTAAGCCATACCTTTCAATTGGAACTTGAGCTTAAATTTCCTAATTTGCTTAATTTCCTTTTTCAAAATTTAAGTAAGTTGAGTTGATCATCTTTAACCAGTATACCGTACATCCAAACGAAATGACTCCTACTAATGTAACACCCATGTCTTTGATTGCCCCACTTGTATACTACCTTGTATGTTAAGTTGTACACCTACCATAATGTTTTATATTTCGTTTTGTGTTTGTATATATAAAAAGAATTTTTAACTTTGAAGAGAATTTTAGAACTAGTGACGCTATTTTTAAAAGTGAAATTTTCACCACATTCTATGTTATGCTGTATGTTTTTGCCTAGTTAATTTGTTAAAAGCAGCATTTACCCCCTAATTGCAGTGGTTCCAAGATGCCTCATGAGTTACATGACATGCTAAATACCTGTGTCATTTTACGATGTGACTCTCTTTGAAATGGAATATGAGAAAAAAAATGGTTGCCATGGTGTTATTTGGTGGACTGAGTGTAGGAATTTTTAGTCTGTCTTTATGTGGGCAAAATTTCGTATTTTTGGGGAATTATTCCCCACTTACTGTTTTCCAGTTCCACTTATGGTAGTGTGGCTGTAAAGGAAACTTTCCGGCAAGGGAGAAAAGAAAACAGAATTAGTATATGCAGCATATAATTATATATGAAATATGTATATATAAGTGTAAATTTGTAAAATTGAGTTTTTGTGAAAAATTTCATTTCTTTTACTATCTACCTTACACTTATTCTAAACAATCTCTTCTTTACTTAAAAAATGAAAATTTTGTGGTTTATGCATTTTCTGTATCATTTTTATCCTCATCTTTTCTCTGGTTGGGATCCTGAGGATCCCTTTTTCTAAAATATTTTTTATTTTGTCTTTTTCTGCGGCACTCTTTTGCCTCATGTCCTAATTTGTGGCACTTATCGCACTTGGTACGAAGCGGAAAGGGGGCGCCCACTTCATGTCTAGTTTGGAAGGGAGGCGTGGCCCAACCGTGGCGAGGTGCAAAAACTTGTTTTTCGTGCGAATTTTTTAAACTTATTTTGGAAAAATCAAAGCTAAGTGTCTTTATAGTGTGATCTCTATTCTGATTTTCTGTTCTACAATCTGTGTATGCAGGCGGTGGTGTGTTTGGTGGTAATTCATTTCCTACCCGTCTTGCTACTAATCTGTGATTATGATTTATTCTTCTTCTATCCTCATTCTCCTGTCTCCTATTCGCAACAATGGCTCTACTGGCCAGCAAAATGGTGTTATCCATAAGCAAGGACTTGATTATTGAAGCCACCATATTACTAATTATTTCTTCTCTGCCGTCCATATTTATAAATATTGTGGTGATTACCTTGTTAAATTTACTTTGGTGTGCACTTACATCAATTTTTTTCTTTATGCCTGGACTAAAACCTAGAGTATGAAGGCCAAGATGCTGTTGGGCTTGAATGCCCGATGGAATTTTATTTAAAGACAGAGAGAAAGACAGCCTTACCTGTGTTATTGCCGTTACCAGGTGGACTAAGAAGAAATAGATCCTTAAAAGTATCCCCAAATTGTACGGGGGAATTCGTCGGCCAGTGCCTTCATCCTCCAATAAGTTCCGTAACAGAGTGATGATGCCCGTCAGTACCCGTAGGAAAAGTTCTATGTCAACTTCCTCGTCGCGGGGCTGGAAGTAGTTGGAAAAAGGGTTTCCACTCATACTGACTTGGACTAATAGAAAGAGGATAAAACAAAAATACACTTAACTATGTATACTTCTTTTAACTTTTTTACTCTCCAATTGGTTTCACTTGGTTTCACTCTGTTAAAATGGTTTGTTTTTTTGTCTTGATTTATTTTGATAGATATTCTTATTCTTTCTTACCTTTTGTCCTGATAACAAATAAGATCAAGTTTATCTTTCCAGGATTAAATGTTAAAAGCGTTCGCTATTTTTTAATTTATTTTCCACTTTTTGGTTTCTTATAATTAATAGCTTATATTTCTTCTTCTCACTTTCTGAATATGAAGTACTACACTTGTTCTCTTGAGGATATATTTCCAGTTTGAGATTTTAAAGTTTCACTGGGGCGGTTTGATACTGCATAAGGCAAACTAACTTTTTATGGAAGTTAAGGAAAAATATTTCTAAGTACATTGCTGGGGCAACTCGATGCTTCTCTTTTTAAAGAAGGGAAACTACTTGTTTAATACTATCTATACTGTAATCTCTACTTTACTTCTCTAAGAAAAAGAACTCAACTCAGCAGGTTAGCTAAAAAGCACCGTGGTGCCTGGTGGGAGTCAATATTCAGAGTGCAAGGAAAAGAGGCAACAAGTGGACGGTGATGGAAAGAAAAACGGACGCTTGAGCTCGAGCTGCGTCTTTCTTTTTCTTATTGAAAGGTTAGGTCACACCATGGACAATATAACTGTGCATGTAATTCTTGTATTGTTTTAATGCACACTCTGGTTCTGCTCTTCTTGCATCTCTTTACACAGAAAGAGAGGAGAGAAGAAAGGAAAAAAAAACGACCCAAAAATAGCTTAATGTCTGCACTATTGCTTCTGACTAACTTCCTTTGTTTTTGGAGTTGCCTTTCTAGCTGCGAGTGATCATGCTCTCTCTGCATGTAAAACGTTTCTTTGTTTTCGTGGGAGTCAGTCCCTTTCGTTTGCCCAAGTTATATCTGTATACACCTAATATTCTCTCTTTCCTTATAACTAATAAAACATATCTAATGCATTAAGTATATGCTAAATTTTTCTAGTGTGGGGGCTAGCAAAGTAAAAATTCGCTTCTCTATTTTCTCTTATACAAGAACATACCTTCCTTAACAAACCTTCTTTCTTCTATACCAGTTTGATCTGGTTTCTTTTTGGACTCTACTCTTTGTTTTATGGCGACAATTTACTTGGTGTGGCGTGTAATACAATACATAATTTCACAGAAAATCTTAAAAGTTTGTCTGACCTTTTTATGCACATCCTTACTGCAGTGAGACAGGGAAAAGCTGCTTGCGATCTAATGAATACCATCATTGTTTTTACGCAACAGAGATTAGGAAAAAGTTTACAAGTCAACCTTATTTTTCATGAGAGAAGGTTGGGATGTTGTAAGTATATTTTGTGATTTCAGCTACAAAAATGCGTTTATGAGTACAATATGGTTTCTGGAAATGGATTTATTTTTATGGCTTGTTTTGAGGACAATTCATGCCTACTATGGACTACCTAAAAAATGAAGTTATCATTTCTCCTTTTTTACATGGCTATTCTTCTTTTGAGGATTCTAATTACATGCTAAAGTGGATATGGTTATCCTTATAATCTACCTCTTCTCCTTATTTCTATATCTATCTATATATCTATATGAAATTTGAAGTCTATATACAGAAAAATGCGCATACTCTTATGCGTTATTTTTCATCTCCTGAAATCTTTCTCGTAATGCCTGAATAACTTTCTGCTGGTCAGGCATTTCTATTATTTCATGCTCGTCTTTTTTCTTTGGCTTGTCTTTGCTTGCTATACTAAAATCTGTTTTGACAATTCTTGCAGGCTTGTCTGCATCAGTGGACTTTATCATTGATATTTTTAGCTTCCCCTTATCGTAATCTTGGAGCTCCTGGTCTAATATGGTGAGCATTCTAGATGTAATAATCTTGTACAAAGTAATGCATGACACCAGAAAAATGCAAAGCATAATAACTAGCTTTATGCTTTCTGTTGCCACGACGAAGGAATAATCTGCCTGTGTGCAGCAAAATGCCTGTGTTACTGCTGGCCGTGAGAAAAGTATGACGAAGATTTTCTCTATCAACGAAAATGGGTTGGTCAGCAATTTGAGTTTTTCAACGATGACTTTGCCCTTCTTTGCGGCAATAATCAATACAACAATCAGAACAACGACAATAGCTAACGTCGAATATGAGAAAACATGTGCATTTTTATGATGGAAAGTAGGCTGAAAAATCTTTTCTTTCGGAACGTATGGGTCTAGCACCGGTATATTTAGTTTCCAGTCATGATCAATGATTTATGATGCATTATGAAATTTTGTATGCTTGTTAAGTAGCAAACTTTCCACTGCATAAGACCAGGATGCTGCGATTGTATGAGTGACCGTTGGTATGAAATCTGGATCATGTTCATCTAGGCACGGATGTGTGGGTTCTATCTTTTCTCCTGCGATGGTGATGTAGCATTTACAATGCATTGCAATGATGAGCACCCCTATTTGATTTTTTGTATCAATGATCTGTTCGTCTGAGCCCTCACAACTCAACGAAAAAGTGGAATTAGGGTATATTATGCCTACTTCTTTGTTTGAAAAACGAAAAATCTGCGGTTTCTTGGAATTGAATTTTGTGCATCGGAAAATGCACGCATCACGCGTTTCTTGTACTGTTTTCCGTTCTATGAGCATTTCTTCCAGGCAAAATCTGTCATGATCAAATTCTACTTGGTATCGTGGAACGTGGCAGATTGGAGTGTTCATACATTCGTGGTGATTTCTGGTAGGAGCGGACAAAATTTCATTGCCGTTTTTCTCTATAATAAATGGGCGGTGAATATCTACACTACATATCTTATCCTCAAACAAAAATGGTAGCTTTTCTACCATGTAAAAATTGTATCTATTATGTATGCCTTTGTACGGAATTTTTATGTGTATTGCGATCATCTCCTCTGAAAAATAGCACTGTGTCGTGTGCAAAAATAGATACTTGTGAATATTTTTCGTGCTAATGGCTAATTCTAAATCATGTTTACGCAGCTCATCTGCCACTTCAATTAAATCCTGTAATAACATTCCATTCTCTATCACTACTGTAGGCAACTGATGACTGCGACAAAATTGCATCAGCTTTAAAAAATTTATATTTACTGCGATCTGATGCATCACTTTTGCAATGACGGAAACTGATTCCGCCGTAACGAAATGTCTTCTTCTAGCTTGTCTAAAGCTTCTTCAATATTAAGTTCATTCTCTGTTAGCTGTTTCTCCAGCGTCTTTTTCAATTCTACACTATAGTTATGAAATATTTCCTTGTTCTTCACCGCAGCTTCGTGATTCTCATGTAACTGTGATTGCATATTTTCTACCCTATCTTTCAAATCTTTTTGCTTTTCTGCTACTGCTTGAACCTCACTAACTAAGGCTGCTCCGCAACACCAGTGTAAGGGTTGTAGGAACCACTCAATCGCCCTTGTGTTCCTGCTCCCTGCTGTGTCTAAGTCAGAGAGGTGTGGCATGCTATGGTTTAATGTTTGTAACGTGTGAGATGCTAGCGTTTTCACATGAGTAAGTAATTCACAAATCTGATCTTCGTACTCACACGTGACATTCAGAAAATCTTCATGCTTTGGGATTTGTGTATTGTATATTATGGCTGTCGTACCTTCATAGATGGTTTTCTCCTCTTTCGTGATGCGTAATCCCGTGCTCAATTTCACGTCCTGTGGATGTACCAATGTGAAGAAGTATAATAGCGTTATCACTGTGGCCACAGCTCTCATTTTGCCGTTATACTAATTCACTTATGCGTGATGCAATAATTTAAAGAAAAATGGGGTGTTGTGAGAGCTCTGTTTAAAATAATTGAAACTTAACGCCGAAGATTGTAATTATGAAGGGGTTCTACTATTTCTGTGTCTAAATACTCAACTTCCTCCGTGTCTAGAAATGCTACTGACTTGCTACTAGTTGGTTTGTGTCCTATCTCTGCTAGGTTCTGATTGCTACTAACTCCGTGGTTGACTGAAGAGCCCACTAAATCAATCTGTGGCGATAAAATTGGAATGCTGATGCTACTATTTCCGCCCGTGTTTGCGTTTATGCTTTCCGTGTCCTCATTCTCGATTTGTGTTGACAAACGTGGCATGTCCGGTGTTTGCAATTCTTTCGTGTCTGAGTCATCGTCGTCCTCGCTATCGCTACTTTGGCATTCCTGGTCAGCAGAATTTTGCTTGTTCAATAATATGTCCTCATTTCTTTCATAATATGCACGTAGCTTACTGCAATGAACCCATACACGTAATTTCCTGCGCTTTGACTCAGAATGCTCAACTAAGAAATTGGTTGGAATGCGGTCACATTGCTGTATAATAACTGCTGGCCCAATGAAAATTGTTTGCAATTTTGCAGGAATGCCTCTCTCTTTCTGAAACCTAATGACAAGCACTTTCTGACCAACTTTAAATTGCTCATGCCTACGTTTCATGTTCATGATCTTTTCTGCTGATAGTTGTGCTTTTATGAGTGACATTTGGGCAAAGTCCCGTGCTACCAACCACCGATCTTGCACTTCGGATACAAATCCGTACTGACGTGAATCATAGGATATTTGCTGAGGTGCTACTGCCTCGTAGCCGAATGTGAGAAAGAAGGGTGAAAATTTTGTGGCTTCTGAGTATGTTGCGTTCATGGCAAAACTTATGTATTGCAAGTATTTATCCCAATCTTTAGTATTTTTGCAAACAAGCGCTCGTAATTTCGTATTTATGACATCTATGGATCTCTCAACCTTTGCCTGACCGCAACTGTAGCTGACCATACCTACTTGATGTTGTATGCCTAGTAGACGATTCAAATCGGCTACCAGCTGAGATGTAAAGTTAGTTGCTCCGTCTGTCTTGATTAATCTTGGTGTGCCAAATACAAGCACCAGGCGTTCTGTTATGAACTTTGCTACCTCTTCTGCCGTACCATGGGCTAATGCGTCTAGCACCATGTACCTACTGAAACAATCTACTGCAACAATGATGTACTTTTTATTTTTTAAGGACCTAGAAAAAGGACCAGCCAAATCAATTTCCCACTGAGAACCTGGCATACACTCTACGTTGTTAAATTGGTACAGACCTATAGGTCTCTTACGGACTGCTTTGGTTCTCTGACATATGTCGCAAGTTTTGACCCAATAACCAATAGATGACCTCATGTTAAACCAAAAGTACCTCTCGGCTATGAACCTATATGTCTTCTTCGTTCCCGGATGAGAGAGAAATGCGGAATCATGCGAGTCTTGGAGTATCTTTAGTCTAAAAATTCTTTGGGATGAAAGGAACCTGTCGCGTCATGTCAGGTCTTTTGTAGTATAAAATCATTTCTTCCACGAAAAAATGCTTGTCTTTACCGGAAGTAGGACCCGATAAAAGTCTGGACTTAATTTCTAACGTCTCCTTGTTGTCGTTCTGCGAGTCTTTTAGTATATTTTTGGCCTTAATGAGAGCTTGAGTCCTTTGAGGTGGCTGTGTTTGTAAGGACCTGACCGAAAATACTTTATTGCTCTCAAAATCGTCTTCGTCTTCCTGTGGTTCATCCAGAGGGTCTCTGCTGAGAGCGTCTGCACCCTGTAAGTTCTTTCCAGGTTTATATGTTATTGACGCGATGTCATGACTTCTGATAAAGAGGAGCATGCGGATTAAGGTGGCCGGAAGTTTTTCGTCACCCTTAGGATTACGAAGAATGAAGGTCAGGGGTTTGTGATCTGTCCGGAGGTGTATCCTCTCTCCGAACAAGAGATGTCTGAACTTCTTTAGAGCATGAGTGATAGCCAAACACTCCAACATTGTTGCTGAGTAGTTTCGTTCGCTCTTTGTGAGTGACCTTGATGCGAAGGCAATTGGAACCTCCTCATTGTTTTGCTTCTGATACAAAATGGCGCCCAATCCATTTTTGCTCGCGTCAGTATCAAGAATGGCTTCATTGTTGGGAATAAAGTGATATAGACGTGCGTTTTTGGTCAGTCGTTTCTTTATTTCGTTGAAGTTTTTCTCATGAAGTTTAGTCCATTCGAATTTGCTGTCAGCTTCGAGCAATTTCTCAATAGGTCTGCTAAGTTTGGAATAATCCTTGCACCACTTCCTAAAATAGTTTAGAAAGCCTAGTTTCCTTTGACATTGTTTCTTAGACTTTGGTGGTTCAAGTTCTCTCAATGCTTCCAGCTGCCTTTCCGAAATCTCGACTCCCGTCGCGTCTGTGTTGATTCCTAATATGACTAATTTCTTGAAGAAGAAGCTGCACTTCTCTGGAGATACCAGGAATCCCCATTCCTTCATCTTTCTTAGTACGCTTTCTATCTGTTTAAGGTGTGTTTCCTCCGAATTACTTGAAATTACGATATCATCAATATAGGCCATAATGTCTGACTCCTCCTCCGGGTCAATGCTCTGGAGAACCTTATGCATCAGCTGTGAGAAGAAGGATGGTGCAGTAGATAGCCCAAATGGAATGTAATTGTATTCATAGAGTCCTGAATCAACCGCAAACGCCGTCTTCTCCTTCGATTCTTCATCGAGTGGCACTAAGTTATAGGCTCCTTTCAAATCCAAGGCACTGAGATATTTCTTGCGTCTGATTTTTTCTAATAACTGGTCAATTCTGGGGAGAGGATACTGGAGAGGTTTGATTGTTTGGTTGAGTGCAATATAGTTGACCACAAACCTAAATTTCTGGTTGCCAAGATGGTCTGTCTGTTTGACCAAAAACGGATACGTTGAGTAAGCGCTGTGAGACCTTGATATGATGTTTCTTGACAAAAGGTCTCTGACGTTAGCTTCTATTATTTCTGACTCTTTAGCGCTTCTCGGAAAGTTCGGTTTCATGACCGTTGGGCCCATATCTCCTGTCTCGATGTGGAAATGGACCCGTTCGACTTTGCCTTTGGCCTTGGGATCCCATGCGAAGATGTCATCGTATTTGACAAGAATGTCGTAAAGCTGGTTCTTGACATCTTCTGGTATATCACCCACATTAAATGCTTTTTTATGTTTCTCTCTAATCGTCCGTTCTTCGTCCGACATTACAGAGGTGGCATTTATCTGAATTCCAGGTTCCGAGGTGTTCTCGCATTCTGTTGTTCGATTGTCCCAAGGAACTACGTCTTGAGGATCGACATACCCAGTCAGCTTTCCCAATCGCATTCCCTTGACTAGGAACTTTCGGGTGAATTCTGGATTGATCACAGAGACTAATTTAGTGTCGTTGCTTATTATCATGTTAGGAATCAGTAGCCCATTTCTTCTGAAGTTCTTGTGTAGTGGCTCAATAAGAGCTATTTTGTTGGGTTCTAGTCCGAGAGTGGATATTGGGACGAATGTCTTTGTCCTTGGCTTTAGCTCTATTGTTTCAGAGACTCGAAGCTGCCAGCTGGGTAATATCTCAGGAATGTGTCGGATCGAAGCGTAAATTGGTTCTGTGTCTTGTTGTGTTTCTTGAGGCGCTTCACTAATGTCAATGAGGGGTGGTTGTTGGATTAATGGCTCTATTCTAACAGAATCTCGGAGTCCAATTTTCTGAAGTAAATTTTGAGGGGACGACGATAACGGAATTTTTCCAAACAATGTGGAGTTAAGAGTCTGATCCTTGGCGTCGAGTGAAGCTTCCAATGTTTCTAGAAAATCCCAGCCCATTAACAACGAGTTAGTTATCTCTTTCGACACAACCACAAACGGGTACGTTATGTTGACATCGCCTAGTGTGAACGTGATTGAAACGATGCCATCATTTGCAATAGTGTTATGACTGAGCGATTTTAAATGAACTGGGACTGCGTCCCACCTCGGTAGATCTTGAGCCAATTCTTCAGTGATTAGACTACAGAAAGCTCCACTATCTATTAATGAATCGAGTTCCTGATTTTTGGTTGTAATTTTGACGGTTGGGTATTGTTCATCTGGTCCAATTTTAGTGATTATTACTGTTGTTGTTTATTGTCGAGTTTCTGTAGGTATTTTGGAATGAAAGTGCCCTGTTGTAGTTTATTTGCTTGACTGTTTGAGTAGAGCCGTTGGGAGTTCTGATTTTGCTTAGGGAACGACATCGTCCCTGGCGCACCTAGTTTCCCTGAGGGGGTGCGTTCTGTGAGCGATTTGGTTGGAATATGGACTGATTGCGTGGGGGGAATGGTGGACGTGATGGTCCAGGATTCTGATAAGATTGGTTTGGTTGACTTTGGTAGGACTGATTTGGCTGGTTGTTTCCAACAAAGCGCGGATTTGGCTGGTATCCAGGGGCATTTGTCTGATTATACCGAATGTCCTGTCTAAATCCCTGGTTGGGATCCTGCAGCTGCATTACGGGATTGCGACCCCAGTTTGGCTGGCGTGGCTGTGAGAATTGCTGTCGATTTCCATACTGACCTCTGTTCCTATTCTGGAATCCTTGTCTTGGTTGTCTCTCCATGTCTCGTCTCTTCTTCATGCAGTCCCTTTCAATGTGGCCGGGTATCTGACAATAGTGGCATGTTCTGGTTTCACGCTGCTGGTTCCTAAATCCAGGAGCCCTGTTGGAGTTCCACTGCTGTTGATATCCTCCTCGTAGAGTCTGTTGGCGATCCTGGTATCTGTCATCACCCAACATGCGTATTGGGCCATCCACCTGGGATGCATTTGTCTCCTGTGGTTGATTCCCTTTCAGGTTTGCCAGTTCTCTGTAGATGAGTCCCAGTGTGTTCTTCAGATCATTTCCCAATGTCTTAGAGACCAAGACTTTATTAGCAGTGGTATCCGGATCCGTTTGTTGTGGTTTCCTGCTACATGGTCGAGAGTCCTTCTTAGTTTCGTATTCCTTCACTAGTTGCTTGAGTGTCTTGATGTCAGTAGGACGACCTCTCAAATCAATAAAGTCAGCGACTGGCTCAAACATTTGTGAACAGAAAACGTCCACCCATGTTTCCTCAGACACTTGGTCGAAGTGATCACCAGCCAGGAAAATAATCCTCTGGATGTAAGACTGTGCCGACTCGTTTGGCTTTTGTTTTTCGTTCATTAGTTGGTGCAAGGTCTGATCGATGTCAAACTGGAAAGGACAGTTATTCATGAAGTTTTCCGCAAAATCCGCAAAAGTGACGGACTCGTCAAAGACTTGTTCCATGTTTGTTGAAAAGTACCTGGTCGCATCCTGATCTGAGAAACAGAGAGGCAGCTGAAATTTCATGCGTTGTTCGGTGAGATTTCTGGCTCCACTCCAGAGGACGAAGTTCTGGATGAATTGCTTCGCTGCGCTCCTGGTGAGCTTCATCGTGAATCTCGGAAAGTCAGACATGTCTACAGAGCTTTCAACGATGTGTGAAGCTACCTTCTTCTGGCCAAAATCTGGTTTCGCTGCTGGTTTGTAAATTGGTGGGAGAGTGTCCTCAGTTACACAAGTGGCTGTTGATTTATTGCTGTAGTTGAATGGGTCAAAGATTCGGTTTCCCGTGGTATCTTCTTCCTCGTCGGATGCCGTAGATGATGTGTAGTAGCCTGTCCTCACAGACGTGGAGCGGGAGGTCACGTGTGAACCTGGTCCAAGAAATGACAAAATGTCTTGATTGATCTCGTCTGTTGGTAACTGATTCAGACTGGATCTGTCAGTTGTCACGTTGGATCTGGAAGCCGAATTCTCCTGTGACTCCGTTCCAGACCAATGTACGCTCTTCTTCGGTGACGATTTGGTTTGCTGATAATCTGTTGCCGCTGGGATAGGATTGGATGATAGCGAATCTGATGTAGGCTCGACTTTACGCTGTGGTAATTCAGAGGAAAATTCTCCTTTGTCCAGCTGTTTCTGACCTGCAGTTTCCGCTTCTTGATTGTGACTATTTCTGTCCTTAGGCTTTCTCTCCAGTAAAAAGGATGGTCTGTAATTGATTGGAAGTTGGGTCGCTGGGGTGTTGGCTGATTTTGAAAACCCTTGCTTAATTCTATCAAGTATGCGTTCGAATAAAACTGCCGTTGCACCAGTAAATGGGGAGACTGGTCTGTTATTTGGAGGAGATATGTGCTGGTGATTTGCAGTTCCTTCCCTTTCTTGATGGTCGTTATTATAAATCTCTTTACTTTCTGCCACGTGCGTAGGCTTTTGGTTTGGAACTATCAGTGATTTATCAATATTTTGACTGTGATCTAACAAATCACCAACCACAATGCTGTTTCTAGATTTCGATTCAGTAGTTACGCCACTGTTAATTGGGGACCTAATAATGACCTGACTTTGATCAAGTAAATTGTCAACGGTTGCGTTATTTGATGCTTGTTTGTCGCTTGACTGATTGACTGGTTTAGAGACCTTTGCCAGAGATAGTTCAATTAAGTCTGGCTCTTGATCTAAGTCAATTAATTTTTCTGTGGGTGGGAGGGTGTTGGGAACTCGATCTGTATTCTGTGCACTAGTTTGATGTGAATCAGTGGTCTGGTTTGTCAATTTGCCCCGTTCTTCGTCTGAACAATATTTCTCAACTAAGGCGTCAATGTCTTTTGGTTGTAGTGAGCTATCGGAACTAGGAATGCTTTGTGCTGTTCCTGTGTTAGTCTGAGGGCTGTCTTCTATACGAGAATGAGCGTTCTGATTGTCGTTTTGTGCACTAGCCAAGCTTTGTGAAGCTCTAGTGTTATTGTTAGTTAGAGGCTCAAGTTCAGAAAAGTGGGACTGATTTGGTACCTCTGGTTGCACGGGTTCTTTTGTTTGATTTTTTGTGGCAGATGAATTCCACTGTGCAAAGTGGCTTGTAAGATCGTCAATTTTAGTATTTATGTTGTCTGCTCTACTGCCGCTTGTATTATTTGCAGAAAGCTTAGTGTTATTAATTCCCAGGTAACTACTTGATTCGTCAAAACTTTTAGTCGAATCTTCAGAATCTGAAGTCCACCTGGACTCTCTGAAGCTTCGTGTGCTCACGTAGCGTTGTTGGGATTTATGATTATGACTGGTTGATGCTTGTGAGGTTGACGGGTGCACGTTGTTTATGCTTTCACCTTGTTTGTCACCGGAATTAATTGGAATTGCTTTCACGGGAGGTGTGACAGTTGCTGATGTTGAAGCTCTATTTGTTATGCTTAAGTTTGAATGCTGACTTTCGGACAGCAAAATGCCACTATTACTAGAATCATGCAGTTCCTGGCTAATGTTGGCAATGTTATCGCGGGTTATGACCGTGGTGGCGCTATGATTGGAGCTTAATGAACTATCCAGGTCTCCCTGTCCTGCTATGAATGTTGCGTTTTTATGCTTATTATGTGTCTGGTTTGTGATCACCTCTTCCTCTTGACTTGACTTCCTTTCACCACCAATGACAAAATTCCTTATTGATGAATACAAGCCTGCAAACACTGATTTACTACTTGATGCTTTTTCAGATGCACGATTTTGTTCACCTGTGCTTAAATTCTTGTTTCTTGATTTTGGGGATAAAATATGAATTACTCGTGTGTCTTGTTCCTCATCAGTTTCTGTAGAAGAGGTAGGGATTTCTAATGAATTGGCTCCTCTTGGCACATCTAGTATGCGCACCTTAGACCTGCGTTTAGCTTCTACTGTGGGGTCAGATAATGGAGCAAATGTTTGCCTTTCAGATCTGATAGCTTCCCTTCTAATATCGATGTGATAATCGAAGAGAGGAATTTTCTGTGCTATTTCACTTGTCTGATTTTGTAAATTTGTCACAATTTGTGTCTGTGTCACTGGAATGACAGCAGGTTCAGATGCACTGTTAGAATTTTCTGTTTCCAGAATTATTCCTTCCTGTTGTTTCTGCTCAGCAGTATGCAATACACGCCGTACACCATGTAAGATGCTACGTTCTACTGTAGTTTTTGGAGTAGAATAGTTATCAGCAGTATTAAAAGTGTTTCTTACCTTTTTGCTGGTATTTGGAATAAATGAATTCGGAGTACCTGAGTCCGCGTTACCTGGTCCGTCGTCGCATTCGATGTCTAAGCTGGGAACGTAAACGTTCTGGATGACCTGAGATGATTCAGCAGGGTCGTCTGGTAGCTCTAAGGTCTTGGTTTCCTTTCCACCTTTTGTGGTGTATGTTGTTCTTTCAATCACGGAAAGTTCGAAGTCGGGGGTTACTTGAGACTGAGAGGGCGTAGATGTATGTACGTATGGTTGTTCACTATCACTTTCAGTTTCTACTTGATTTTCACTTTGTGGTGATTTTTTACGTTTTGCTCTACTTATTCTATGAGTTTCTAGTGCCGCATGTGTTGGCGGTTGATTTCTGATTCTGGCACTTTGTCGTGTCGACATTGGCTATGTTTTGATGGTACTTGATCCGTAAAACTTTCTTCGTTTGAAGAAAATGCCAATGTCTAGTTTTATGTTCCACACTACAATCTGCACTTTATAAGCTTTTATTTTCACTCTACACAAAAGTGAAAATATATTATGCATACACTTATCTTTTCTTTTAACACGCTTCTTAAAAAAGAAAGAAAGAAAAATTCTTATTTTTTGGGAATGGGAATGAAGCTCAATTTGGAGGCTACTCGTTGTAGGCTAAATGAAAGGGCGTCACTTATACGAGCCACTCTCCACCACTTACGTTCAGGCTTGGGGTTTAATGGGGAACCTGAGACGGGAATGAAAAAGGGGAACGATGGAAGTAGTGGGGAATGTTTCCGTGGGAACTATGGAATGGGGAACTTTATATGGTGATGATGATGAATAAGGTATGCTAGCAATAAAGAGAGATGTTAGTCACTCAAAGTGTGGGGATCAAGTAGTGTGTTTATTGCATGTTCTCGTTTCTCATTCATCTCCTTCGCTGTCGATTATTCATTTACATTACCTCATCATCTTATAATGCACATTCCATTAACCGGAATGCACTAACCAAATGCCCTAATTACAGAGCTCAATTGCTGACGGGTGACTTCCCGTCACTTTAGTTTCGTAACAAAAACTGAGTATGATAGCACGTAAGATAAGTAAATTACCAATGTGTCATCACGTTATTATTTAAATTGCTTAATATAATATGCTTATATGATTTGTGACATAAAACGCGTCATCATCGCATAATGCATTTTACTGTGTGATAATGTTTGATAATATTTTGTGATTTTATTTTCAAATATTGAATTGTGTTTTTGAATATACAAACACGGGGCAACGACATTCTCTGACGTATCCAAAAACTGACTCTCGTCGTCTTATCTAAGTACTTGTTGTATTTGCGCACATAGATACGATTTTACAACAAAATTCAGATAAAAATAAGTGACTCATCTACTTTATCTATTTCACGCATTAGAGCATATAAAATCATTCAACCCAAGCAAATTGCCGTATTAGTTCTGCACTACCTTAACACCTTGCAAACAAAAAAGGTTAAATTCAAAATTTCAAAATATTTCCTACTTAAATTCACATTTGTACTGAAAACAAGTCAGCCAATTCAAAAATGTTTGACGATGATAAACCAGCATTGGTAATTGACAATGGAACCCACACATGCAAAGTAGGTTTTGCTGGAGAAGAGCAGCCACATGCAGTTATTCCAACAATTGTTGGGTGTCCAAGATATAGGGTAAGTTTTAAAATATAAAAAGGAAATTTATTTTGGTAAGCTATGATTTATTATGTGAATTGTGCGAATTTAGGGTATATTGGGTATGGATGATAAACCCTATTACTTTGGGGAGGAAGCCGTGCGCAAGGGTGGAATATTAAAGCTCCAAAATCCCGTAGACCGAGGTAACATCGTAAACTGGGACAATATGGAAAAGCTTTGGAACCATACGTTCTACACTGAGCTCAAGATAACTCCGGAGGAACAGCCAGTTCTCCTTACAGATTATGCCGGTAACCTTAAAACCAACAGGGAAAAAATGGCGGAAATTATTTTTGAGAAATTTTATTTTCCGGCAATGAATATAAGCATTCAATCCGTGCTTAGTCTTCATGCCTGTGGACGTACAAGCGGAATACTTTTGGACTCTGGGGACGGTGTTACATATTCGGTGCCAATTTATGATGGCATTTTGTTGTCCCATGCTGTAAATCGTTTGTATATTGGTGGTAATGATATCACCCAATATATGATTCTGCTCCTTAGCAAACGTGGTTACAACTTTTCAACCCAAGCTGAAAGAGATGTTGCACGAAAGATCAAAGAGGAGCAATGCTATATTGATCAATGTTTTGACCAAGAAATACAAAAAAGCAATGATTCCAACAATTCGGAGAAAACTTACAGTCTACCGGACGGTACAGTGATCACCGTTGAACAAACAGAACGGTTTCAATGTCCAGAGGCTTTGTTTTACCCTTCATTGTTGGAAATTGAAAATGATGGGGTTCACCTTATGACTTATAATTCTATCATGGAGTGTGACATAGACATCCGTAGAAAGCTGTATGAAAATGTTGTGCTTTCTGGAGGAAACTCAATGTTTTCAGGATTTAAGGAAAGGTTTCAAAAGGAGCTTACATGTGTGGCCACAACTACTGCAAATATCAAAATGATTGCTCCACCTGAACGGAAGATTTCTGCGTGGCTTGGTGGATCTATTTTGGCTTCTTTGTCTACATTCGAACAAATGTGTATTACCAAGCTGGAGTATGAGGAGAGTGGTTCGTCTGTTGTACATAAAAATGCTGATAATTCTAGTTCTAGTCGCTCTTGTATTAATGTTTGTTTTAACTAAAATCCACAATTGAAATTCTGAATAAAATGAAAATATAACATTGTAACATGAAATGTTTTATTTATTTCGTAAAAACGTTTTTATAAGCCTCAACGTCTCAACAAAGTACGGTATCTTGTTTGAAAATTGGTTGTTATTGATTTTTGCAAGCGTATATTTTAGGCAAATGCTTTTCCACTCGTCTAGCAAGTCTATTTCATTTTAAAAAATTTACGGATTTTTGTTATCGATTTACACCAAAGCAAAAACTTGCTCCCATTAATTTGTTTCGTTTAACTTTAACAATGAAACATCCAGCAAACATCTATTCAAAACGTTTGCTTTAAAACACACTGGGTTTCATTATCCTTTACATTTTAGTAAATATGCAATTTGCCTACTTTATCGTAATTGGTTATTTTTACTATCTTGGTATATTAACACTAATTACATATAGATTGTTTATGCAAAAAGATATTTTTGTTTGATAAGTCCCCAACTATACCAACTTATGCGGAAAAGCATCTAGAAGCCATGTATTTCTTCATGTATTGAAAACCGCTTTAAATATATGTTTCATTAACACGCACGTAGTTTTTCAGACTGCGTGCGTGTTAGAAACTGCTTAGCTGGAGCTATTAGAAACTTAGATTATTATCAGATAGATGCATAATTTTACAAACCTATGTCAAAATAGTTTTACAATACGTTTTAAATCACTATCAACAAATCTACCTCAACAAAAAACAAATGTGTGATATTTTCTTAACAGAACAGGTGTGAAGCAAGTAAAAATTTTATATTCTCGTAAGTGTTACATGAATGCACTGAACTGTTTAGCAGTTTTGCCTTTTATAATTTAAATCTGCTGCTGACCATGCGATATTAATGAATTGGATTGGAATGAAACCAACTTGCACTTATTTATGGTGTATTGCTTTACAGTTGCTTGCAAAAGTTTCTTATTTTCTTGAAACAAGTTTTGTTTTATAGTAAATATAGTAGAAATTATTTTAATCATTATCAGTCCAAAAAATAGATGAATTGTTTAGTTGATTCCCAGAACTTCGGATTGGCATGCCTAATAAAAAAAATGAACATATATTTGGCTGTGCGTCAGATTACTGGAGAAACGTTTACAACAAATTTTAAAATTATTTAAGCTGGCTTACGTTCAGGGTCAATACGGTTGAGGTCATGTCAAGCCCCGCATTTTTAAACCCTTTGTTCAAGCAGGTAACATAAGGTACAAGTTTAAGTTGGTTGACACAACTAGCGGAAACTGTGGCAGCGTTGTCCAAAGGTCCACCCCAAACTTGAGTTTGGCACTTGACAAACACTTCCTTGCCCTAGAAATTCAACAAAACGTTAAACCAGTAAATACACAAGTAGCATATATTTTTTAACAAATGTTAGTGATAAACTTACCGGAGCTTGATCGTAGCAGCCAAAAAAGTCGTCAATCATAGTTTGGTTGCTACGGTTATTCCTACTGTTGGCGTAGCAAAGTCTTCCAATGATTTTTGTAGTGGATGTGACCACATCCAAAGTGGAACAACCACCGGAAACTTGGCAAGCGCCGTAGAAGCACACCAACAAGGCAGAAAGAATAAAAACTTGGGAATTCATTTTTAAATTGATTTGAAATTACTTTGAAAGTAATGTAAAAATGATTGGAGTATATTTGGTTGTTATATGAGGAGTGTAGGAAGATAACTGAATACCTTTTCAAGTTGAACACTCTGTTTTTATAGTGAAGACTTGCGCCGATCAGTTACATCTGCTAGGACAAAGTTCACAAGGTATTCTTAAAAACATGTTTGCCCATTCCAAAGTTCTAGCAACGTGAAACAAATCAAATTGGATGTTAATACAATTGAGTAAATTGCAATTTCACCTTGCACTTTAGACAAGCTTCATTTGATTGCTGCACCTGTATAAACATAGACTTTAAACCAGAGTCATGCTTATCTCTACCAACAACAATTGGTTTATAAAAAACCATATTAAAATATTTTTTAAATAGGACTTTTACACCAGAACAAAATTAAAACCGATAATGTCATAGTTGCCATTATATAATATTTATTCATATTGTTACGAAACAAATGCGTATCATTTTTGTTTATTTAGTGAAACAAATTAATTTGTTAGAAGAGAAACTACCCAGTATTTGTAGTTGAGTTAAATTGAAAATAGAAAAGCAAATACTAAAATCAAATACTTTGTTCTACCATAGAACTTCTATGTAGGTATATGACTCAGGAAGAGTAGTGCGGTTACAATCAACATGCCGATTTTGCAAGATGTTAGTAGCAACTTTCAAGAGTTCTGTCAGTAACCCAACTTATTGCAATTACAACTTTAATATTAAAATACTAACCAAATTGCTAATCAAAGTGACACGGTGACAAAGTCATTCAAAAAATCATTCATCAATGATGCACTTTGCAGGCATTACCTAAAAAAGCAAAGTCAGCTTTCATGATTCATAGCCAAAACCGCAGCAAACAAAGCCAATCTAGAACTCATATCGCCATCTACCCACCCGGCCCACCAGCCAAAGTCTTCCTGTGCGCCAATCCATTCCCACTCCAAAAATCCCCAAAGCCGCAATCACATGCCGTCCCAATCATTCAATTCAGTTCTCAATCTCTATTCACCTTGCCAAAAACCCAGGTAATTAATTTAACTCTCCATTTAACTAACCGTCAATTTAACTGCCTTTTCCAATCCAACACAAACTATTAAAATAAACTGTCATTTGTCAATTTTTGGGTACTTTTCGGGGATTTTAAAACTCGGGGTTAATTTTTTCGGGGATTTAATTAATTTTTATGGTTATCTTGACAGGTTAACTGATCAAACGCTAATTATCGTCCTGTTTTTAGGACAGTCCAGTAATCATCAGTTAAAATGGTTGCCGCAAAGAAAACGGTAAGTTAATTAATTATTTTTGATGGAGGTGATCATGGTCATTTTTTGGAGGGGATGAGGTGACCATGACGTCATGATAGTTAATTAATAATGCAGTATGGATTGGAGAAGTACTGCCGTTAGGTAAAATGTCCTTTGGGCCTTCTGTTTTAATTAATTTTACAGAAAAAGGGCGTCGAGTCCATTAACGCCCGCCTAGCCTTGGTGATGAAATCTGGTAAAGTGCTACTTGGCTTCAAACAGACCATTAAAAGTTTACGCCAGGGAAAGGCCAAGTTGGTAATTATTGCCAATAATACGCCACCACTTAGGTAAGCATTTAAGATAAGCACTTAAAGATAAGCACTTAAAGATAACCTTCAAGATTGATTAGTTAACTGGTTAATTAATTATTTTTGTTAAATTTTAATTAACAGGAAGTCAGAAATAGAATATTACGCCATGCTGGCCAAAACCGGGGTTCACCACTACACCGGAAATAACATCGAGTTGGGCACTGGCTGTGGCAAGTACTTCCGGGTTTGTACCCTGGCCATTACCGACCCGGGTGATTCGGACATTATCCGAAGTCAAGCTGCCGAAGCCTTAGCAGCAGCTCAACAATAAAAATTAACGGTTTTTAACGGTGAAAATAAATTAAGCCAAAGAAACGGTTATACTTTGCAAAAATTTGTAACTTTTTATTTCGGATTCATTTTAATTGGCATTTATTTTCATGCCACTTTAAATAATTCCGAGTGACAAAACCTTGTCCACATTTTGGACACTTTAGATTTTTTGGACCGTGTTTAAATTTTGCATGGATTTTGAGTCGCTTTCCATTCAAGAATGACTTTGGACAGAGGTCGCACTTAAAATTAGTGTCTTTTTGGGGGTGGGCCGTGTCCTGGTGCTTTTGAAGTGGTTTCTGGCTTCCGAATCTTTTGGGGGCCCCAAATTGGGGCACTGGGGGCACTCCAGTAACTTTTGACCTTGACCTTTTTCCTGGTGACAATTTCTTTTGTGAAAGTACAAATCCACTTCAACTTTAAAAGTTTTTGGACACTGGTCACAAATAATTGGTCTGGAATCTTTTAAAGTGTGACGTAATTCATGCTGAGTTAACTTAAATCCAAATGGAAACCCTTTTCCGCAGTATTGGCACTTAAAGGGAAAGTCTTTTTTAGGAGCGTGCCAAGCTTGATGGTTTTTTAACCTCTCATTGGAATAAAATACTTTACCGCAGTTTGCCACAGGACAAGGCCAAGTTTTAAGGTTCCCTATTCCATGCTGACCTTGAAGATGTTCAGGAAGATGTCGGGGGGTTATCAGCTTGTGACAGATTTGACAAGGAACTGGACGATATTTTGGATTGTGCTGGAATAATAGATGGTGACGAAGGTTGCCCTTCGTCCTGAAGACCTTTTGGCAGTGGTCTGGTCACAGGGATAACCCTCGGGGGGTAGGGATTTTGGGGGTTTGGGTTTTACGGTGCGCTTTTTTCTTTGGGTTTCCAAAGGATCGGGAATTTCAGGAAGATGGACAGTGCCTTGGTGAAGCTTCAATTCTTCTTCGCAGTGAAATGAATTGGAACACTGGTCGCATTTGTACTGGAGTTCTAGGAAATAGTCAGGATGACCATTTTTACAGTGTGTATTCCTTAACTGGTCACTGGGAAATTCTAGATTGCACTGGGGACACCACCAGAGAATCTGTGGAACGGGAGGATTTGGAATAAAAATTCGGTTTTTGGGAAGGTTTGAGGTGTCCACTGAAGGGTGGTGGGAAATAAAGTGCTTGCGAAATGATTGATGGGTGGAGAAACCGATGGTTTGTGGGGGGCACAAGGAACATTGGTAATTGCCTTCTGTAAAAAAATTAAATGGATAATTAATTAATTGGCTAAAAGTTAATTAAAATTGGTTGAAAGTTTGGTGCTTACTTTTGTGCTGACGATAATGCCACAAAAAAGAGACCACTTTCATAAACTTGGGTTCTGGACAGAGATTGCACTGAAGTACCCTCCATTTTAAGGGAAGGCCTTGGAGATAGCCGGGAAGAGTTTTTTGGCACATTGTGGTATGTTCCACGAAGGATTTTAGTGTTTCGGGGTTAAGGGTACATTTGTACTTTTTGCATTTGTAGCAGGTCAACTTGGGTAGCTTATCGTTTTTGACATGTTTAGAGTGAAATTGTTGAAGGCATTGATAAACTTTGGTGCAGAATCTGTCCCCGTCACAGGGAGAACAGCGATAGGGACAAAATGGGCACTTTAATCCGAGGTTGCGTTCAAGGGAGGAGGATGAAGTAAGTTTTGAGGTTTTTTTGGGGTTGGATGGTGGTTCCTCTTCTTCACTTTCACTGGCGCCTCTGCTTTCAGCTTCTTTCTCTGAACTTTGGGGATCCTCCTCAAAATCCTGGTCTGATACAGTCTCCTCTTCAATTCCCTCATTATTATCTACCGCCTCTTGGTCATCCTCATCAACAGTTGCCAAAAAGGGATCATCCTCCATGTCATTTTGATCCTCCTTCTCAATCTCCTTTTTCTTCACCTCCACAACTTCCGGTATCTTGTCAAGATCCTCGTACTTATCTAATAAAAATCAATCAAATCATGTCATTAGCATCCCTCCTACAATCTCTAAACTTCTTTAAAAAACCTACGTTTCTTCACAAAATTCCTAGTCTCCTCCAAAATGTTCCCCAGCCCTTTACCCACCTCGCTTTTCCTCCTCTTCCCCTCCAACTTTTTAATCTTGCCAATCAACTGCCTCTTCACCTCCAAATAGTCCCTCCACAGCCTCTTGCACCTTTCCACCTGGTCACACAACTTCACCCAATTCCCCACATCCCTGGATCCCCTCATATTCCCCTCCAAAGACTCCTCCGGCACCTCCAAAACCTGCTTCAGCACAAAATACCCATCCACCTCCCAACCCTCACTTTTCTCATTCTCCTCCCCTTCCCAATCACAAATTAAACACCGGCTCATCTTCAACCCTCTACTAAATGTTTGTTAAACCTTCAGACATTATTAAAACATGCAATTAAATTAATTATTCTGAGGAGATTGCAGAGATTGCAGAGATTCTGGTATAATGTGCCGCTGTCGTCGATGTCTAGTCTGAATCTCAAAAGCCAGAACTGAAACCGGATCAGCTGAGCACTCTTTTCTCGCGTCACATCTCTCGGCTTCATGAAATTTCATGAAAGTACTGTAAACTGTGAACTTTTAAAAAAATGCTTCATTGTTGTGTTTGGAAATTACGGAAACTATTCTGAGCCTTTGATAAATTAATTAAAACAATTATTGCGATTTCAGATTTCTTTAGAAGGCAGTTTATTACATTTTTATTTGCACAACTCACAACACAATTTACATTCATAAGGCATAATAAAACATACTATTGGTCTAAACCACATACTAATATTGCGCATAATGTAATATATTTTTCTGTACAAACTTAACTACTTTCACTTAACATTACAAAATCACTCCCATTTTCCTCCAAAATCCCCTCCAAACTAGTAGGCTTGTAAAAACATCCAAAATAAATGCTTAGCACTTCCCAAACATTTCCTCCTCAACAATCCCGTCTTTTTATCTTGCTTCTGGCACTTTCCTCCTTAATCACTCTCCTCCTCCTCCAAGCTATCATCATCCTCCTCCGAATCCACCTCAAATTCCTCCCCCTCCTTCTTTTTCTCCTCTGGTTCCTCCTCCCTCTTCACCCCCTCCCTTTCATCCTCCTCACAAATCACCACCACCTTCCTCCTCACCCTCTTCTTCACTTCCACCTCCTCCACCACCTTCCTCGGTCTCCCCCTCCCCCTCTTAGGCCCTTCCTTCTTCTCCCTCCTATTATACCCCCTCTTCACCTTCCCCTCCTCCTTTCCCCCTCCCCCCTTCCTCCACCTCTCCCATCCCCTCTGTTTCACCTCCACACTCAATCCCTCCCTATTCCTCGCATTCAACTTCCCCACAAATCCCCTCATCTCCTCCAACCCCTTTCTATGCTTCTCCTCCAAATGATTCGCCCAAAAGGGTCTACTCTTAAAGCTCTTTTTACACTTGTCACACTCAAACCTATCCTCCACCACGCCATGCATCTCTTTATAATGCCTTGTCAAGCTACTTAGTATCACCAACTTCCCACAAAACTCGCAATTTAATGGCCACCTCTCCACATTAAAAATCCCATCGGTCCAGTTCCCCTCCAGCCTCGCCCTTTCCTCCTTACTGCAATTTTTACACCTTCCAAAATGAAAATGAAGCCCTAATCTTGAAAACTTGACCACTCTACAGTACTCACAAGGAAAGAAACTATCCGGATGCCATTCCATCACGTGCTCCCTCAATTCCTTATCATTTGGAAAGCTTTCCGAACACCGAAAACAATCATGTCCAGGTCGTTTATATTCCGGATGCGTTCTTCGAAGATGACTAAAATAGCCAATTTTTTCCTTAAAAAGTTTCTCCTCTGGACACAGCTCACATCTTATGTAATTCTCTCGTTTTAATCCATCTCCGTGCTGGTAGTACTGATGCTTTTCGTAATTTGATTTATTAGCAAAAACGCCTCCACATTCTTCGCAAACCACGCTTTTTTCTTTTGGGGGTTTATTCGGTTTAACGTGCTCCTTCATAAAATGACTGTACCATTTTTGTCCGTGGCCAAAATAGGCTCCGCAAATTTTGCAAGTTCTAGAGTCTAGACAGTAGTTGGGATTGTGCATTTGGTTTTGGTGTTGACGAAGACTTAGACGGTTATAGGCTTCACCACAGTGCTCGCAGGTAACGTCACGGATAACGTCGCGTTGTTTTGTGCGTAGTTTGGCGTTGGGATTGGCGGGGGGTTTGTAGTAGTACTTGCGCACGCGGAGTTTGCCGGAGGGGGTGAAGCTGCCTTGACCACGGCGGTTGCGGGGTTTTCGGGGAGGTTTTTCAGGAGGTGCTGTTGAGGTGGAGGGTACCTCTGAGGTGACCACTTGAGTTTGTGGAGGTGGTAAATAAGTTGTTGGAGGTTCCACAGGCTCCGTTTTAGGTGGCTGAGAAGTTGGTGGATAGCTACTTTCTGAATAGTTTCCTCCAGGGCTTGGGGGACCATCGTCGTCAAAGTAGCTACTTGTGGCGTAATCGTTTTCTGTGAGTTGGCTACTGGTTGTACTGTGGGTGTAGCTTTGCTGGGGATAATTTGGCTGAGTTGTGGAGGAGGTGGTGGCATTATCTTGGAAGTTTATCGAGTCTAGAATGTGCTGGAGGGTGTAAGCATGACTTTGAGTGGAGGTGGATGCTGGAGGAACCGGAGGTTGACCGTAGGCATTAAAATGAGTATAATTTGACACGTAAGCTTGCGTTGGAGGTGGACCAAAGCTTGGTGGTTCTGTTTGAGGTTGTCGTTGGATTATCACCGAATTCGGTTGTGCTTGTTTCACTCCAGAGCTTGATCCCGGGGGTCTACCCCTTTTTCTACTAGCAGTAACTGGGCTTATCATCGTACTTATCGTCACTTGATCTTGCGTACACAACTCCACAAGTTCAGTAATCGTCTCATCCATTTTCTGCGTTGGCGGTGGACTCTGCAATCTTGGCACTGTAGCCTCTCCTTTAACCACTTGTTCCTTAATTTTATCCAATTCTTCCAACTCCTTCTTTAACTTCTCCACATCCTCCGGTTCTACCTTCATCCTTCTTTCCGGTCTAGGTTTATACGGCCTAATAGAATAAGTTGGAGTATAGGTATGCTTCACTTCTTCCAACCTTTTAGCAATTTCCTCTGGCGGAGCCCCCACCTCCTGAAGCCTTTTTTGAAGTTGTTCCTTCGCCTTTCTAATTCTCGCTCTAATACACCGTCTTTCCCTCTGGCTACTATTCTCCGTTTGAACATTTATCTCCTCCGTGGTCATCCCACTATCTAATAGCTTCTGGTACAAATTTAATTTAGCTTTAATTTTCTGCCTTCTGTTTCTCACTCGTTTTAACTGTAGCCTTCTCTCCCTCTCAGCGTCAATCTCCTCCGGCGTTTCAGGCACCTTCTTCCTTTTCCCACCTTTCCCCTCCTTAACCTTCCTCCCCACCAACCTCGGTCTTTTCACCGCCAATCCCTCCTTCCTCCTCCGTTTATTCTCCCTATCCCTTTCCTTCCACTTCTCCTGAACCTCTTTCCATCTCTCCGGATCCTCCTTCAACTTTTCCACCCTTTGCTTATAACAAAGCCTCATCTTTTCCAGCGCTTTCTCCTTTCTCCCCGGACTCATTTCCCTATAGTATCTCCTCCGTCTCTCCCTAATCCCCTCCTTTCCATACTTTTCCACCAATTTCATATAACTTGTCTGTCCCTTTTCCCTTTCCTTGTCCCTCCTTCTCTGTCTAATCCTCTGGTTCATCTGTTCCTTCTCCTCCTCCGTCATCATGGCCAACTTAGCCTGTCTGTGAAAATACTTCCTTTGCTTTTCCTCCTCCCTTTCTTCTTCCGTCATAGCAGCCAACTTCATCTGTCTGTACATAACATTTCTTCTACTTTCCTCTTTTCTTTCTTCCGGTGTCATGGCCGCCCTTCTAGCCCTTCGTCTTTCCCTATCCTTCCTTCTTTCCTCCTCCACAGCTTTCATTTGCTGTTCACTTAAAGCCCCTTCTTTTGCCAAGGCCCTGCGTACCCTCGCCCTTTCCTTACACCGCTGCTTATCCTTTTCAACTTGCTCAGGCGTCATGTTATTTCGTCTAGCCATCCTCCTCAAATGTTGCTCATGCCACCTCTGTCTCATTTTCTGCTTTTCTTCTTCCGTCATATCCTCAAGTCGCTTCTTCCTGTAACCGCAACTTGCCTCAAGTCTCCTCAACTTCTCCCTTAACTCCTCACTCCCTCCTTTAACCTCAATTTCCTTTTTTAACTCCGCCCTCATCTCACTTTCCACCTGTTTTCTGGCCTTCCACCTCTGTCTTTCCTTCTCAGCTTGTTCTGGCGTCATGTCCGCAATTCGTCTACTTCTTCCCCTTGAAGAAGATCCCCCCTCCCCCTCCTCCCCATCTTCCACTTTAACACTTAAACTAGCATCCGTTTCGTCTCCTCCACTTGTCAACAGTTCCCTTCTTAGCTCCTCCCGCATTAGCTTCATCCTCAATCGATAATCCCGTTTCCTTTGCCTTTCCCGTTCAACTTGCTCTGGTGTCATGTCACAAACTCGCTTTCTTTTTCGGATTCTTTCCTTTTCAATCTTTTCTTGGCTCATGTTCGCCACTCTTCTGCGTTCCCTTTGCTTTTCCCTTTGCTCCTCACTTAAAACTCTAGGTTTCCTCTTCCTCCTTCCCCCTCCACCTCCCCCTTGAACATCCGGCTTCACCTCAATCTCCTCATCTTCCCCCGGAACCCAGTCACTATCTTGACCATCCCCGTCTCCTCCAAAAGTCTCCTCGTCATCCGCACTTTCTTGGTCCTTAAACTTGACACTTGTCACATTTTTCTTCTTCGTCTTTGTCGTCCTCACCCCCTTCCCTTTCCCAGGAACCTTTTTCGTCACCTTTCCAGGTGACCACTCATCCTCCTCATCTTCCTTTAGCCTCCTCCTCCCCGCCGTACTTCTCACAGGCCTCCTTCTCGTCACCACCTCCTCTTCTTCTTCCTCATCCCCTCCACCCAAATATCTTCTGATAAAATCGTCATCCTGTTCTGGTTCCTGATCCTCTGGCACTTCAGTCTTCACCTCAGCCTCCAGCTTCTTCCCCTTGTCCAACGTCACCTCCTCCCCCTCCATCCCCTCCGGAGGCACATATTTCAACTCCACCTCATCCCCTCCTTCCTCCTCCTCCTCAAAATCGGTAAAGGCTGAGCTTATCGTGCTGTCATCCACCTCTCGCATCATTTTAATCACCTAAAAAAGCCAAACCACACATAAAAATCCACCTCATCACCTCCAAATCACCTCAATTTCCACCTTATCACCTCACCTTTCACCTTATCCCCTCCAAAAGTCAAGATAACATCTTATCTTTCCCAAAATCCTCCAAAAAATCCCACAACTTTCCCAATTATTTTTAAACGCTTCCAACCCTCCAAAAAATAGCCCAAACCCCTTAAAATACTCAGAATTTAACCGTGTTTTTAACTAATCGATAAGTTACGTCGATAAGTAGTCGATAAGTGACCGGTTTTATCGATAACCAAAAAGTTAACCTGTTTATTTTGGTCAATGGGCCAAAGAGCTAAAGGAAAAAGCTGAGGATTTTGAACTGAAGGTAATGCGCCAGCTGTTGCTCAGCTCTATGACAGCTTTTGGGGCAATGGGCGACCTGTGAAATGCGCTGCATTTTTGGCTTTCGGGAACCAAGCCATAATAAAATGAAGCCATGCATTTTTTGCATGAAAAACGTCGGATTTTACACTAAAAACCCGGATTTTGGCTGAATTTCAGTTAAAAATGCAGATTTTGGAGTAAAATTGGAGAAATTGGTGTATTTTTTAGATTTTTGAGGTGTTTTTCAGCTGAAATGATGCGTTTTTTGTGGTCTATAATGCCAGTGCAATATTGCCATATATTGTAGCCTTAATGCAATTTTGGATCCAAAAATGCCAATTTTGTTGTCTAAAATGCCAGCTTTGTGGTCTAAAAGGCAAATTTTATAGCTTTTAGTGTCACTTTTGCAATTTAAATACCGGTTTTGTAGTGTAAAAATGCCAATTTTGTAACCCCAAAGGTTAATTTTGTAGCCTAAAAGACCATTTTTTGTATCTTAAATGACAGTTTTGTTGTCTAAAATGTCAACTTTGTATCCTAGAATGCCAATCTGGTAGCCTAAAATGCCTATTTTGTAGCCTAAAATGCCTATTTTGTAACCTAAAATGCTATTTTGTAGCTTAAAATGCCAATTTTGTATCCTAGAATGCCATTCTGGCAGCCTAAAATGCTATTTTGTAGCTTAAAACAAGGCATATAGAATAGTAAAAGGTAACGTCATCAGAAGATCCTAATATTTCGCGGTCTTTTTTCTATGATCGTTACGTCACGGAGAGTAGACAGATTGCCCCATAACCTTGACAAAGCCAGAACCCCAATGGTTTACCTTTGTTGCCTTGCATCATGATGCTAGTCAACACCAACTATTTCACGGACTATGTGGAGGTGCTCATGCTGGAGGAACGGGATTACTTGACCGACATCATGATCTTCAACTTTTTGGCCACTTTTCTGCCTAAGGTGTTCGAGAAAGTGGGCACCAGCGACCAAATGTGCAAGGTTCCGCTGACCATCTTGTTGGACATGGAGAGTCTGATGGCTAAGCAGGTGCTGGACATTGAAACGCACGCAATCGGGATTCTCGAGGGTTAGAAAGCCCTGACGTTATTCTACGTTCTGACGGTTCAGCAGACGGGCCCTTGTAAAAATCCACTGCCTAGTCCGGCTCCTTGGGTGCCGCATCTTCAGAAAACGCTGAGAAAGTTTCAAGGTTATTTGGTGGGAGTGATGCAGAGGAGAGTGAGGAAGGAGGATAAGGAACAGGGACCGGATAAGAAGAAGCGAAGATTGGAGGGGGATGGAGGCAAGGAACAGGAGCCTAAAGCGGGTACAAGTAGTGCAGGAAGTAGGGAAAACGAGCCTGTCATGTGGCCAGATGTCGAGTTACAGAGAAACTATTTAACTAGGGATTTGATCACAATTGATAGGAGTACGATTGATAATTTGTTGAGGGGGCTGCTAAGTGCGGGGGTGGAGGAGGAGGAGGAGACCCTGGAGGTGGTGGGGAGGAGGAGACGCTGGATGAGGGGAAAAGGAAAGAGACTGAGAAGAAGATGGAGAGGGAGGGAGGGACAAGGAGCCTGAGAAGATGGATGAAGATGTGAAGTGAACAAAATGGTGGGGATAAAAAGGAAGGGAACATTACCAAATAGTCAGGATACTTAAAATGGCATTTATAATTTGTAGAATTTAGAGTTGGCTTGATGTCTGTGTAAAAATGGATGTTTTTTGTAATAAAGTTTAAAAAATGAAGCATGAGCTACTGGTCTGGTTCTGGTATGACCTCAAGCTTCATTAAATTGCATGCTAGTTACTACATGCTAGTCCTGCTAACTTCTTCCTCCCTCCACCAGTGCTTTCTTCCTTGGTACGCTCCTCCTCCACCTCGACCTAGGCTTTATTCTTCGGTGACGTTGCCTCCGGAAATTTCCTTTTTGGTCACCTCCTTTTCCCGTGCTATCTGTTTTGGTCACCTCCTTTTCCCGTGCTATCTGTTTTGGTCACCTCCTTTTCCCGTGCTATCTGTTTTGATCACCTCCTTTTCCCGTGCTATCTGTTTTGGTCACCTCCTTTTCCCGTGCTATCTGCTTTGGTCACCTCTTTTTTCCGTGCTATCTGTTTTGGTCACCTCTTTTTTCCGTGCTATCTGTTTTGGTCACCTCTTTTTTCCGTGCTATCTGTTCTGGTCACCTCTTTTTTCCGTGCTATCTGTTCTGGTCACCTCCTTTTCCCGTGCTATCTGTTTCGGTCACCTCCTATTCCCGTGCTATCTGTTTTGGTCACCTCCTATTCCCGTGCTATCTGTTTTTGTCACCTCCTCCTCTATCTTCGCTTTCTAAACCTAAACAAAATCCTTCAGATTGGACGAAATACGACTTTAATTGCTTTTAAGTAAGTAATTGATTGATTCGGTTATTAAAACTCAAAGTCTGGGCTTGCCAGCAGCAGTTGTAGTGCACACGTTGATTTACATAAGCTGGGTCTGCTCTACTCGTAGTGACGTCACTATATCATGAGAAACAGCTGGCTTCTTCTAACACAGACTTGTCGCCTGGTTGGCTTAAAATGCCAATATTGTATTTAAGAATCCCGAATTTTTTTCAGGTTTAAAATTTTATTTCAAAGTTTCTAAATTAATTTCAGTTACAAGATGAGTATAAATACCAATACAAAATTAACTGTAAAAGTTACAAAAGCAAAAAATCGGAACCAAAATAAATCCAGTTTTCTTGCTACCAGCCGATTTATCCACTTATTTTCTTGAGATTGTGAAATTCCGTTTGCATTTCCACCAGATCCTAATAATAAGTTTCCAGAAGGAATTTGTAAGCCGATATCTCCATTATTGGGTAAATTGTTGTCTGAGGTACCAATTCCTGTAGAGCTGGGATTAAAGGAGTATTGAGTGAGAGGTATATCGTCACGGGTTAGGTCGGAAGCTAATGGGGTGTTTTGAGAAATTCGTAGGATAAGTCGGAGATAGTTTGGGGCTGGTGTGGAGTAAGGGTTGGTTAGGCTGCCGATATAAGCGGTGAGAATGATGGAGGTGCAAACTAGGCTTATCATGATGCTGAGGTAGATAACTGTAAGATAAGATAAAAAATTTTAGACGTTAACACCGGTTTAGCGAAATAACTTTTTGTAAAAACTTTCGCAAAAATTTCTATAAAAGTTTATAAAATGCGTGTCAAAATTGCAAAATTTGTATCAAAGTTTGCGAAATTTGTGTAAAAATTTGCACATTTTGTCGAAAACTTAGAAAAAATTCTGAAATTTGTAAGCAAAATATTTTGCAAAATATTTTTTAAATCTTACCAAATAACGGCGTAGCACTAACCGACACCGGTATCTCACTCGTTACATCCCAAATCACTTCCAACAATGTTAACAGCACCACAATCTCTATCAAAAATCTCAACGTCGATTCTGGCGCTAGCCTAGAAGCTAATATAGCCACTAGGCTAATTAATACCGAAGGTAAAACCTGACTTAAAATATTATGTCCCGGTTTACGTTTTAAGTGTATACTTGCCATAACGTCTACATACGGCTCGGAACAACAGGAATAAATATAAACGGATTTATTTAAAGCAGTTTTTACAACGCTCCAGTGTTCACCGTTTTTAGCAAAATCTTCTACTTCTATTTCTTCATGGCCTGGTTCTAAATCCATCTAAAACAAGTATATTTTCAAAAATTGTAAAAAAAAAATTAAATCGCATATGAATTTTATAAACCTACCTTATTTCCATGCATAGTCCAAGAACCAATTTGCAACTTACAAACGTGCTCATCCAACGGAAAATAGAACACATTTACCGGACAATTTGCTCTCATTTCCTTGGGTTCTATCCAGCTCACATTTCCATCAAATTTGACAATAGTGTCGGTAACGCCATCGCTCAGTGTTAACTGGTCGTCTGCGCTGTTATAAAGCTCTAAATCAGGTAGCCAAATGCGTTGTGCGGGTATTTGGATACTGGTCAGATTTGCGTACAATTGCGGATCCCAGCTTAAAAATGGATCGTTCCATTCTTCCATCAACCAGATGTAAATTGTTAACACTTGGTTTTTTACGTCCTTAAAGAAAATTGTAACTTAAATAATTTTGTAAATTTTGTTGTAAAATTTTCATATAATCTTACTTACCAGTTCCACAACACGCTTTAATGTAATGCTCAGTTTGACTTTTAACTCTTTCTCCGTGTTTTGCACCACGGGACGAGCATCTCGGTCATAATCCTTTAGCAAATGTTCCAATAGTAAACGCTCAGGTTGCTCTTGAGTGTGTTCAGCTGAGTCACTGTTTGCAAATTTTAGAAAAAGAAATATTAAAATTAAATTGGAAATCATTTTTTAATACAAAACTTGCAAAATGTTTTAAAATTTGAAATATATTGCAAATTTATAATTTTTGTTTTTGAAGTTTAATGGCCTGTGAACAATTTGATAATGTCAATGTTTTCAGGGTGAATGCAAAATGCTATGTCAGCTATGTGTACCTATAGATCATAATAAAATAGAAGCTTACATCTGGCTGCCTGTTGCGAAGTGGCAACGAGTTGAGTTGATTAATTTTAATTAGCTGAGTACATGGTGACATTTAGTGCTGGAAACCGTACATAATATGACTTAAGAACGACTAATGTGGGTATAGTGGGATTTCTTTATATTGCAATTTAATTGCTATATGTGGAGGAAAAGTAGGCTACATTACATAGATACTTAAATTGTTTGGAGATTTTAGAGAGACACATATAACCTAAAATGTATAGTGAAGCTTCAAAGATTCATGAGCGTTGCTGCTGTTGATGCTCATGAACTTCTAGCTTTGTATAATGCTGGAGTTTTTTTGTATGAATATAGGCTAATAAAGTGTTAATGGCTGTTCACAGCTCAATTTTAAATAAAGTGTGTAATCTGATTTAGTGCCATCATATAGACATTTTATTGACAACTTGACATCAACACTGAGCATGATCACATTTCATGTGTTCAATTTATTCAGGGATGAGTTGTCAGGGAAAAAACTTAATGAATTTGGCATTTTGTGATCATGAAATGTTCTTGTAAAAATATATACATAGTACAAAAAATAAAAATCCTGTGGAATTAAATTTAAAAAAAGCAAAAGTATATTGGAATCATGTTTTAATAGGTACTATGATAAATAAATTGTAACATTTTCAGGTTCATTTTGTAAGAAGGTAAAACGTACGTAGCGAGCTCATAAAGCGTAAAAAGTGAAAACAAAGACATTTAAAACGTCAACTGTTACGTAACATTTTAAGACTCGTACAACAAACTATCTGTGCGAGAGATTTAGAGTGCATCGTGACTATGACAGCATCATGGTTTCTTTAAACTTATGAATATTCATATATCGATCATATACTTAACGTTTTCCTGTGTTGTTATATGCTACTATAGTCCAAAGTCAAAACTTGTCAATATATTTTTTAAGTGGCAAACAGCTTTATGTAGTTACCGTTTATGCTTTTTAATGGTCAAGTTGAAAAGGTCAAAGATTATAAAAGACTGATGCAAAAAATATACGTTTTGGTGACACACTATTTTTTTCATTTTTGGGAAGGTTTACAAAAAAATACTTTTCCTTTCATATATCGGTAGGTATGTTTCATGCAATTCATTTAAATCTCTTTTTGACATTTTCACTGAATAATTTATTTTTTCTTTGTAGCTGGCGTAAGTGCATTAGCGATTACAACAAGTCACTATATTTCATGTTTAGAAACGTTTCACTTCATGATTCATCTTTTTTTAAACGTTTAAATGCGCAAAAGCAGATATTTTGCACAACTGCCAAACGTATTCTTAAGATAAAGTTAATCATTGTTCTAAAGCAGAAGAGAACAGTTGAGCATTTACGCAGCCCATGCAGGAACAAAGTAAGTCAATAAGTCTATTTTAGAATCAAGAGCTGGTAAAATAATTCCATAAATTTGAAATTTTAAAATTTTTTTTAGATTGATTTCAATCCTAAATTAAAAAGTATAAAATGGGAAATCAACAATCAGACCAAGCAGAGCAGGATGTGTATAACGTGGTCAGATGGATTCCTGGACTAAACGCTGGATACATGGTGGCTCGCTCCGGAGTTTATGCCGCAAAAGGAGACAATGCCACTGCCCAAGCGTCTATTACCAACGCTGGTAGAACTACTGTTGGGACTTTAGCCGGAATGGGTTCTGGAATGATGCATGGAGGACCAGCCGGGGCGGTTTTGGGTGGTGTGGTGGGGTCATCAGTAACTGGCGGTGTTTGTCCAGACAAATAAGAAAATTTAGTTTGAATCGATTGTCCTTGAAATAAAAAATGCACATTTTCTATACCTAGCATTGAAGTTCATTTAATGTTAAAAACCTCCAAATGAAAGTGAATTTAATATGAATTGATTTTTTTCATGAATTTATGTCAAATCATGCTAATTTGCAAACTTCATTAGCCAGTATTAATTTTTCATTTTCAAGCGTCAATACAGAAAGCGTACGTGCATAATCACTCTTGAAATGTAAGTTGCATAGCAATTTGACCCTTGTACAACAAACCAGTATTGCATTTAAGTAAGTGCAATGTACCATGCCACCGATAAGTCGTTTTGGAACACACTTTTAACATTATCTGTTATGAATGAAAACAAGGTATTGTTATTTTTATCTGTTTCTACTGCGTATGCAGTCACATAATCTTATCTACAACTTCTTGAATTTACTCGTAAGGAAGATTTGATGGCATATACAATATAGCTATACTTTTATATAAGCATATAGCTATTAAAAAAGAAACACAGATATATAAGTTACGATCACGCAACATTACTTGAACCTAACCCAATTTCTTAGCCACAAAGATGAAGAAAAAAATCAATTTTTAAAATTTTCAAGTTTCTTCTTGGCAGTTGCAATTCGTTTGACATTGAAATTAACGGTTTGGCAATTTCAATAAATAATTCAGTCTATGTTTTGAAAGATGTTTTTGAAATGTGTTTGTAATGAAAAACGTCTCATCACGTAAAACCAGATATTCTGCACTACCTACGCATAGTGTGCTCTGCACAAATACTACTTTTGTAAAGTTTGTGTATCAAATCTGACGTAGAAATCTCCACGGGAACGTCATTTATTAACATGCTCTTTCTGACCATTTTTGACTTGTCAAAGTCAACCCATATTCTTTCTTTCAGTATATCAGCCAAGCAGCGTTATATTTTTTTCATGCGTGCAAAAAATAAACGTACGTGCATAAACAGTATTGAAAAGTGAAAGAAAAGTACATAACCCATGCACAATCCAAAGCCACCCATATAGTGAAGTTATCTGCGATGTGTCATAACATGCCACTGCCACAGACAAGTCATTATGAAACATCCATGTAACTTATTCTATTAATAAAAATATAAATCATAATATAAAATTGAAAACAAGTTATTTTCAGCAGGCTATGCAAAATTTCATATATATTTCATATCCATTTTATATTTTATGTACTTTCACAGAATCTTATTGTAACAAGGAATTCTTGGTTTGAATATAAAGAGATTATTTGTTCAGCGTTTTGGATGGCGCCAAGCTATACACAATGTGATGAAATGTAATTATTTTTGTATTGACATAAATGTTTTCAATGCATTTACGCTTTTCAGCTTTTTAATGGTCAAGTACAAAAGTTCAAAGATTATCTGCCATACCCACATTCAACTAAAACGAGACTAACATAAAAATATGTTCATGTTATATTTACGCAACATTTCTTGACGACAGAACTTATCTTCTTAAGCTTAAGAATAACGTATGTGTAAAGACGAATGTAAAATCAATTCCCACGTGGCTCCATCAATGTCTCGACACTCACAGGATTAATATTTATGTTTATGTCTGGGGAATAATTTATGGCGCATCAGTTGCTTCAGTTTTTCACAAGTCTTGTTTTCTCACGGTTGTAAATTTTTATTTTCATAATGCCCAATATTTTTTCACGGGTTTGAAAGTTTTAAGAAATTTTTCAGTAGTAACTGAATCAGTAGCAAATATCATGTCAGTTCGGTATTTAGGTCCAGCAGCAACCAATACTAGTTTGGGTTGCTTTACAAAGCTACTTTTTAAGTACACTTTCTTAGATACCAAACAGTTATTTAATTAAAAATTGACAAACTTAACAAACACATTCATTCCTATTTTAGATGGCGTGGCAGTGTCTACAAACTTGTTTGGGTGGACTACCTAGTGTTTATAACGCTCTACTATATTATATTTTTCATTTACCGATTTTGCCTTAATGATGAACAGCAAAGGTATTTCAGTATTTTAAAATATATCCGTTTACATTTCTGAGTTTTTAAAATATGTTTTATTTAAAAATATAGGCTTTACGAAAAAATTTCTCACTATTGCGAAGCAGCCAACAGACCAGTGGAAATGTCCTTTGTTTTGGGCTTTTTCGTCACAACCATAGTGAAACACTGGTGGCAACTTTATCAACTTATTCCATGGCCGGATTCAATTGCACATTATTTAAATGCCATGTATTCTCAAAATGTACGCAAAATTTACATTTTCAAATATTAACTGCTTGATTTTGTAAAACATTTTATAAGTTTGTACAATTTTTATTTAGGACGCATCTACAAAATTGCTACGAAGAACCGTATTGCGCTACTGCAACTTAACCCTAGCCTTATCATTTCAAACAGTTAGCCCCTCTTTCAAAAACCAGTATCCATCTTTATCCCATTTTGTCAAAAAAGGACTTTTACTTCCAAACGAAAAACTAATTCTGGAAAAATACAATGCCCAAACAAATTTTGGCATTCACTGGCTTCCCATTTCTTGGGCTACTGATTTAATAGTAGAAACCAAAAAACCCTACGAAACCCGACTTTTAGAAGAACTGAATCAATTTCGAAGAAGATGCTCTAGACTAATGGACTATGAAAACTGGGCCGTGCCACTGGTGTACATTCAAGTGGTGACTATTTGCGTGTATACCTATTTCCTTTTGTGCTTGGTTGATAGACAGTGGCTGATTCGGGATGAGACGTTGGATGGGTTGAATTTGTACTTTCCGTTTTTTACAACTTTACAGGTTAAAATAACTTAAATATTTGTTATATTTTTAAAAATTGAAGTTATTTTAAAATGTTTTGTAAATTTTTAGTTTATATTTCACATGGGATGGTTTAAAGTGGCAGAATCGCTAATTAATCCGTTTGGTGGGGATGACGACGATTTTGAATTGGACCAAATTTTACAACGACATATTGAGGTAAATTTGATTTTGCTGTAAATTTGAAACTTGTTTGAATTTTAACTTTTTGAAATTTTAATTTGCAGATTTCCAAGTTAATGATGGATTCTAAAGAAGACTACATCATAAAAAGTCTAATTTGCTATGACTCTTCAGAATCTAAGAATGGAGTTCAAAATAAAATTGACTGTTTGTCATTTCCATTACATAATTGTGCTGATCAAGTTATGGGCTTGGATAGTAACGAGGGTTTTAAGGAATCACAAGATTCTATGAATAATCATGCTAGACAGTTGACAAGACTGCTTTCGGAGGATTTGGAAAGCGTTTGTTGCAATAACATTGAAGAAGATAGACTTTAAATACTTTCACAATAAATGCAATGTTTTTATATGAAAATTTGTGTACCTAACTTTTATAGTAAATGTAAACTTTTGAAATAAATGGAGTTTCTAAGTGAAATATTAGTATTTTAAGTAAATTTGGGATGTTTTAAAGCTTTTAGATGAAACGTTGATGATTTCATGAAATTTCATGAAACTTGAACATATTTTCATGAAAGTTCATGAAAGCGAGAGATGCAACGCGACTCAAGAGAACGGTGCTCAGCTGATCCGGTTTCTGTTCTATCGACAGCCGTCAGCAGCGCCACATCCTACCAGAATCTCTGCTAAATCTCCTCAGAGTAATTAATTTAATTAACTGTTTTTAGGTTTTAATGATGTCTGAAGCTCTGAGGGACATTTAGTAGACGGTTAAAGATGATCCGGTGTTTAATTTGTGATGGGAATTGGGTGGAGAAAAGTGAGGGTTTGGAGGTGGATGGGTATTTTGTGCTGAAGCAGGTTTTGGAGGTGCCGGAGGAGACTTTGGAGGGATACTTGAGGGAACTTAGGGATGTGGGGAGTTGTGTGTTGGGTGTAGGAAGGAGGTGGAACGGTGCAAGAGGTTGTGGAGGGACTATTTGGAGGTGAAGAGGAAGCTGATTGGCAAGATTAAGAAGTTGGAGGGGAAGAGGAGGAGAAATGAGGTGGGTGGAGGGTTGGGGGATATTTTGGAGGATACAAGGCGGTTTGTGAAGAAACGTAAGTTTTTAAGGAAGTGTAAAGATTTGTAGGAATGATTAAGAATGCTAATGACATGATTTGATTGGTTTTTAGATGAGTATGAAGATCTTGGCAAGATACCGGAAGTTGTGGAGGTGAAGAAAGAGGAGATTGAGGAGGAGGATCAAGATGACATGGTGGATGATCCGTTTTTGGGAGCTGCTAGTGAAGATGACCAGGAGGAGACTGAGGAGGTAGATAATGATCACGGAATTGAAGAAGACACGGCATCAGACCAGGATTTGGAGGAGGATCCTCAGAATTCAGAGGATGAAGGTGCCTCCTCCTCAGAAGAAGCCAGTGAAAGTGAAGAAGAGAAACCTCCCCCCAACCGTAAAAAAACTTCAAAACTCCCTTCATCCTCCTCCCTTGAACGCAACCTGGCATTAAAATGTCCATTTTGTCCTTATCGCTGTTCTCCCTGTGACGGCGACAGATTTGGCACCCGGGTTTATCACTGCCTTCAAGAATTTCTTGCTAATCATGACAAAGACTCGCCCAATCTTCCCAAAAAGCTACCCAAGTTGACCTGCTTCAAATGCAAAAAGTACAAATGCCCCCTTACCCCCGAAACCCTAAAACCCTTCGTGGAACACACAACAATGTGCCAAAGAACTCTTCCCGGCTATCTTAAAGGCATTCCCTTAAAATGGAGGGTACTTCAGTGCAGCCTCTGTCCAGAACCCAAGTTTATGAAAGTGGTCACTTTTTTGTGGCATTATCGTCTGCACAAAAGTAAGCACTTAACTTTCAATCAATTTAACTTTTAACAAATCAATAATTATTCTTCTTATTTATTTACAGAAGGCAATTACCAGTTTTCCCTATGTCCCCCACAGACCATCGGTATTCCCAACCATCAATCATTTCGCAAGCACTTTATTTCCCACCACCCTTCAGTGGACACCTCAAACCTAATCAAAAACCGAATTTTTATTACAAATCCTCCCGTTCCACAGATTCTCTGGTGGTGTCCTCAATGCAACTTAGAATTCCCCAATGACCTTCAAAGGAATACACACTGTAAAAATGGTCATCCTGACTATTCCCTAGAACTCCAGTACAAATGCGACCAGTGTTCCAATTCATTTTACTGCCAAGAAGAACTCAAGCTACACCAAGGCACTGTCCATCTTCCTGATCCTGACCTTCCCGAAATCCAACCGAAGGTTCCGAAAATAAGAAAAAAGCGCACCGTAAAACCCAAACCCCCAAAACCCGTACCCCCCGAAGGTTATCCCTGTCTCCACTGCCAAAAGACTTTTCCCAAAAGAAGCAATCTTAAACACCACCTATTAATCCAACACAATCCAAAATATCGTCCAGTTCCTTGTCAAATCTGTCACAAGCTGATAACCCCCCGACATCTTCCAGAACATCTTCAAGGTCAGCATGGAATAGGGAACCTTAAAACTTGGCCTTGTCCCGTGGAAAACTGCGGTAAAGTATTTTATTCCAACGAAAGACTCAAAAGCCATCAAGCTTGGCACGCTCCAAAAAAAGACTTTCCATTTAAGTGTCAATACTGCGGAAAAGGGTTTCCGTTTGGATTTAAGTTAACCCAGCATGAATTACGGCACACTACAGAAACCAGGTCAATAATTTGTGACCAGTGTCCAAAAACTTTTAGAGTTGAAGTAGATTTGTACTGTCACAAAAGAAATTGTCACCCTGACTCTGTACAAGGTCAAAAGATTCCCCAAAGGAAAGGCAAGCTACTTCAGTGTCCCATCTGCTTCTCAAAATTCCGAAGCCAGGAAACACTTCAAAAGCACCAGGACAACGTTCACCCTCAAAACGGCTTAAATTTCAAGTGCGACCTTTGTCCAAAATCCTTTTTAAATGGACGCCGACTCAAAACCCATAAAAGATTCAAACACGGACCGAAAACCTACCAGTGTCAGAACTGCGGAGAAGCCTTTGTCAGTCCAAATTATTTACGATTGCACAAAAAATGCCAAAAAACTTAAGAATGAACAAAAATTTGTTAAAGAAAATTTAAAAATTTATTAAAAATTTGGAATAAAATTTAAACTTAAATACTTTAATAAATTTTGGTAGAAAAAGTTTCACTAACAGTCTAGGATCAGGGTACCAAACGGTCCCTTGAAAGGACCAAACGGTCCCATGCTCAAAGGGACCAAATGGTCCCACCAGACGGACCAAACGGTCCAGTGGAAATTCAATAGGACCAAATGGTCCCAGTAAAAAAATAAAACCGCTGTAAATACAAAATCACATACTATAAAACGATTTCATGTGTCTGCTGTGTACGTGTGTGTGTGTCCTTGTGCCGTCCGGTCTAATTCGTTTTTCTCAGAGATGGCTAATCTGATTTCAACCAAATTTGGTATACAGGCTCTAGGAAACCTCGAACAGAACACCATTGAATTTCAGGTCAATAAATCAACTCCGAAGGTCAGAGGTCGTCAGTGGTTCAATGTTTTTTACATATGACCTTAATCATGTGGCACATGATTTTAGGTACATTTTTACCATAATTACGAATCCACTGTTTGTTCCAATCCTATTTGAATCCAATCTTAGATCCATTTTGGACAGGATTACGATTAAAATATCCATTTTTTTAAATTTAATTTTAACAAACCGACTGCAAATTCGTAATTCTGGTTAAAAACTGACCTAAAGTCATGTGTCGTTATGACCTCTGACCCAGAGTTAACATGAAATTCTTAAGGTTTCTGTCCGAAGTCCTGTAGTATCTGCATATCAAGTTTGGTTGTAATCGGTGTAGTCATTGCTGAATAAAAAGCATACGTCGGAAAAAAACTATCAAGTATCTGCGGTATCTAATAATTACATTAGTTTCATTACTTATTGTTCAATTTCTAGATGTATGAAGATTTTTACGGGTCCAAGACACTCTAGTTCTAATAAAAATTTGATGGGACCGTTTGGTCCCACGAAAGGGACCGTTAGGTCCCAACAAGGGACCATTTGGTCCCATTTAAAGATAATTGCTAATTAAGCGGACAAGACAATTAAAACTTCAAGGTTTTATATTTTCATTAATTAGACGGGTTCGTTTTTGAATTTTCTGTGCATTTCCTTAATTAAGTTCTTTATATAACACGGTAAAAATTAGCAATTTAAATTATTTTCATATAATTATTTTTATTTCAAAAAATCGACGGTGAAAATTTTATTTTCGACGGTAGAAAATTTGATTTTTCATCATTCTTTCTATTTCAATTTTAAAAAGCCCGTAAACTGGTGACACGTTCCGTAAACGGGATCATTTTGAAATTTGCTAATTTTTTGGAAATTACCTGGGACCGTTTGGTCCTTTCAGAGGACTGTTTAATCCCACAGTGGACTGTTTGGTCCCTTCATGGGACCGTTTGGTCCGTCTGGTGGGACCGTTTGGTCCCTTTGAGCATGGGACCGTTTGGTCCTTTCAAGGGACCGTTTGGTACCCTGATCCTAGACTGACTAAAGCCCAAATAATCACCATCAGTTTCTTCTGCTAGTAATCTACTGCTATCATAAGGAATGGTTTGGGAATCATTAAGTTCACTAAATACTTGTGTTTTTAAAGATCCCTGGAAAATATTTCCTACGGAGTAGTTTTCTTTAGCTTTCATCATCAAATTTGTCACCTTTAAAACAAAACAAGCATTAAAATTGTAAATTATCAAATAATTTTAAACATTTTAATGTTTTAGAAATTTTAACCCCCAAATTTCGTTTTAGCATCTTATCCAATTCAAAATCATCATCGTCATTTCCAAACGGGTTTATAATGGACTCTGCCACTTTGAACCAGCCCATGTGAAAGATGAACTAAAATATTTACAAAATATTTTAAAAACTTGCAATGTCATATACACTCGTAATTAACTATATAACTTGCCTGTAACGTTGTAAAAAACGGAAAATGCAAATTCAAATTATCCACGTCTTCATCTCTTATCAGCCACTGTCTACTTATCAAACACAATAGGAAATAGGTATAAACGCTAATCGTCACCACTTGAATGTACACCAAAGGCACGGAACAATTTTCATAGTCGAGTAGCAAAGTGCAACTTCTTCGAAATTTGTCCAATTCTTCCATAATTTTGGACTCGTTTCTTTTATTGTCCACTAGAAGATCAGCGGCCCAGGTAATTGGTAGCCATTCTATTCCATAGCTTGTGTCTGATTTTAGTTTTTCCAAAGTTTCTAATTCATTTTTGCGGAGTAGGCCAATTCTAACAAAATCTTGTAACTTGGGATAAGAATGGCGAAATGCGGGACTGATTGTGTGAAATGTTAAGGCGAGGGATAAGTTGCAGTAGCGTAAAGTGGTTCTTTTTAATAATTTTGTAGGTTCGTCCTGAAATTTTAAAAAGAATTTACGTCTGAAATTAAATGTATTTAGAATTTCAATAGAGGAGTTTTCACTTGGGCTTACACATTCTCGTATACTGGCATTTATATAAAGTGCAATAGAATCCGGTCTGGGAATAAGATGGTATTGATGCCACCATTGTCGCACAATTGTGGTTACAAAAAAGCCCAAAACAAAGGACATTTCTACCGGTCTTGTTGGTGCGTCACAGTAACGAGCAAATTTCTCAAAATGCCTAAACAACATAAACAACAATTAAAATATAATAATATTTATGGTAAGTTTGTATGTAAATTTTCAAAAAATTCAAATTACTTTTGGTGTGTTTCAGTCAAACAATACTGATAAACAAATGAGATAATATAATACAGCGTAATAAACACCAAATACTCCGTCCATATTAATTTGTAAACACTTCCACGCCATCTAAAATGTAAATATATATTTTTATTTGCAAAAAAGCACTATTTTTATGAATTTATGTATATATTTTATATTATGTCTATGATATTTACTTAAACAACAGTTTTGTAAAGCATCCCCAGCTGGAGTTAGTTGCAATTGCTGCCAAATACCGTACAGTCATTTTGCACTTAAATTTTACAAAATTCCTTAATATTTTAAATATTTATACCATTGTTTTAAAAACTACAAATAAACTTAAACCGTGTTCAAAAAAAAGCTGACTGAATAAAAATGACATTGATTTTGTTTCTTAAAAATTGACAGCGTGTAAAAAACTTGTAGTCTGTCCATCTGTACCTCCGTCTTTAACATAGTCAATGCTAGATTTGAATTTTAAAAAAATAGAAATTACTCAGCACAATTCTATCTGTTGTTGTCGTGTTGCAAAAATACAACACGACAAGAACAGCAAATTGCGATTTCATGTTTTTTCAGTTTTATTTAAAAGAAGTAATGAGATGAGAAACATTATAATTTACATACACAGACAGAACACAATGTATCTATGTAGTTGCCGGTAAAAAGACAAAGCAAAAAATGTTCATCAAAGATTGAAAGTCAAACAGAACTGTATGTATTGAAATGGAAATTTAAAGCTTTCATGCATTTTAGGTTTTATACACAGTTTTATGTGATATGTTTGACTTTTGTTCCGTAAACCTCTTTTTCTGCTGCTTGACTTCAGGTTGTTCACATAAGATAATTAAAGCTAAGTATATACATGTTTACCATGGTAATTGCCATAAAAATACTAATGATATGAATTTTGGCATGTTGCTTTGCATTTTTTACATGTAATTTCTGATACACCGAATTGCCAGAGTCTTGAACAAAATCATATAGCGCTGTGTATTGCACTTTACCTTAAAGAAATACACTTGTTTCAACGAAAGCATAGCTTGGGATTTGCAATGCACGTTGTTGACGATCTTGTGGCTTTCATACTATTAAAACCACATTGTCTGCGTACAATTTTATTGGCACGTTTTCTACTTAGCCACTCAATAGAGAAAGCAGTGAAACTATTTATGTCGTGTCCGTTTGTCCATAGCATGTTAATTCTTCGAACGTTGCATTCATTACGTTACGTTACGTTAGCATTTTTAAAATTAAAATTCATTATATAAGCTTCATACATAAATCATTGTTTCATAATTGAACACTACACGGGTTTATGCGAAATGGAAGATGACAGTGTGAGAAATAATGCTGTAAGGATTAAAAGCAAATTTCGAATCCTACTACAAAATTTGCTTACGCTACTTTTCCTAAGGTTTTATACCGGCCAATTTGTAGTGAAATCTCATGCTATGCAAGAAATTCAAGAAAGGATGTTTGCCATAAAAACTGTTGTAATGTGTTTTAATCTTGTGTTAAGCCCTTGTTGTTCACAAGTCACTTAGCATACATATTTCTTGTGTAAGCGGTTTAAGTTCGTTTGGAGATAATTTGTTTTGAAACCGGAAGTATAAAACTGTAAAGTTGGTACACACAACGAATAATAGGCAATTCGTTTTAAAGCTGGTATGCACACCTAATAGCAGAAGTTGTTATTTTATAGTGAACTGATAAGTAAGACGTAGCAGTGTATTTTCATAAATGCTTGGTGTAGCTTGCATTTAAATAAACAGGCATAACTATTGGTAGATTTCAGCATACATTTTCAAGAAATCTAATTTTTTCTTAGTTTGTGTATAAGTGACAATAACCGAAAAATATTTGTGTATTAACACTACGCATTTTGCATTTCAACTATTAAAGAACACATCAAGTTCAGTTTTTATTCTGTTCTTTTGGCAAAGTGTATTTTGATTACTTTTGCACGACTTATAATACAATGCGTGATGTAATAAAATTCGCAAATGAAAATGACGTTCGTGCTTCCTTCGAATTCAAATGTAAGGCAGTGGGCTTTCTGTTTGGCATGTAGCTTTACATATTCACAAAGCCTATCAATCAGGACAAAAGTCGTGCGGCAACTTGCCAAGCGTACACGATCTCAAGGCATGAATGAGCCGAAAAGTCTTTCAGTTTTTTTACGCTTCTCTTGTAAAGAAATGCGCGTGCACTTGTTTAACACGTACATACATACATACGTCATTATAAAGTTGTTCGTTTTAATCCTATTACATCTTTTTTATACAGAAGCAAATCCAACTGGTTGTAACATAATATCTTATAGTCAGATTGACATTCTTTTTTTGTACATAGTACTGAATGCAAAGTCATTTTCTAGTCACACCTGCCAATAATTCTTCCAAATCTCTTATCAATCCAAAAAATCATCACATCTACACACCAGTCAACAAATCCGCACATCATTAAAGGATCCAACATCTCAAAGATACCTAAAATGACTTGCAAAAAAATCGCGTGCAAATTTTTTATGCAACAGATTTCTAATAACATGTTCTCATTTTTTAAAGAAAAGAGTTGTGCCTGTGCAAAAACGCAATAAAATCCTGTCCCCACGTGAAACTCCATATGGACAAGAAAATGGAATAATATTTTTGTCATTGTGTAAGGATAGTGTCGTAGTGTCGCCTTGTTTGTTTAGTAGCTAAAATAAAATAATCATTATCAATTATGTAGTATATTTAAATACGTACATAGTGCCAATAGTGCCAAATTAGTTCAATTTTTAAAGTACAAAAATGACCGTGCGGTATGTGGGTCCCTTAGCAACCAATTCAAATTGGGGGTGCTTTACAACGTTACTTTTTAAGTAAGTTAGCATTCTCTGTTATAATTAGCTACAAAAATGCCAAAGAAATTAAAAAACACATTTATTTATTATTTCAGATGGCGTGGTAGCGTGTACAAATTAATATGGGCTGAGTATCTAGTTTTCATTGTGTTATACTACATGGTATTTTTCTTTTACCGGTTTTGTCTCAGTGAGCCACAGCAAAGGTTAAAACACATTTTGTTAAAATGGTTATAAAAATTAAGATTCGTTAAATATATTCATTTGCAGTTTTATTATTTTGTAGAGTATTTGAAGTAATAGCCCATTATTGTGAAGCACCTAGACGACCCGTGGAAATGTCGTTTGTTTTGGGCTTTTTTGTTACGACAATTGTGAGACATTGGTGGCAACAGTATCAACTTATTCCGTGGCCGGATACTATAGCACTTTATATTAACGCCAGTATACGAGGAAATGTATGTTTTCAAAATACATATATCAAAATATTTGCAAATTGCTAATTTCTCGGTTTTTTGTGTATTTTAGGATCCATCGACAAAGTTGTTAAGGAAAAATATTCTCAGATACTGCAATTTATCAATAGCTTTAACATTTCATTCCATAAGTCCAGCTTTTCGAAAAGTATATCCAAATTTAAAAGATTTTGTGAAAATTGGCTTATTAAAGGAAAATGAAAAGTTAATTGTTGAAAAAGTAAAAGCCAGAACTAATCACGGTATTGAGTGGCTTCCAATGAATTGGGCTACGGAAATAATGAGTGAAAACAAAAGAAATGAAACCAAGATTATGGAAGAACTGGATAAGTTCAGAAGAAGTTTGGCTATGTTACAAGATTATGAAAGTGTTTCTGTGCCTTTGGTTTACGTGCAAGTGGTGACTATTAGTGTTTATACGTACTTTTTATTGTGTTTAGTAAGTAGACAGTGGCTGATTAAGGATGATAGCTTGGATAATTTGGATTTGTATTTTCCGTTTTTTACAACTTTACAGGTAATTAATATAACTGAGTATTTATAAATTGCTAAGTATGTTTTAAAATAATTTTGAAAACTATTTTAGTTCATTTTTCACATGGGCTGGTTCAAAGTGGCCGAATCTCTAATCAACCCGTTTGGCAGTGATGATGACGATTTTGAACTGGATAAAATTCTAAAGCGTCATTTAGAAGTATGGGTTAAAAAAAACTATATGAAATATTATTTATTTGAGATTTCTAATGTTTTTTGTACAATTTGAAAGGTAACGCAGCTTGTGATGGATACCAGAGATGAATACTCACTTCAAAATAGTGCCAATCTTAACAAATCTCCTGCATTTTCAACCCAGGATAACTTTATAAATTACTGTTATGATAACAGTTTACCCCTAGTTCAAAATGATACAGAGAATTTTTTAAATTGTGTGGCTCTTCCACCACCCAACTTTGCTGATGTTGTAATGGCCATGGAAATGAATCATAATCATTGTACTGAAAATAGGGATGCAAATAATTATATAGAGAATCATACAACGCAGAGGAGTAGACGTGCGTCAGAAAATTTTGATACTAGCTATTCGGATAATGTGGTGGATGATGGATTTTAACTGGATGTGCCAAAGTACTGATATATTGTTGGGTTTTTAAAGCTGTTGTGATATTTACAAAATAGTTAGTTTACAAAATAATAAATAGTTATTGTTTACTAGAACTATGTTTCCCAGAAATGCGCATTTTTGGTTCTAATTTTTTGTAATTTAGCTGTTACGCACTATGGGTTAAATCAACAGTGACGTCATACATTATTATCTAGCACAAAAATTCTGCAAATTCTGAAATGCGCATAAAACTAATTCAATTTACTGCGGTAGGAACTACAAGTAAATAATATGTTTATCTTCCTTCGTAGACAATAATTTGTGCATTCATGCATTTAGGAATTAGAAAAACCTGTTTGTCAAGTAACACGTTGCTTGACTTTTGAAGCACACAGCTTAATAGTGTGATATAACGCTGCTGCTGGCAGATTCCATTCCATTTCGTTTTTGTATGACATGTATGAGCTTGTTTGTGGTAGCATTATTATGTGTTATTTTACTTTGTTGCTTTATACTATACCAAATCACTAGTGCATAAGCACATGGAGACTTTGAGACAACCAAAACACATGAAATGGGTTGAAGGTCAAATAAATGCCGTGAAAAGAAATGCATGTTATAAAAGTGCCTGGAATTTTGATTCAAACAATAACACATAGTGAAGAACACATGAGCCTTTGTTTCTATTATGACAATGAAAACCAAAAAGGGTGCAGCATTTCCTTCAAAGGCTTGTTTGTGTAGGAGTAAAGTCACTTCCATCTCATGCATTTCTCTGTGTAGAGCTTTGTTATATTGCTTGCTTGAATCTCTTGAAAATGTATTTCTTATTTGTGCGTGCATGAAAAGTTCAAGCTACATTGTTTCAGTGGGAGCTCATAATGACGGTACGGTACATTGCCCCCTTGGCAACCAACTCCAGTTGGGGTTGTTTCACGTCATTACTATTCAAGTAATCAGAATTAATTATAACTTTTTTGATTTTTAAACCAGATTCTTCAAAAGTTTGAAACGTTTCCGTTTTAATTGTGTTTTAGGTGGCAAGGCAGTGTATACAAGCTAGTTTGGGCTGAGTATTTAGTGTTTATTACGCTATATTACGTTGTCTTTTTTATCTACCGGTGTTGTCTAAATGAAGAAGAACAAAAGTAATTTGTCGCAAAATTTCGTTTTAAACATATATTTATTTGAGAAATTTGTTTATAATACAAAATCACTACATATTTTTACTAGAATTTTTGAAACAATTGCCGAATACTGTGAAGCACCAAGACGACCAGTGGAAATGTCTTTTGTTTTGGGATTTTTTGTGACTACGATTGTTCGACATTGGTGGCAACTCTATCAGCTCATTCCGTGGCCGGATGGCATTGCGCATTACATCAACGCTAGTATTCGCGGAAATGTAAGAAAACGTCACTACATTTCATAAACAGATAAACGATTACATTTTATGCATTTACATTTTCAGGATGCTCCCACTAAACTTCTCAGACGAAACATTCTCCGGTACTGCAATCTTAGCATCGCCTTAACCTTTCATTCAATCAGCCCCGCCTTTAGAAAACGCTATCCAAATTTCCACAGTTTTGTAAAAATGGGAATACTAATGGAAAAAGAAAGACCTATACTGGAAAAACTGAAAGCAACAACAACATGCGGCATAGAATGGCTTCCCATTTTTTGGGCTACTGATCTCATGTCGGAGAATAACAAAAGAAACGAGTCTAAAATTTTGGAAGAATTAGATAAATTCAGAAAAGGATGTGCATTATTGCAAGACTATGAAAGTGTTTCCGTGCCTTTGGTATACGTTCAAGTGGTGACGATTAGCGTATATACCTACTTTTTATTGTGTTTGGTGAGCAGACAGTGGCTGATACGGGATGAGGATGTGGATCATATAAATTTGTACTTTCCGTTTTTCACTACATTACAGGTAATTAAAGGTCATGACATTCTATAAAATATTTTATGGACATTTATAAAAATGCAAAGTTTGGTGCAAATTTACAGTTCATCTTTCATATGGGCTGGTTTAAAGTGGCCGAGTCGTTGATAAATCCATTTGGCAGTGACGATGATGATTTTGAACTGGATCAGGTTTTAAAACGACACTGGGAGGTAACTTTGATATTTTCATTTTTTGAGCTCAGATTTTGAAAAATTTAATGAAAAATTGTTGCTGTAAATATTTAAAGGTGACACAATTAATGATGGATATGGATGACGAGTTTAGCCTACGGAATGTTTGCTTTCAGGAAGACAAAACGCCGGTTTTATCCAAACGGAATGGTCGTCATGTCATTGAGTGTGACGGTTTATATTCTTCGAATCTGTGCCAAAAAACCACTGAACTTTTACCGCCACCTACACCAAATCTTGTTGATTTGGTGACAACTGTGGAAGTTAACCAGCAATATGAAAACATACTTGCACCTTTTTCAAAGGAAAATCATACTGCGCATCAACGACCTGCATCGCCTATGACTAATTTTGAACAGAATTGTTTTGAAAATGCGGGGGATGATGGAGGCTCAATGGACTAGTTTATCAATCAAATTTGCTACATTTGAGATATATTGTTTATAAAAAATAGCTTATATTTTTGGTATATTTACATATATTTGGTACTTCCTTTTTTTCAAATTCCCAACATGAAAAACATAATTACAAATAAACTTGTAAGTACACTAGATAACTGTATTAGTCGTAAGCTACAAGATTTAGCCCACAAAGTTACATTGCAATATGCATTTACAATACCTGATCAGATCAGTAGAGTAGTTACTAGCATAGAAAACAGAAGGAGCGAAAGAAATGAGTAAAATAGCAGCAAAGAGAATTCTCTTTTGTTCTTATGTCTTGTGTGCTTACCGAACCAAATATACCAGCACAGACACTTTATGCCAGTCAGCTCTACATTTGAGTCGCGTTTTATTAATTAATTATTTTATTATTGTGACTTAACAGGTAAAATTGTTTTTGTGTTAATGTTAACTAATTTCAAAAATGTTGTGAAATTTTAGTAAGTATATGACTACTTTTTATTATGTACAGAGCACTTCAGTCCAACAAATTACTACAGTCTAGATACCTAAGTACTAATGTGTAATATTAAACAGGTAAACCGACAACTGTCATTTCCAGTAAATTGTATCAATGTAAAACATACGTAAATTTTACTAAAAATCATGTAACCATTTATATTTGTCATTTTTTAAAACATTAGAACCTGAAGATGAATTAAATTTTACCGAAACGCGTCGTTCTGTTTCGGGTTCAAACCATCTAAGAAACGTTGAGTCTCCTTTTTACTCATCAATAATTAGCCAATAAACCTGAAGTTCGTATTTTGGAGGAGAACGTGAATCGAAAGATCCGTTTCAATGATGGCAAATTTCGAAATCAACGCGCAGCAATTTCTGGATGATGACGACTTTGACGAGATAACATCTGGTCAATCTCAGAATAATCATTACGAGAATTATCAAGTGGATGCTGAGAGTGATGACGAAACAACTTCAGGTCAACCACCTCCAAACGACAACGGAGCTGCCGATGTGGACTTATTTGGGAATGAAGATGATAATCACAACACAAACCTCAACCAACCGGAACTGACTAGAAAGGAACAGTTGATATTGATTGATCCAAGGAAACAGCTGACAATCTGGAAGATAAACTGGGACGAAAATGATCAACTCTTCACGGAATATGTCAACTTACTACTCAAGCACAAATTCCTGCCTCTTCCACCCACACCAGAAGATATTCAGGAAGTCAATCAGCAGCCTTCACATCTTATTACAAATGAAGAAACACAGGTTAAAGTGATTAACATACTGTCTAGTTACTTACAAAATGTGTATTTCATTGACAATGTGAAAGCTGCCAGTGAAAAAGAGCTATCGTTGTTCAATCCAGTTACAAAGTTTAAAATTCCAAATTACAACCTTTTACCATCAGTTTACTTTGAAACTGTCAGACTAATGAAAAAGAATCTGTCATTGGCAATGCAATGTGAGTCAGTCACAGCAGCTAGTTTTACATGTGAATTATTACTGATTAGGGCATTTGACTTAATAAGTACCGATGTTGAAGGTAAAGACGGAAGTGACGAACAGAAATGTTATGAGTTCAAACTATTATTCAGTATTAGTAGCCAAAACTTCAAGAAGCATTTTAGCAGAAAGGAAATTAAGTGGGAGGAGAGAAATGACAAAGTCCATGGTTCACTACCTAGGTGGAGAAAGATGAAAGAAAATCCCCCTACACTAATACGTAATAGATATGCTGAACAGTTATCCAAAGCTGTATTGTCAGGAAAGGTAGATCTGTGCAGTAATACAGCACATTCCCAATTAAATCAATTTTTGGGTACTAATCAGCCTGTTAATATCCCATCAGTAAATAATAACAGCAATCCTGTCTCAAGCGGTCAAATTGCATGTGAAAACGGTGCTCAGACCACCAATGAAAACCAAGCAGTAGTACCAGATATTCCATTAGGACAAACAGAAATTCAAGGTCAAGCAAACATGTCAGCCTCTAATAGTCATAATAATAACAGATTCCAACCCACAAATAGAAACAAAGACTCTGATCGAAGACACGGAGTTAAGTCATACGAAACTCTGTTTCCTAAACAGCGATATAAAAGAAATAAAAATCCCAATTTCAATCGAAACAGAGGGCTAGCATCCAATAGAAATTCTTATGATAACGATGAATACTGACACAACGAGACGGTTGTCGGCAGATCCAAGAGAAACCGTAGATTTGTAAATATGAACAAAACATTTCCTAATTTTTATTCACTCCCAAATCCATCACAGAGAAAACTGAAGTATTTTTATTTCGAAATGAAAAAGTTTCCATCTTGTTTACACAACTTAACTCATATTATTATTCCAAAAGCAGTAGAACTTTGCTTCTTTCTCGGGTTTAAATTTAATTTTAACTTAAAACCAAACTACGACAAAATAAGTAAAAGTATTGCGGAAGGTATACGTAAATACGCTTGGAAAGTGTTTTTCATGAATAGAGGCACGGAAAACAAAATCGACGATGTTACAAAAATAGCAATTAAACTAAAAAAAGCAATATCAACATGTAAAGTGAGAAGTCCTTTAGAAAACGTGATTTTTGGTAATGATTTTGCAAAAGAATGTACAAATATCTTGAAAAGAGTCAGAGTAAAACCGGAACCATTTCATGAGTACTTAGTTGACCAACTTAATTCATTTTTAATGGAAAATGAAGTAGTAATAAGACAAAGCGATAAAAACGCAGGTATAGTTATTATGAATAAAAGTGACTACTCTCAAGAAGTAGAACGTCAACTTAATGATTTAAATACCTATGCACCTACAACTATTACTCAATATGAAAATGCAATCGAAGATTTCAAAGATAAAGTCAGTCATAATCACAATGTAAATTTTGTAGGATTTAAAATCAGTTTAAAATCTATAGTTCCGAAAACACATCAACCAGCCAATTTCTATATTTTACCTAAAATTCATAAAACCTTTGAAAGCTTTCCAGTAGGAAGACCGATTTGTAGCACTATCCATACGATAAACAGAGGCATAGCAATACTACTTGATGCAATTTTAAAACCTCTAACTGTACATATTGCAACATTGTTAATCGACACACCACATCTTATTACGTTGTTGAATAATTTAAAATTGTACTCAAATAGAAAATATTACATTGTTGCTGCAGATATTCAAGCCATGTATCAGGAATTACCCATTGATGTATGTAAACGTAACTGTATAACTTTTTTCCGAAGATTTAAAGATGTAACTAGATTCCCATTTAAAATTAATGAAATACAGCTAAAATTATTACTGGATTTAAGTTTAGATTACAGCTATGTAATACATGATCAAAAGTTGTACTTTCAAAAACGAGGTATTCAAATGGGTAATAATTCAAGTGTATCTATAGCCAATATTACAGCTGCAGTAGAATTAGAATCCATATGGAAACCAGAAATGCAATTTAAAGGTAGATTTATAGATGATATTTTGTCAATAATTGATGTAACGGACTTGACTATAGATATTAATGATTGGCTGAAAGATTGTTTTAAACATGATTTCTTGAAATTCACAACGGAAGGTTCCTTTTCAAATGTAAACTTTTTGGATGTTAATATAAGTCTAAATTCAGACAATACTATCACAACTACCATTTTTACGAAACCCATGTCCAAACATGAATATTTGTACTATAATTCCAATCACCCTAAACACATGATAAAATCTCTACCATACTCATGTGGGTTAAGAATAATTCGTATTTGTTCTGATAATCAAGATAGAATCAATAAGCTAGATATTACTATGAACAAGTTTGCTCGTCGTAATTATAGCAGAAATCTCTTAGATGAAACAAAGGATAGATTATTAAGAATAGATCGTAATCAAATCGTTCTACCAAAATCCGACTTTCATAGACTTCATTTAACGCTCCATAATCCAAATATAACACTTCCATCCAAAAATCAAACCGAAACAAACAACAACACCAAGGTTTTTATGGTACTTCCTTTTTTTCAAATTCCCAACATGAAAAACATAATTACAAATAAACTTGTAAGTACACTAGATAACTGTATTAGTCGTAAGCTACAAGATTTAGCCCACAAAGTTACATTGCAATATGCATTTACAATACCTGATCAGATCAGTAGAGTAGTTACTAGCATAGAAAACAGAAGGAGCGAAAGAAATGAGTAAAATAGCAGCAAAGAGAATTCTCTTTTGTTCTTATGTCTTGTGTGCTTACCGAACCAAATATACCAGCACAGACACTTTATGCCAGTCAGCTCTACATTTGAGTCGCGTTTTATTAATTAATTATTTTATTATTGTGACTTAACAGGTAAAATTGTTTTTGTGTTAATGTTAACTAATTTCAAAAATGTTGTGAAATTTTAGTAAGTATATGACTACTTTTTATTATGTACAGAGCACTTCAGTCCAACAAATTACTACAGTCTAGATACCTAAGTACTAATGTGTAATATTAAACAGGTAAACCGACAACTGTCATTTCCAGTAAATTGTATCAATGTAAAACATACGTAAATTTTACTAAAAATCATGTAACCATTTATATTTGTCATTTTTTAAAACATTAGAACCTGAAGATGAATTAAATTTTACCGAAACGCGTCGTTCTGTTTCGGGTTCAAACCATCTAAGAAACGTTGAGTCTCCTTTTTACTCATCAATAATTAGCCAATAAACCTGATGTTGTCTGTGAGAACAAAAACACTAGCTACTCAAATGGGGTCAAAGCATCATAAAAATTTACTGACATAAAATACACTCTGTTTGGTCACCAGGACTTAATATATCTTCTTATTAATGGACTTATCGTTGCACTCTACTATTTTGCATTTGCTTTTTAATATTACAACTTTTCACATATAATTGTGCTTTCAATTTACCATCAATTTCCATAATAAACAAGCTCATTTCACATACCATAGTAAAAAGGAATACTTTATTTGAAATACTGGCTCATGAGGAAACTTTACAAGAACCAGTGAGCAGCAACTGAATGAATTTGAATACATAACTACTAAACAGGGTAATAGAATGCTTTGATGTAAGTTGATGAAAGCAATTACCAAAATGTAGATTTGTTTATGTAATTGTCTTATAGAACAAATGTTTTAAACGATTGGTTCATTCTATGTTTTAAAATATTGATGTAGTTCAGCAGGCAAACACACTGTAATGCTGTGAAAACTAGCGCTTCAGACAAAGCTGCTGCAACGGCAAACATTGTTACATAGGTACACAAGCCAAAGGGATAGAAGAAAGTTAAGTAGGCTCCATATTTCCGGGGGAATCCACAACACTTGCCATCCATTACATTGTACTAAAACGTAGTATCCAATATGCGCCCAATATCTAATAAAAACATGCGCCCATGGCGATATTTGTGTTCAGCCAATTTGTTCACTTCAATAGAATACTGTTTGGTTCAGAATTTAAAAGGCGTTAAAGTTATTTTGTTGCAAACTTTCAGAAATCGAAATACAATGGTTAAAAAGTTTGTTGTTAAAGATAGGACGTAGATTTATTGAAGGGAAACGTTTTACTTTACAAGGCCTAGATCTGCAGCAATTATAACGTGGAATTATTTGTCCACCACATCTGCTAGGGGTTACAAGCTTGACAAAGCTGCTTTCAGAAATGGGTGTCCTACCACTACCATTTCAGATGCCTTTTACCTCTTGCGTTTGCATTTCAGAGAACCCTCATCGTTTCCCCGTGTAGATATACGCTTTGTGAAGGGACAAAAAATAATGCACAAACGTGAGCGGGTTCAGAGCAATACACAGTGAAAGCTTGAATAGCAGCAATACATTTCTCTGTTCGGTTTGGAGACAACGTCAGCTGTGGATTTGATTTTATTCTTCCTCAATTTATTTGTGTTTGTGGTGTGAGCGCACAACAACAAATTTTCAGTTACTTTTTTATTGAAACAAGTTTTGTTGTCGTATGACTTATTCATGCAGTTGTGGAACATTGCCTTATTGCCTAGTGAACAAAATGGATATTCCGGAAAATCCATCCATCATAGTAGAACATCCACTTTTTAATAAACTGGTAATATGAAAATAATTGAACAATTATTTTAGATATATAATTAATTAATTTACACATGTTTGGTATTATTTCAGATTATTGACAAAATTTGTAACTATGTCCAAACCACTTTCACTGATTTAAAAAATCTTCGCTTGGTTTGCAAATTCTGGCACGAGAACACTCTATCAAGATGGAGAAATCTAGCCGTTATTAATATCAGCCCAGACGCGCCCTTGTTTTCCGCCAGGTCTACCACCAGCATCGGAGCACTCAAATTTCTTCAGGAATTTGAAAATCCCCACTAGAGCTGTGCATTTCAGACTTGCAAACCCGCTTGCTTGCAGCTTGCCCGCCCATGCTTGCAGGTATGGGCAAGCAAGCTTTATTTTGAAAATATTCCACGGGCAAGCAAGCAAGCAAGCCTGATGGGCAAAAATTTGCAAGGCTTGCAGTTACCCGCACTATGTAATTTTACCATTTTAAGTACAATTTACGGTTAAAAATGTTGAAATAGTATAGTTGAAAAATGCAAATTTGCAGTTTATCATAGACAAAATGCAAAAACATGCCCCAAATGCTAATTTTGAAAGCAAATATGACTTTTTTTTGTAGAATTTTCTAAATTCGAAACATGTTATCTTACTTTTTTTGAACTTTTCACATGAAAAATGGGACTTCGGGTAGCTGCAAGTAGCTTGCAAGCTCGTGCAAGCTTGACCTACGTGGGTGCAAGCAAGCCGGGCAAGCGGGCTTGAATCATCCTGCAAGCGGGCAAGCAAGCAAGCTTGGCCAACCTGAATTTTGCACAGCTCTAATCCCCACAGCATCCACCAGTTTGCAGAGAAACCGTTTTCCAACTACAAAATATACAATTTTACAATTGACATCAATGCTTGTGACACTGAGCCGGAGTCGAAACAGTTTTGGGATCAGATTGGGCCCCACATGAAACATGTACGGTTTAAACGCTGTGAATTTCTGGATGAGGATGGTGGTGGTAGTTTAGTGGAACTACTTGTACGAAAAATTCCTAATATTGAAGAGCTGGTATTGGCAGATATTACGTCAAAATCTGCAAGTGCCAATGAAAATCACGACAGTGTTAGGAGTTTGGGTTCCCAAGTTTTGCCACATTTGAAAACTTTGAGGTTTCTTGGCTCTGCTAGAATTCAAAGGGGGCTGAGCCTACTGCTAAAGTGCACACCGAAGCTGAATACAATAAAATCTGATGAACCAGTTACATGGGGTAATTTTACTTGTACCCAACCGGTTTGGGCAATTGACTTGGCTGGAAAAGACGCACCAGAATGTTTAGCCAATTTGAAACATTTGGATTTCATCAATAGTAATTTGCTACTCAGTTATGCGGATTGGAGACATTTGAGCAACAGCAACATTCGACTGGAATCTCTAACGGCACGAACAAGTTCTGATTATTCTTTTCATGCTGATAGTAGCAGAATTGAACACTTTCTAACTTCCCAAAGAAACTGCCTGAAGCGTTTAGAAATTTTCAGAGATCCGTTTTTCAAATATTTTCACCAATTCATTGAAGGTTTTGAAATGGATGGGTTGACTCAACTCAGGTTGTGGGGAAACGTGACAAAGAACTTGCATTTTCTGAAAAACACTCCAAACTTGCAGGTTTTGTATGTTAACACGATTTGCTTTGAAAAATGGGCAGAATTAAGACGGTTTTCGGTGATTAGAATTCGTGGTCAAGTTTTCCAACGTTATGAACAAGACATGGCTGAGGCTTCAAATGAAAACTTGATGCAAGGTGTGATGTTGGCAAATCTGCGGGTCTTGCACATAACTTTTGACTTCTCCGTTCAAAGCTGGACTCAACTGGGACAATGGATGCCAAATTTGGAGGAGCTACAAACAGTAATTAATAAATCAACTGTAGCTGTGGTTTGTCTCCAGTGGCCTAACTTGACAGAATTAAGTTGCCTTTTTGGAAGCAATATTGATAATTCAAGTATTACTGGAAGTAACATCGAATTAGAAAAAAATGAGGCGATTGTTGGTCTGAAAAGTAAGCCCAACTGAGTTAAGTTAAATCTATGTAAACCAGCTTAAGCAATATTTATAATTGAAAATGAAATATTTTAGGCTTGAAAACATTTCAATTGGACGCCTTATGCAATAGTTCTACCCTTTCGGATGACGCCGCTGTTCACGGGTTTCTAAAAATGACTGCCCTAAAAAACTTGCAAATATGCGTGAGCAGTGAGGTAGGTATTTGTTTATGGTCATTTTCCTTTGCTTTAATTTAACCGAAGATTTTAAATGTTGTAATAAATGATGTAACATTTTTCTTAGATGAGTGCTGAAGTCGAACAAAGTCTGAAAAACATTATTCCCAAGTGCAGACTTATCCGCAATTACGGTAGCGGAGAGCATTCAAATTACGAATGTTGCCAGCGTACACGGTTTATGGACGAAGCGGCAACGGGATTTGAAGAGTCACTCTTCAAGAGTGCATAAAGTGGTTTCAAGAAAGAGATGACAAATTCATTAAATATTAACCATTCTAGAAAGATATTCACAAAAAAATAGAAATTTATCTCGGTTTTCCGAAATGTAAAGCATTTCTTTTTTAGATTTTCATTAGTAGTTAATTCATTAAGTAGAACTCTTGATTGATATGAGATGATATATTATGATGTACGTCAGAATCGTCACCAAAGAGGAAACTAAATTTCACTAACTTGAAAGATGAGTATGTTTATTCCAATGAATCGGAAAGGTGGTATACAAATTGTATCATGCGTAGTCATAACTACTCTGTATGTTGTGTTTTTAGTAATTTGTGTATTCGTTTTGCAAAAATCATGTATATTGCGTCACAAGCACCATAAAATCTGAAAGGAGTTTCTGCTCGTTCAGGTTGTATCAATACTCTTACGTTCAGAGTAATTACTCTGACAGTTGTCGTGTCAGCGCATAGATAGTCTTTATGTTAATCTAAGTGTTTTACGTTTGAAAGCGCTATTCTCTTAAAGTTGCTGTGTTTCAATTCCAACAATACAGTTCTTTGTTGTTGCAATTGGAAATGTTCATGTTAAAATATAAAATGAAGGTTGGTTCATAATTTCCATGTTGGAGAACGTTTCGTGTACACATTGTTGTAACTTCGGGACTAATGCACATTGCTATTCTATAACGTGTAAATAAAATTGCCTAGTAAATTGCCCTTTATGTAAAAATACGTTCTGGCCTATTTTTCTGCATACATTCTGCACATACTTAAGCACACTTTAACTGAGATAACCTTACAAATTCAGACATTTTCAAAGCAAGCCTATAAAAATGTTTATCGAAATTCAAGCTCTTCTATAAAATGGCTAAAACAAAATGGTCTACTTGTTCCTGTGTCCGATTGTATGGACTACCCTGATAACAAACGGATCCCGATCTAATCAAACGCGCAATGGTCTAGGACGCCGACAGCTTTTTAAACCAAAGGTTATTCATAACTTTGCAGTTCAGCAAATATTTAACCAAAATGTTAATCGGCATGCATAATGAGCCATCAAGCAAATGAAGAAAATATTTTAAAACACTAGCTAGCAAATAGGCATATACTTTAAGGAGCAAATGTACAATCTAGAAAAAATGTTTGTGGACAACAACTGTTGATTAAATATTAAATATATGATTGACACACGGACAAGGATATATGCAACAGCTCTTCTGCTGAAGCAGCGAGCTAATAATTACGTTTTTGTCTGTTCGAAATGTAAAATATGGCACGGAAAGACTTTCATTAAAGATTAGGCACTGATTTTACGGATATTGCAGAAACGGTACAATGTTTCTGATATCGATTACAAAATCCCTACATAACATTTTTGTGTACGGAAATGTCACAGCGTTCTGTTTTTTATGCTGCCATTTCTGCATTAGCTTGACAGAAAAAACTGTGTGCTCTAAAACATACGCCGCATTGTGCACCCGTAGTCACATATATGCACCACAAAAAAGCTTCATTGCTTTGCGCTACTCAGCTTGACAGCATTGCACGCTGCAAAGCTGAGTTTTTACTCAGGCCGTTTTCATTTACTGGGAATGAATTCTGTGGATGATGCATGCAACCTAACTCACTTGGAGAGGGTGAGAATGCAAGAAAAAAAATTCTGAAAATGTGAAGCTTCATAATGAAGGAAATATTATTTCCCTGCAATCTGTTCTATTATGCAATTTTTACACAAAACTTAAATATCGATTTATTTTCATTACTCGGACTTTAAATTTTAATACTTAAAATTTTTTTAGGCTGACCCAAGTGAGCTATGTGAATAAAATATAGCTACGTTCAACTTGAACTAATTTTCCTAAAGGGAAAACTTGACGTAATGTGTAATTCGCATGTTGCTTTTGGGCTTGTAAACAGGTATCTCTGTCAACCTAGATAGCCTTCCTATTGGAATACAAAACTGTAAAGGAATCTATTTATTTGTTCCATATCCTGTTAACTTTTTCCGAATTTGTGAAACCATTTTCCATATAAAATATGTGTCAGTTTATGCCGTGGGTACACTTTATGTTGTACAAGAGAAACGTATTCTCCTTACTACCTACATATTATACAAATAAAGGTTTTATTAAAATCATAACAAGCTGTGCAGTGAGTCCAACGTCATAGCTGCCATGTACAACATAAATTTGTTATCATTTTCTTCAAATAAACTACAAATCCAAATGTGGCGCCTCCGGCAGCGCTTCGTACCTAATTTTCCTTCCATTTTTATCCATAAGACCGTTACCTCCTTGTACAATTTCTGCTGAGCTTCCAAAAGCAGTAGCGTTTGCGTTGTATCAAATCCCCGCGAAAAACTTTAGCGCATTGGTAACCATGTCACAGGCAATCATCCTCATATCATCAAACTATCACGCCCAAAATACAGCAAACCCAGCAAAAAGTGTTTCTCCCATTTGTCTTCTTCTTTTGAACACTTCTTTAACAAAGCTGAAAAATATGTCTGCGAGTTGTCAACCAAAATTTCCAACCAAATATATCAGAAATTTCGGGAGCTGCTGTGAATTGAAAATTTGTGCGACTTCAAATTTAAACATGAAGTTTTAGCGTATTGTATAAAAGTTGAAAATTTTGTTGTCCCAGCCTATGTTATCGATTTGAAAGGCACAATTTCATAGAAAAGTGGTTGCCCATAGACGTTCTTTCTAGATAGTAAATTATCTCCTTGACATATTTGTCAATTTATTGGCTGGCTACTGTTTAAAAATATTTGATGCATTTGCTTAACGTTTTCCGTGGTAAAAGCCGGTGTCATTTTATCCCTAATTGCTTTCCAATGCTCGTTTTTTGCAAGCTGAAAAAACGTTTTGGTTAAGTGTTTGTTTGGCATCTTTTTAAAGTTTTGAATGCCGTTTGACTCAAAAAGTGATCGACGTCCTTGACCTTGACCATCACGCGTCTGATTAAATCGAGATCCGTTACTACCAGAGTGGTCTCGGTTTGTCACATAATATCGGACATAGCAACAAGGGAACCATTTTGTTTCTACGCAATTTGACAATTTTATAGAATGCTCAACGTCGATAAAATGTAGCGCTCCGGTAAATACTTTGATGTTTAGGTCAAGCCACACTCCGAGATAGGGTACTACATGAGCGAACTATCAAGTAACTATTAAGTATCTTACCGATGCTTTAAAAATTATGTAGAAAACGAATGAAAAATATAAATGGCTAGCAAACCAGGCAGTAGATTATCGGTAAACTAGTCAACTTTAAGTACCAAAGCCACTCCAAGATTTCAGGATGCGCTGGGAACAGGTTTCGTGGTGCTGGCAACATCCCACCTGTGGCTTTTCCGATGGAATAATAACAAGAAACAAAGGCGGATAGAAGGTAGTGTGGTCTTTTTATTACACGGCAGTGAATGAAGTGCGTCTGAAGTACATTCTTCACTTTTACTGAACTCAACCACAGGAAGGTATTCACGGATACATTGGAATTGGAAAGACACAAGCCTCAAGATAATCTGTATTTCTGTATGGAGAAAACATGTCAATAATGTTATATGGCTTGTGAAGCCACATGACAATTCTTGTGTTCTGCTGAAACAATTCTTGGAACATATTGTATGATGCTGGGCTGGAGTTGGACTACTAACTGAAAAGGGGATTAGGTCAAAGTTTGAGGTTTTTTAAAGGTTTAATTGGATTTCCCTACTTCTGCTGGAGACTGGACAAGAATTTGATCAGTGAATTTTTCAGGTAAATCATTGTGGTTTTGCCGATGGCCAGAGACTCTAGCAGAGAGCCAAAAGCACAGAAATGAACAGTGATCATATCTAAAATACTTGTAGTGTTTCCAGTTTTGCCCTTGTACATCCGGAGGAGATGGATGTCAGGTTAACGGTTAATGTTCAGTTAGTTAAGAAGTGGCTTCTGACTCACAACTTAAGTAAGTTCAAAGTTCAGGAAAACAGGAAATCACTGAATTTGCTTTGAAAATTAATCTGGTTTGATGTTGATTAGTGCTTGCATTCAATCATTTAGCAATTAACTATTGTAATTTTTCAGGTGACGTTCATCCAAACACCGGCCCAGTTACCATTAAGAGTTATAAGCCTGAAAGGAACAAGGTTCATTTTTGTTGACCTGTGAATGTGACAATCATAAACTGACTTGGAGGGGGATTCGTCTCGCACTTGTGTATAGGAGAAACTTGGTCTAACTAATTGGTCGGTCTTACAGTTACATAATAAACAAGTTATTTTCTAAGTATTTAATTAGATACTTAAGTGTTTTGGCTTATCAGTTTGGGTCCTAAAGGAAGGAGACACATGTGAATTAGAAGCTTTGACACCTCGTGCTAGACCGTATTAATTTCAACCCAACAATCTGACCTCCGGATAATTTGCGCTTAACTGTGGTTCTGATTCTTTCCTTGTCCTCTAATCTGAAATTAAATGCCGATTTGTCCACTGAAAATGTGTAAGTTTTCAACCATGTAACTTGATTTCTAATTATATATAAGATGACGCCACACTGGACTTATTGTGTTCACTTTTCTGGGCTTAGATCCTTGGGGACCCTTTCCGATCCTGAAGACCGATTAGTATTAATTACTTGATACTTGGTAATACTTGATACTGAATCCTTGGAGGTGAATGTCAACTGGTCAATTAATACCTACTTAGTATGATAAGTTGGATAACTCTGCTCCCAAATTTTAATAGAACTCAAATTTATTATCAATTAATTATTGTGGCCTTTCAGATTTCCTTTAGCAAGAGGAACCTTGACCTTGTCCCAGTTATCCTCAGAGACATTGATGCACACCAAGCTTTAATTCTGCTGACCTTGACCTGTGATCGCCCAATTTTTTGTGGAGGAGACTTGCGATTTTTGGGGGAGTTATGGTTAGTATTCAAGAATTCAATTAGAAAATTAACGGTTTTATTTAAAAATTGTGTGTAATAGTAATTCAGATATAAACCAATATTTGCCTTGGTTTCGCAGATAGCCCCAGAACTCCAAAAGAGATGCATGCATTAGAAGAAATAAGATTCAACTTCAGATTTAGAAGTCATTTTCCCACTGGACCATCATGATTTCTAGATGATTTTTACTGGAGCAAATGAATTACCGGTTTCAATTGTACTTGAGCAATTAATTTAATAATGTTTTAATTAATGGAGTTACTGATTGTGAATGATTAGGATTTTTGGATTTAGTATATAAAATCAATTTGTAAAGTAATCAGCGGTTTTGTAAAAGCAGTTCTGTTTCAAGGTAGAAACTGATTTTAGGATGAATCAGAATCAATTATTGGGAATAATGTTTTAATTGTTATCCAGATCAAATACGATGTTTGTCCCTGCACAAAGCATAGTCCACAAACTCTGAAGGTGGTCGAAGAAACGATAACGGAAATAAAGCATAATATACCTAGGAGGTAGGTTTAGCTATTGTGAAGGGGCTGTAAGAGGGTAATGAATGAACTATTCCTACAATTTTTAAGGATACTTATTACTAATTTATAAAGAATTTGGAAAATGGTATGTATTATCTTAAATCTCAACTTGCTTACAACTTGTCGGCCTTAAAGCAAAATGCAATTAGTTTACCATGTAAGTAATACTCTTAAATTTTGCGCTGTTTGTAGCATAGCTAAGTTTTGTAATTAGAAAACTGCGTTGTGTTGATTTCTGTCGGAAAACAAATTGTTACCAAACCAAACCATTTACTAATGGGAATATTTCAGTCGACCCTCAAAAAAACATTTGTTCACCCTCATTTTTTCATGCCTCATCCTTTCGTGTCAAAATATTAATCATCATTGGCCCTTTAATGATTTTTTGAGGATAAAGTATTATTTTTGTCGATTTATTCAAAAAAGTTAAGGTACATGTATTTATTTTATTATTCTTAAAGGCTTTCATTCAAACTATTTAGCAGGCTTTCATGGAAACTCTAATTTTTTCCTGAAGTACTGCTATCCTAATACTGCGATAGCAAAATAAACTTTTAGAATCAGTTCCATAAACATTTTAAAAACCATTGGTTATAACATCAGCGCAGTCTGCTATAAGATAGTTTGGTTTGTCCTCCGTCCGCACAATAATAATTTGTCACTTCATTATTTTAAGACTGGCTGACTGTTTCTTATTCTGCAGTCTCTCTTAACTTCTTCCTCGAAAAACGAAACTTTGCACCATAATTGCCGTTTCTTTGGAACAAGAACTACAGTCTCTTGTTTTGATTCTGAGTCACTGCTGCTGCTCATACTGGTCATTGCGCAGATTTTTTGTGCAAAAACTGATTCAAAATTTAAAAACGTGTTCTTGGTATCGAGATCTGGCAACGTAAAATTCCATTTCCCGATTATTTTAAGACGAAGATCTTGTGAGGGGTTCTAGCACAACAAATTTTTGTGTATTTGTGTTATTTTACTTCTGTAATGAAAATCTGCGCAATGGTCAGCCTGTGTTTCTAGTAAGCAGGGGTCAAGGTATTCCATACCTATACATACCTGAAAAATGAGGATGTACATGCATTTTATACGTTTGAGCAATGAATAATTGTTTATCCTCAGAAAATCATTAAAGGGCCAATGATGATTAATATTTTGACACGGAAGGATGAGGCATGATAATTAGAGGATGCTTTAATGATTATTTAAGGGTAAAAAATTACATGCCTTTACTAATTTACTAAAGTAGTTTTTTGTAGTTTTAACTTGTGAAGGGGATGAAAGGACTAAAAGGAGGTTGCACCACTTGCACCTCCAGAATACTCAACTTGAATTTTAGTGTGAGTCTGGTTATGATTTTGATTTCGTGTGAAAAAAAGAGCCATAAAAAGCCGAATATCTCATCTGTAGAATCAAAAGCTTTAATTATGCACTAGTCTGTACGTTGCAAAATTAGGTAATCATTCAATGACTTTGTTATGGAAGTTCAGGCGTGTTTTCGAACTTTTTAAAATTATCAGAATGCTTACAAAGAAAAATTATTTTTAATGGTAACCTTAAGTGTAGAAATAAAAATTGTATTTAACAAGTATTACAAGTTTCTTATTCATTTCTATTTCTAGAAAGGATTCAGCCTTTAGGTTGCAAAATCTATACCATTTTATCATGTTCCCCAAAAAACTGTTTTATTCATCCAACCTTAAACGAATTTCCTTCATTTAAAATACTGACCACCTTCATTATGTCCATTATGCCAAAATAGCTGCATTGTCAATTTTACAATCTCAACATCCCATTTATTAGCCATAATAGCTTTCACATTCCATTTCTACGGAATACGGATGCTGACCACTTGCCGAGAAATCGGGATATTACTGAATGCATCAATTCGCCCCTATGAACCAAAACTGTTGAAAAGCCGGAGCAAATGTGGTAAAAAATCACTGACTCATTTCTACTAAAATGGCATTCTGGGCATTGCAATAATCGGAAAGTTGACTGAATCAAGTTGCCCCTGATGAACAAAGCGTTAAAAGATACTCTTGGCTTTGGATTGACAAACTTGGTCCTATCTTCCATGTCACTTGTGTGGAGTAGAGGGTAGTTCATCCACGTGGATTTGTGGAACATTACGCTACACTGAATTGAAATTGCTGAACACAGTATTTTTAGGATTTTTGTTTGGAAGAGAATAGGGTGAATGTGGTTGACAGTAAAAAAATCAGAGATTTTGTTCGGTGGTCATGTTGAGCAGGTGTACGTTTACTACTTTCTTTAGCACAACAGTAATGTATTCTCCTTACAAGTTGAGCAGAACACGGGCTACCCAGCCATTCCAGTGAAGGAAATACCTGTTGAATCTGTGGGTGGTGTACTTTAGCACGTGCAATATTTCAGAGCTATTTTCCTGTGCGGCATGGCTCTTTACGGCCCATTTCTATAAACTACACCGCCATTACAACTTGCAGGTTTCGTCTAAAATTTATCATTTTTTTCAACCGATTTTGAAAGTGAAATAATTTTTTTGGCAGTTTACTAATTGCAAATTGGCGAACCAATTACATGCGAAAGTTGTTTTGACCTTCAGGATTTTACTTGGAGTTTTTAGAGAAAATATTTTGCAAAAAGGAATAAGCTTGGTTAGGGCGTTTCTACTTATCTTCCAGTGACTACATTGATTAAATTGAATTTGTGCGTTGGATTTTAGTTAAAAAAACCTGCCAAAAAATGAGATACGCTGGTAGTTGTGTAGTGCCCATAACATTTAGAAAAAGCAGTTTGGTGTCATATCTGACGCCCAATGAAAAAAGGATCGGGTTTGCTTCAGACCCCTTCCAAATAACTTGGAAGTCGGAAAATGTACACTGGACACTGTTCACGGAGCATCTGAACAACATTATGGGAACCGATTCCGGGTAACTTGTTTTGCTAAGTTTCTGGATTTTTTTAAAAATTTTGTGTAATTAATCACTTTTGTATTTTTCTGTTTTGGTAAAAGGATGGACATCCGAATGCTGGTTTGCCCCCAAAGTGTTCCCAGCCAGTTACCGGCGTCATCATTGGAAAACGTGCGATTTCCTATCAAGATAAAGCTTGTACCCAGTCCACCCGAAGAAAGTACCGGCGACTTTGTCAGGAAAGAAGCCTACCTTTCCAAGTTGACTCAAGCCTGTGGAAGAAACTTGCTTTGGCAGGTTCCTGCGATTATTTTCAAAGATAAAGACGGCAACAATGCCTATACCCACCAGGACAATTTGGTTTGGCTATGGAATGATAACGACTCGGCGTGGGAAACTGACACGCATATTGACCTACCACATGCAAATGAGTCCTTGAAGTATTTTGAACCCGAGGATAAAAAACCGGAAACGGAAATTTCCCTTCAGAGGGAATTGTGTGTGGAGATAACGCTGCTAGGGGTCAACCTTATCCTTGGAAAAGCCTATTCCAGGAAGGGACTAAATGGGACCAAACTACAGGAAATATTGGAATCGGGCAAGTTTTCCGATTTTGTGATTACCAGGAAGGAAGCACCGGAACCTAAGACGAAATTCATGGCTCATAGGCTTGTTCTCAGTGCTAAGCTCTTAACTTACAATTGGCTTTCATTATTATGTTTTGGAATCAATCATTAATCTACTTATGATTTTTTTAAAGCTGTCAGCAAAGAGTTTGCAACAATGCTCGACAAAGAAAATTGGAGGGAAGCAAGTACCCAGTCTATGGAAATGGAAGCGTCGGAGGATGCCATTGAAGCCATGCTTCATTTCGTGTATTATGGAGGCGTTGAAAGAATCACTAGCGCAACAGCAGCGGTTGTTGTTGAACTGCTACAGACCGCTAAATTATGGGAAATTAAGGACCTGTTCGCGGTATGCTTTCTGGTTTTGAGAGTTAAAGCCACAACGGTGGACTCATGGCTGGATAGGGTATCCGCTGAAGAATGGACTGAGTATGCAACATTGGTTTGGAATACGGAGCGTGAAGCTTCATGGAAAGAAATTGTAGAGACGTCTCTAGAGTTGTTGGAACTGGTGGAAGAGCGGGGATTGATAAGGGGAGATTTCTGCTTTCGGAACTTATTGATATAAACATTGTGTAGCTAATTATCAATCAACAAAATTATGTAAAGGTCAGTAGGTCAGTTAGAAATATCTCAGTGCTTGAATTCAATCCATTCATTAAGAATATATTGTATTTTTTGGCAAACTGAAGAATAAACGAGGTTTGACATTAAAATGTACACAAATTATCTACTTAAATTCTCATCAAAATCATTACAAAACTGACAAACTGGCAAATGACCTTGATGACGAAATGACGACGCTGGCTAACGCTATCATCTCAACAAGACAGTTTTTCATTGGCGACATATGACGAGGGTCTCAACTTGCCTGAATTTAAATGCTCTGGTTTTTAGGACAGAGCTGTTCCATTTTCTCAGTTTTTAAATTAATTTAATTGAAATTTCTGAGTTCTGTTAGGTTTTCATTGAACTTACCTAACTGAAGGACTTGGAGAAAGTAGGGCATTTGGGATCACCCGGCGACGAAGGAGGAGACTGGAGGAAGTCGGAATCCGCAGCAGCAGACTCCCATTTTTTGGCAATTAATTTTAAAACAAAAATTTTGTTACGGAATAAAATTAATTTTTTTAACGGTTTTGGGGTTTAGGACGACATTCTGAAGGAGAGTAATCATAGAAAAACCCGAAAGAAGTGCACCTCCATCATTGTCCATGACTGTGACGAATCCGGTGACGACAACTTACAACTTGGTCATCTCCTCCAAATTCCTGTCCACCAATCTTCCCATTCTCTTCATCCCCTTTAAAACAAGTCCATGAAGAAACCTCACATGTTTCTCGGCTTTATCCACCTCCTCCCTTCCTTCTACAGCCTTGCTCACTCCAGATAAGCACTCTGGACAAATGGACATTTGTCTCAAGCCCAGTAATCCACCGGAAGATAAGCACTTCCTGTTAACCACTCCAGTTTGCTGAATAAACTGGTTTACAGTTTTAGTAGTAGTGAATTGATAGCGAGTTTGCCGAGGAATTGGGAAATGCTTGGCAGCACACAAGACTTACCATTGTTCCCCTCCATCTTGTCTAATGTCCAGTTAAAGTTAACTTTAATTTCCCAAAAAAAATTGGATATTAAACAGAATGAGAACAATTCCAAGCAGATTTCCCAAGCCTAAAGGATGGTTTGCTCATGTCCGGTCCAGCAATTTTCCACTTACCCCAACGAAAGCCGACCGGTGAAGCGTCGGCAATGGTCCTGTTCCCCAACTCCCTACTAATTTACTATCCAAAATTTAAGTTGCATGAAAAATCCTAGAAGATGCTCATTACTAATTAAACATAACATTTAAGTTCAAATAATCTTCCAGAAAGTATAATTGGACTATTGTAGTTCCAGTACTGGAGTGCAAAACGGTAACACTTGATGACCCTGAAGAACTTCAGAATTCCAAATTCCAACCAATTTCACTAAAATGCAAAATAATAATTTTTACAAGAGTTTTAACTATTTTTTATTTCAGTACTAGACAACATTTCTGACAGAATTACATCTAATAATTTAGTTTTATTTCATCATTAGTACTTAAAAGCAAAGTAAAAGTTATGTTTCCATCATGAAATTTGAAGCACAAGTTTACTGACTAAATTCTCTAATGATTTTCACTGTTTTTATGAATGGTTATTTGCCATAATATGCCGCTGGAGTTGCTGATACGTTGTAAACTGTTCCGGGCAAATCGCGCACTCAAAACACTTCCTTCCTTCTGGGCTAACTTTACTAAGAATGTCACAATTTTTCATCCTTCTGTTGGTAACGTACGACCATTTTGTTGGATTGGATACAGATTTTGGTTTACTTTTACAGTTTGGAAGCTTTCTCTTAGCACCCTTGCTTGTACCCGGAGTCTGATAAGTAGCGGAAGTGTTGGTGGTGCTTGGAACATTCGGGGTTTCCACCGGTAACGTTTCCGAATCTTCAGTTTCCTCCTCATCTGAGTCTGAACTGTGATCGGCTCCTATCAAACCCTTTTGATTGCCCTTTATCTTATCAACTTCCGGTTCTCCTTCCGCTGAAGAACCTTCACCATCTTGTCCACTATTCACCACTTGTTCATTCCTTGACCAGTAAGAACTGGCCCATTTCTTCAAATCAATCATTATGTCCTTCCCGTTCTCATTCGCATTCCCCAAGTCTTTCTAGGAAAGGTTACCTTGACACCTTGACCTTGATTCATTTCCTTGGTCACTATTAAAATTTCATTTAATTTACTCAAAACTTCGGGCAATTTAGTTAGCTACGAAATTAATTAATTTACCGCTGACAATTCCGTCCCGATCCCGAAACTGAAAGACATTGTCCCACTTTCAAGTACCCTCCATCTTGGTCCTCCTCCTGCCATCCCCGCAATCAATCGCAAGCAACATTCATTCCGTGTCCTGATCCTCCTTCCCAATTTGGTCAGTTCCTCCAAGTGCCCCTCCATCAATCTCTACCGTCGCCACTTCATCCTCAGTGAGGATTCCTCACAATCCCCCATTCCGCCTCCTCCACTAGAGTCCTCATCTACAGCGCCTTGGCCACTCCAGATAAGCACTCTGAACAAATTGACACTTGCCCCAACTCCAGTCATCCCTCAGATGATAAGCACTTCCGGTTAATAACCACTCCAGTTTGCTGAATAAACTGGTTAACAATTTTAGCAGCGTCCTCGCTGAGACCAGGATTGGCAGAGGAATTGGGAAATGAATGGCAGCACAAAATGCACCGAGAATAGCCAATGTCCCTCTCCATTTTGTCAAATGTCCAGTTAAAGCTAACTTTAATTTTAATTGTCCAAGAAAGGAAAGGGGAATAAAAAGCAGAATTGTAGCAATTTCAGAAGATTTCTCAAGAAACAGGGATGGCCTGCACGTGTTCAGCGAAAGTCATGTGGAATTGAAACAATTTCAGGTTACCCCGGAAGAACCCGACTGATTGGGCTCTGTTCTAGGCATGCCAGAAGTCCTATATTTTGAAGTAGGAATACGCAGCAGCAGACTCCCAATTTTTTGGTAATTAATTTTAGAACAAGTATTTTGTTACGGAGTAAAACTAATTTTTTGAACGGTTCAGCCTAAAATTTCTTAAATATAAAAAATTTAAAGTCCCAGCAATAAATAAACGGATACATAAACAATAAATGGATTTTTCAGTTTTGTTAAAAAATTGCATAATAGTACAGATTGCAATGAAGCTTTTGTGTGGTGCATATCATATACGTGACTACGAGTGCACAATACGGCGTATGTTTTAGAGATATTGCACTTAGCAGTGCTAAGTTAGCACACAGTTTTTTCTGTCAAGCTGATGCAGAAATTGCAGCATAAGAAAATGAACGCTGTGACATTCCCGTACACAAAAATGTTATGTAGGGATTTTGTAATCGATATCAGAAACATTGTACCGTTTCTGCAATATCCGTAATATCAGTGCCTAATCTTTGATGAAAGTCTTTCCGTGCCCTATTTTACATTTCGAACAGACAAAAACGTAATTATTAGCTCGCTGCTTCAGCAGAAGAGCTGTTGCATATATCCTTGTCCGTGTGTCAATCAAATATTTAATCAACAGTTGTTGTCCACAAACATTTTTTATAGATTGTACATTTGCTCCTTAAAGTATATGCCTATTTGCTGGCTAGTGTTTTAAAATATTTTCTTCATTTGCTTGATGGCTCATTATGCATGCCGATTAACATTTTGGTTAAATATTTGCTGAACTGCAAAGTTATGAATAACCTTTGGTTTAAAAAGCTGTCGGCGTCCTAGACCATTGCGCGTTTGATTAGATCGGGATCCGTTTGTTATCAGGGTAGTCCATACAGTCGGACACAGGAACAAGTAGACCTTTTTGTTTTTAGCCATTTTATAGAAGTGCTTGAATTTCGATAAAAATTTTTATAGGCTTGCTTTGAAAATGTCTGAATTTGTAAGGTTATCTCAGTTAAACTGTGCATAAAGTATGTGCAGAATGTATGCAGAAAAATAGGCCAGAACGTATTTTTACATAAAGGGCAATTTACTAGGCAATTTTATTTACACGTTATAGAATAGCAATGTGCATTTGTTCAAAAGTTACAACAATAAGTACACGAAACGTTCTCCAACATAGAAATTATGAACCAACCTTCATTTTATATTTTAACATGAACATTTGCAACTGCAACAACAAAGAACTGTATTGTTGGAATTGAAACAGCAACTTTAAGAGCATAGCGCTTTCAAACGTAAAACACTTAGATTAACATAAAGATTATATATGCGCTGACACTACAACAGTAAGAGTAATTACTCTGAACGTAAGAGTATTGATACAACCTGAACGAACGAACCTGAGCAGAAACCCCTTTCAGATTTTATGGTGCTTGTGACGCAATATACATGATTTTTGCAAAACGAATACACAAATTACTAAAAACACAACATACAGAGTAGTTATGACTACGCATGATACAATTTGTATACACCTTTCCGATTCATTGGAATAAACATACTTATCAAGTTAGTGAAATTTAGTTTCCTCTTCGGTGACGATTCTGACGTACATCATAATATATCATCTCATATCAATCAAAAGATTTCTACTTAATGAATACCACTAATGAAAATCTAAAAAAGAAATGCTTTGCATTTCGGAACACCGAGATAAATTTCTATTTTTTGTGAATATCTTCCTAGAATGGTTAATATTTAATGAATTTGTCATCTTTTTCATTAAACCACTTTATGCACTCTTCAAATCCCGTTGCTGCTTCGTCCATAAACCGTGTACGCTGGCAACATTCGTAATTTGAATGCTCTCCGCTACCGTAATTGCGGATAAGTCTGCACTTGGGAATAATGTTTTTCAGACTTTCTTCGACTTCCGCACTCATCTAAGAAAAATGTTACATCATTTATTACAACATTTAAAATCTTCGGTTAAATTAAAGCAATAACCATACAATAATAATATAATACAATAATATAATAATAATAATAATAATATAATATAATAATATAATAATATATAACCATACAATGACCATAACAAATCCCTACCTCACTGCTCACGCATATTTGCAAGTTTTTTAGGGCAGGCATTTTTAAAAACCCGTGAACAGCGGCGTCATCCGAAAGAGTAGAACTATTGCATAAGGCGTCCAACTGAAATGTTTTCAAACCTAAAATATTTCATTTTCAATTATAAATATTGCTTAAACTGTTTTGCATAGATTTAACTGAACTCAGTTTAGCTTACTTTTCAGACCAACTATTGCTTCATTTTTTTCTAATTCGATGTTACTTCCAGTAATACTTGAATTATCAATATTGCTTCCAAAAAGGCAACTCAATTCTGTCAAGTTAGGCCATTGGCGACAAACCACAGCTACAGTTGATTTATTAATTACTGTTTGTAGCTCCTCCAAATTTGGCATCCATTGTCCCAGTTGAGTCCAGCTTTGAACGGAGAAGTCAAAAGTTATGTGCAAGACCCGCAGATTTGCCAACATCACACCTTGCATCAAGTTTTCATTTGAAGCCTCAGCCATGTTTTGTTCATAACGTTGGAATTGGAATACTTGCCATGAATTTCTAAATACCGAAAACCGTCTTAATTCTGCCCATTTTTCAAAGCAAATCGTGTTAACATACAAAACCTGCAAGTTTGGAGTGTTTTTCAGAAAATGCAAGTTCTTTGTCACGTTTCCCCACAACTTGAGTTGAGTCAACCCATCCATTTCAAAACCTTCAAGGAATTGGTGAAAATATTTGAAAAACGGATCTCTGAAAATTTCTAAACGCTTCAAGCACTTTGTTTGTAAAGTCAGAAAATTGTCAATTCCGGTACTATCAGCACGAAAAGAAGAATCAGAACTCTTTCGTGCCGTTAGAGATTCCAGTCGAATGTTGCTGTTGCTCAAACGTCTCCAACCGGAAGAACTGTGCAGGAAATTACTATTGATGAAATCCAAATGTTTCAAATTGGCTAAACATTCTGGTGCGTCTTTTCCAGCCAAAGCAATTGCAGAAACCGGTTGGGTACAAGTAAAATCACCCCATGTAACTGGTTCCTCTGATTTTATTGTATTCAGCTTCGGTGTGCACTTTAGCAGTAGGCTCAGCCCCCTTTGAATTTCAGCATAGCCAATAAACCTCAAAGTTTTCAAATGTGGCAAAACTTGGGAACCCAAACTCCTAACACTGTTGTGATTTTCATTGGCACTTGGAGATTTTGACGTAATATCTGCCAATACCAGCTCTTCAATATTAGGAATTTTTCGTACAAGTAGTTCCACTAAACTACCACCACCATCCTCATCCAGAAATTCACAGCGTTTAAACTGAACATGTTTCATGTGGGGCCCAATCTGATCCCAAAACTGTTTCGACTCCGGCTCAGTGTCACAAGCATTGATGTCAATTGTAAAATTGTATATTTTGTAGTTGGAAAACGGTTTCTCTGCAAACTGGTGGATGCTGTGGGGATTTTCAAATTCCTGAAGAAATTTGAGTGCTCCGATGCTAGTGGTAGACCTGGCGGAAAACAAGGGCGCGTCTGGGCTGATATTAATAACGGCTAGATTTCTCCATCTTGATAGAGTGTTCTCGTGCCAGAATTTGCAAACCAAGCGAAGATTTTTTAAATCAGTGAAAGTACTTTGGACATAGTTACAAATTTTGTCAATAATCTGAAATAATACCAAACATGTGTAAATTAATTAATTATATATCTAAAATAATTGTTCAATTATTTTTATTATACCAGTTTATTATAAAGTGGATGTTCCATTTTGATGGATGGATTTTCCGGAATATCCATTTTGTTCACTAGGCAATAAGGCAATGTTTCACAACTGCATGAATAACTCATAGGACAACAAAACTTGTTTGAATAAAAAAAAGTAACTGAAAATTTGTTGTTGTTCGCTCACTCACACCACAAACACAAATAAATTGAGGACGAATAAAATCAAATCCAGTACACCACAGCTGATGTTAATTCCAAACCAAGCAGAGAAATGTATTGCTGCTATTCAAGCTTTCACTGTGTATTGCTCTGAACCCGCTCACGTTTGTGCATTATTTTTTGTCCCTTCACAAAGCGTATATCTACACGGGGAAACGATGAGGGTTCTCTGAAATGCAAGCGAAGCTTTGGCTTTACCCAAAGGATACTTGAATTCAATGGATTTCATTAGAAACAGGCAGCTGAAATGGTAGTGGTAGGACACGCATTTCTAGAAGCAGCTTTGTCAAGTTCGTAACCCCAAGCAGATGTGGTGGAGTTATATGATCATAGGCTTGGGCTTGGGAATATGATTTGATTTGGGAAAATGTACATAATTACACAGTATATCAGGTAGGGTGTTTTGTTTTATTAAAATCTTTTATTGTCATTTTGTCATAATGAGTTTTTCGCTTTAATGCTGACTTTCATTTAAACGTTAAGCTCTTACAGATTATTACAAATTAAAAATTATTTTAACATGCCAAACTATTTTAAACATACACAAATACACGAAGTTTTTGGAAGTAGTATGCCACTAATTACCGTGCTTGAATAAATCTTGCACAGAACGAAACCATTATCATCCACTTTCATTATGCCGTCCTAAAAAGTCAAGAATAATAGAAATACAATGGCAGCCTGCAGATATTTAACCTTAAAATCCTCTTTAAATAAAAGATATACGCCCTCATCCAATTTGGCAAATACATTCTTGTCGATAACCGCTTTCGGTACAGATATTTTTGTACAGTTGGTTCTGTCTGGCATAAAACTTGTCTTTTCTATAATATTTCAGCTGCCACAAAAAACGATTTAAGAGTACCCAAAATTACTAAATTAATATATATATTATGTGGGAAACATTTCAGAAATAATGAACTTTAGGAAAGCAGAATTAAGTATCGCTTAAAACGCCTTAATCAGAGCCTTAAGATCCAAATTTTAACAAACAGACAGCAAATTCGTAAATCTGGTAAAAAAACTTAACTAAAATCATGAGTCGTATGATATAGGTCCTGTGTTAAAATATTTGACCTTTGGTAACCTCTGACCGTCAGAGTTGACCTATTCATATGAAGTTCAAAAAGAAACTTTCTAAGAGTCTCTCGTATCTGTATACTGAATTTGGTTGCATTTGGTGCAAGAATTCTTGTGATACAGCGCGAAGCGGACGTATGCGCGGCCGGACGGCCGGATTAGAAACCTATCAAGTACCTATCTGCAATGAATAATAAAATGCTTACCGGAAGCTACTTTGCTTTTAAAACTGTTTCAAATAATTTTTTAATGTACTAAATCAAAAAAGTATTCATCGCTGTTCGACAAGGCTCAGAATTGTGCATTTAGTTTGTTTGAAAATTAACACCAAATTTCCACTTATGGCGCTTTGCCCAAGTAACTAATATTTAATTACAAACCAAAAAATCTAAAGAATAACCAGTAAATATATTATTGTATTCAAACCTTATACAGTTTTATCGCCAAAGCATCATTTGCCAAGTGTTTTAAGATATACCAATCATACAGCAATAACAACACTGCATAATTACAAGTATACTCATTAGACAAGCAAATAAGTGGCGGATATGGTTAGTTTGCTTACCGACGTTTTCTATTTTTTAAGAATGCATGAACCAATCGTAAAAATGTATTATCTTGTGTATAGTTCAAATGATGAAAATGATTATAAAAATACATAATCAATATGCGAAGTGAATGACAAAAAATAATATTGCACACGGAAGTTTCAGCATGGGCATCACTGCGCAGCTTGTTATGTCGTTAATAATATATCCATTTGATTACCTAAGTATGTACGCACGGCAGACACTGACACACATTTATGTATTTGTCTCTATGTGCACATGCAAGTTAAATGTAGTGACATTTTACTAAAATAACACATTTTGGTCAGCATAAAATTTTCTTAACTATTAAAAAAAACAGATTTAATGATCATTTGAAACACGAAGCTGAGCATATATGTATATCTATATCCATCTGTCTGAGTCTCATACTCCTCCCTCCCTAGTACCCCAGATGGATGCCAAATCTGGTTCAAAATCAACAGGGCAATTTCTCATGACTCAATGAGTCATGGTACCGAATTTGGTGTGATTCTGACAAGTTTTATGGTCAGGGGGTTACCTCCCCCTACAACCCCAGGGGGATTACCAATCTGGCTCAAGGTCAACAGGTTTCCTTCTAATGACCCAATGAATCATTGCACCAAGTTTGGTGTGATTCTGACAGGCCGTCTGGCTCGTATCGTGCTGACCCACACAGAGACAGGTGGACAAATATGACAATCTCAATACTCTAGCTTCACTATGCTCAGCTTCGAAATAACTTAACCGTTATGCCTGGTAGTTTCGTGTCTCCCAATATGGTATGTCGTAAAATCTACTTTTGCAAAGGTTGACTGAAATGAACTATTGCTAAAAATTGAATAGGCACGAATCACAGCAGCAAATCATACAAAAATGGCTAAACCCGCGGGTTTCCACATTTAAACCCGCCGGGTTGGGTTTACATGGGTAATAACGGGTTTGGGGTTTTAACTGACATTGATGGACATTAACGGGTATTATTTTATTGTACATGCATGTATAAGGGGCCATAGAAAATGACGCTATATATGGGTTTAAATTTAACATGGGGTTTTATTATTGCCCAAAAAACCCAGCCCAACCAGGTGCCGGGTGGGGGCGTTAAAACACAGGCAAAAATGGGTTACCCAGCCTAGATCTTAACACGCAAGCCATCTCTGAAATCGCATGAAGATACTGTATGTTGTTTTGATTTCTCTTTGCTTCTAATGAACCGTTCTAGGAGCCGGCACGCAGCGACAGGACTGTGATAGTAAGAGCTTCCTATACTAGTATCAACTCAATTTGTTAACACAAATAATAACCAGGAGTAAATTGACAACATCAGTCTTTTCGTGGTGACAACTTGAATGTGTGTGACTAGCATCCATTCACTGGTCAGTGCTGGGTTGAAATTCAAAAACAAGATTTTTGCATATTTATAAAAATTGCGGGATACCGTGATTGAACGTGGGTTACCTTAATTGAACGTTTATATAATCACATAATACTCGACAAGAAGGACCAGACTGGTAACGCCAGTTACTCGTTTATGTCATAGGTTAAAAGTACTGATGAGTCACAAGGGTAAAATAGAATGAACATGAACGTTTAAAAACTTGTTCTATAAGACAATTACATAAATAAATCTACATTTTGGTAATTGCTTTCATCAACTTGCATCAAAGCATTCTATTTATTACCCTGTTTAGCAGTTATGTATTCAAATTCATTCAGTTGCTGCTCACTGGTTTTAGTAGTTTCCTCATGAGTTAGTATTTCCAATAAAAATATTCCTTTTTACTGTGGTATGTGAAATGAGCTTGTTTATTATTGAAATTGATGGTAATTTAAAAGCACAACTATATGTGAAAAGTTGTAATATTAAAAAGCAAATGCAAAATAGTAGAGTGCAGCGATAAGTCCATTAATAAGAAGATATATTAAGTCCTGGCAATCAGAATGTATTTTATGTCAGTAAATGTTTATGATGCTTTAAGCCCACTGCCGTTGCAAGAGTTCTTGTTCTCACATGCATTGTCGCTTTTATTAATGTAGAAACAAAAATGAAAATAAACTACTTGTAAATTTTAAACTTGATTGATAAACTAATCCCTTGAGCCTCCATCATCACCCGCATTTTCAAAACAATTCTGCTCAAAAGTAGTCATAGGCGATGCAGGTCGTTGATGCGCATTATGATTTTATTTTGAAAAAGGTGCAACCATGTTTTCATATTGCTGGTTAACTTCTACAGTTGTAACCAAATCAACAACATTTGGTGTAGGTGGCGGTAAAAGTTCGGTTGTTTCTTGGCACAAATTCGAAGAACACAAACCATCACACTCAATTACATGAAGACCATTCCGTTTGGATAAGATTGGCGTTTAGTCTTCCAGACAGCAAGCATTCCTTAGGCGCTATCCACTAATAACGTCACTTTAAAAAGCCGATTTTTCGAGTGACCCACTGACCCCTGTCACTATTTTTTAACGTTGCAGGATAGGGCACTTAACAAAGGCCGTCACTTTTAACCATAGTGACCCACTGACCCTTTAAAGTGACGTCATTAATGGACGACGCCTTAGACTAAACTCGTCATCCATATCCATCATTAATTGAGTCACCTTTAAAATTTCACCCAAATATTTTTTTCAGAAAATTTTACAAAATCTGCGTTTATAAATGGAAGTGTGTTGACTTACATCCGAGTGCCGTTTCAAAACCTGATCCAGTTCAAAGTCATCGTCGTCATTGCCAAATGGGTTTATCAACGACTCGGCAACATTAAACCAGCCCATATGAAAGATGAACTGTAAATTTGCACAAAACTTTGCGTTTTTTATAAATGTCCAGAAAATATTTTTATAGAATGTGATGACCTTTATTTACCTGTAATGTTGTAAAAAATGGAAAGTGCAAATTTATATGATCCACGTCCACATCCCGTATCAGCCAATCAGCCACTGTCTGCTCTCCAAACACAGATTATTGATTATTTTAAAATGTATTTTTAAATAAACGCTTTAAAAGAAATTCCATGATTACTATAATTGTTTCATTTTTATGATAAGTTACTTTTGTTCTTCTTCATTGAGGCAACACCGGTAAATAAAGAATACAACGTAGTATAGCGTAATAAATACAAGATATTCGTCCAAACTAATTTGTAAACACTGCCACGCCATCTGAAAGGCAATTAAAACGGAGACACTTGACTATTTTGGAAATAATGTTATATTAAGAAAAAGTAGTTAAAAATTTAATTTTGAAAATGCTGTTTACTTGAAAAGTAATGACTTGAAACAAGCCCAACTGGAGTTGGTTGCCAAGGGAGCATTGTACCGTACCGTCATTATGAGCTTCCACAGAAACAGTGTTACTTGAACTTTTCATGCACATAGAAGAAGTACATTTTCAAAGGGCTTGTTTCACACCAGCCGCATAAATAGCAAATTTTTTCAGAATTTTTATTTTTTTTCCTAATTTTTCTAGAGCATGTACGATTTTTGTGAAACCTGGTGGTTAGAGTTGTTAGAGTATCAGGATGTGTGTGTAGTAATACCAGACCAATTGATGAACCTCATAAAAAGTTATGCAACTTTTTAGGTTTGGCCCCTATCAATTGACACAGACTGTATATGTATGTTAAAAGAATGTCAATCTGCCTATGAGCAATATCACGTTACAGTTACAACCAGTTGTATTTGCGTTTATATAAAAAAGATGTAATAGGATTAAAAAGATGAACAAATTTATAATGACGTATGTATGTATGCATGTGTTGAACAAGTGCACGCACATTTCTTTTCAGGAGGAGCTTACACAAAAAACTGAAAGACATTTCGGCTCATTCATGCCTTGAGATCGTGTACGTTTGGCAACTTGCCGAACGACTTTTGTCAGTGCTTGATGCCATTCTATGTGATAGGCTTTGAAACTACATGCCAAACAAAAAACCCACTACATGCCAAAGTCGTGATGCAGATGCAGAAAACGCAAGTTTACGGAACAAAGTCAAAATCGTTATGTAGCAATGAGTAAAGCATTAAATGCATGTAAAAGCTTTAAATTCACATTTGAGTGCAATTTGGTAAAACAAAAATTCTGTCCTTTTGACTTTGAATCTTCAACAAATGCATTTTTTCTTCAGGTTTTTTACCGGCAACTAGATACACCATGTTGTGTCTGTGCATATAAACTATAATGTTTCTCATCTCATTACTTCTTCGAAATGAAACTGAAAAAGCATGAAATCGCAATTTGTTGTTCTTGTTGTGTTGTATTTTTGCAACATGACAACAACAGACAAAATTGTGCTGAGTAATTTCTATTTTTTATAATTCAAATCTAGCATTGACATACAATGTTAAAGACGGAGTTACGGATGGACCGACAACAAGTTCTTTTTTATACGCTGTCAATTTTTAAGAATCAAAATCAATGCCTTTTTAAATCAGTTAGCCTTTTAGTTTAAAAACATACCTAAACAAACTACTGCACTGTTTACGTTTATTTCTAGTTTTTAAAACAATGGTTCAAGTTTTTACAATATTAAGGAATTTTGTACAATTTAAGTGAAATGACGGTACGGTATTTGGCAGTAATTGCAACTAGTTCCAGCTGGGGATGTTTTACAAAACTGCTGTTTAAGTAAACACTAGTCTATTTATAACAATTATATTAATAAACACAAATATTGTTGTGCTAGAATTTATTTTAATATAACTGATACACAGATGGCGTGGAAGTGTTTACAAATTAATTTGGACAGAGTACCTTGTTTTTATCACGTTGTATTATATTATCTCCTTTGTTTATCAGTATTCTTTGACTGAAACCCAACAAAAGTAACTTGAATTGTTTTCATTTTTGTATATTTTAGTACAATTTTATAATGGATATAGTTACAAATTGGTATATCTTTTCAGGCATTTTGAAAAGTTTGCTCGTTACTGTGACGCACCAACAAGACACGTAGAAATGTCCTTTGTTTTGGGATTTCTTTGTTACTACAATTGTGCGACATCGTTGGCAATTGTACCAACTCATTCCATGGCCGGATGGCATTGCGCATTATATCAACGCCAGTATTCGTGGAAATGTAAGGAAACGATTACTGAATTTCCTATAAAAATATTTATTTAATATACAAAAGTGCTTGCTTTCGTATTTTCAGGATGCTCCTACAAAACTTCTCAGACGAAACATTCTCCGCTACTTCAATCTAAGCATCGCCTTAAGCTTTCACCCAATCAGTCCCGCGTTTAGAAAACGCTATCCAAATTTTCACAGTTTTGTAAAAATTGGAATACTAATGGAAAAAGAAAGACCTATAGTGGAAAAATTGAAAGCAACAACAACATACGGAATAGAATGGCTTCCCATTTCTTGGGCTACTTATCTCATGTCGGAGAATATAAAAAAACGAGTCTAAAAAACTGGAAGAGGTAGATAAATTTAGAAAAGAATGTGCATTGCTAAATACAAGACTATGAAAGTGTCTCCGTGACTTTGGTTTACATTCAGGTGGTGACGATTAGCGTGTATACTTATTTCTTGCTGTGTTTGGTGAGCAGACAGTGGCTGATAAAAGATGAAGATGTGGGTCATATAAATTTGTACTTTCCATTTTTTACAACATTACAGGTAGTTAAAGGTCATGACATTCTATAAAATATATTATGGACATTTATAAAAAATGCAAAGTTTTGTGCAAATTTACAGTTCATCTTTCATATAGTTCGGTATATAGTTGCCGAGTCGTTGATAAATCCTTTCGGCAGTGACGACGATGACTTTGAACTGGATCAGGTTTTAAAACGACATTGGGAGGTAATTTAACATACTTGAATTTTAGAACCTGATTTTTAAAAAATAACAAAAAATTATTTGTGTGGCTTTTTTGGCAAGGTTACGCAGTTGATGATGGATATGGATTACGAGTTTAGTCTTAGGAATGTTTGCTACCAAGAGGAAAAAACGCCAGTCTTATCCAAACGGAATGGTCTTCATGTTATCGAGTGTGACGGTTTATATTCTTCAAATCTGTGCCGAGAAACCATAGAGCTTTTACCCCCACCTACACCAAATCTTGTTGATTTGGTGACAACTTTTGAAGTTAACCAGCAATTTGAAAACATGCTTGCACCTTTTTCAAAGGAAAATCACAATGCGCAACAACGACCTGCATCGCCTATGACTACTTTTGAGCAGAATTGTTTTGAAAATGCGAGCGATGATGGAGGCTCAATGGACTAGTTTATTAATCAAATTTGCAACATTTGAGATATATTGTTTATAACTTCCAAATAGTTTATATTTTTTGTGTGTTTACATTAATAAAAGTGTGATTGTCTGTGAGAACAGGAATTGTAGCAACATAGGTGGGCTCAAAGTATCATAAAAATTTGCTGACATTATGTACAATTTGTTTGGTTGCCGCGACTCAATACATCTTCTTATCAAAGGACTTATCTTGAGCACCTTACTATTTTGCATTTGCTTTATAGTACTACAACTTTCCGCATCCAGCTGCGCTTTTAAATTACCATCTATTTCAATAATAAGCAAGCTCATTTCACATACCACAGTAAAAAGGAATAAGTTTACTGGAAATACTTACTGATATGGGAACTTCACTAAAACGTATAAGTAGCATATAAATGAGTTTTCAATGCACACATTCATTCTTAAAATCAAGAATTTGTCAAATTCTTTTATTCGCTAGCAGTGACGTTATCATATCGCTAGCGTTATGCTTGTTAAAATCAACAAAGTGTTATTTGTAATGTGTGAGCTTGCACTGAAAGTTCCAAAAACAGTTTATGTATTCTTAATTTCCAAATCCTAGATTAACATATAATACCTATTACGCGTTTTTCACATCAGTATTGGCACAATATTATCTACTTGTAAAAGTGAATTAACACAGTAGTGCAAACTGAATGAGTCGCATGAGCAAACAAGGAAAACTTGCATCAAAACTTCAAAAAGTATTCTTTGGCCTCCGTCATTTCTCACAAAATTTTATGAGTCATAACAAATTAAGCAATCACAGCTTATAACGTATGATAAGTAGTCTGTACATTGCAAATTCATAGCAAAAATGTAATTTTCCCTGCTCTTGCAACTCGCGATATACTCTATATACCGCAATCATATTCGCGAAACGTAGATAAAACCCTATGTTGATAAATATAACAGTTCAAATAAAAATGTTTACTGCGTACTGCTAGCATAAAAAACTGATAACGTGCTCTCATTTGAGGTCATCAAGTAAACCCACTCCGGATTTGCAGTTTCAGATATATATTGTCTAGTAGGATCATTGATGGATTCAGTACACGATTTAGAGTTAACCTGAACGACGTGTTGTTTCAAACACAAACTAAAAATGACGTCGAAAAACTTACAACCTCCCGCGTACAATATAAATGTATTCTCCAGCAGGATCAAGTTGCGTGTGGGATACTGCAAAATTCTGAACGTTGTAAGTTTTAAATTTGAATTTATGAAGTCACTTTCAGAATATAGTTTTGAATATATTTTTGAATATATTTGCATATTATTTAAATTTCCAGGTTTTAGGCATCATCGTTATGGGAATAGGTTTGCACTCTTATCTGGAATCTACTTGGCAACAAGGCGCGTACACGATTTGCGATGAAAAGCTGCCATATAGAATCAAAAATTGTCCGCATATTTCCCTGGAACGGTACTACGCGGGTGTGGTGATTGCCACATTTCTACTCTCAATATTTGCAATATTTGCTACCATCATGTTTGACATGACCAAAGGAAATTTCAAAATGATTGACTTAACCTATCAGTGCCTAGCTGCGTTGCTTTTGTTAATTGGTGCAATAGTTTATATTGTATCGGCTGAAAAGATTTACAAACGAGTTGGGGATGACAAAAGTTACAAGAGAACGGAGAAGCTGGTTGCTGCGGTGAGTTTTATGTTTTTTGATGAATAGTAGCAGTTTTATATGTCTGTACTTTATAAATTGTTTTCATTAGGCTTTCACCATTCTGCAGAGCTTGGTATATGGAATCACGGCTGTTTTAATATGGAAGAGTTAATTGTTGTAAAACATATTTACGCTTTGAAGGACAAATAAATTTGTTTATTTTACTTGAACCAAAAACGATTACTATGTTTAAATTTATTTATTTTGCTTTCAGATAACTAACAAACTATGTCATAGCTATGTAGGATAAAACTATTTCATTTATGATTTTGTATTTACAACGATATAATATTTGACTTACACTGAAATTCAAATGACGCTGTATATCGATTTGGTTGTAGGGATAATGTGCTGAAATTTTAATGCCTAGAATAAATGCCATGCTAAGAGCAAGTACTGTATACATCCACGCCGCATTTACATTTTGGAAATCTTTTAACACAGTGTGAGCAGCAAGCAACAATTCTATGTACGTTACTGTTAATGTCTTGTCAGGTAATTGCAGTCTTTGTTGCGGCATGCCACATCCTTTTGAATTGTAAGTTGGAATAGCTAAATGTATGCTAACGACCAAATCACAGATAACATGCGAATTATTAGGTATCCCTCAGGATACTTGTTAAGTATCCCTCAGGATACTTGATAATATTGTGCTCCGGCCGTCCGTCCGCCCGTACGGGTTTTTCTCAGCAATGGCTGGACCGATCACAACCAAACTTGGTATACAGATAGTACATGACCTCAGCCATAACCCTATTGAATTTCAGGTCAATAGGTCAACTCTAGGTCAGAGGTCACAGCAATTTCACAACCTTTCATAATAGAACCTATAGCATGCGACACAAGATTTTAGGTCAGATTTTAACCAGCATTACAAATTAACAACTGGTTTGTTAAAATTCGTGCATTAAAGGCCTGATTCAGGACCTTAATTGCAAGAAAGAGCAGTTTTACAGCGTACATGCTGTGCGACACGTAATTTAACAGTCAAACTTGGTGTACAGACACAATAGCACCTCAGCCACAACCCTATTGAACTTCAGGTCAATAGGTCAACTCTAGGTCAGTGGTCAAACCGATGTCACAACTTTTTATAATAGGACCTATAGCATGACATAAGTTTAGGTCAATTTTTGACCAGCATTACGAATTTACAACCAGTTTGTTAAAATTCGTGCATTAAGGGCCTGGTTAAGGCATTTAAGGGATACTTAACTATGTGCTTTTGCAATTTATTTGTTTTAAAAAAAAGTTCAGGTACCAAATATCCTTATGTGTTTACCACGAAAAGGGATTGCAATATTTGTCCTGAGCGTATCTACCGTAAATAAAGCATTAGTAAATGGAGTCAATCAATTTTCGATAAAGTTTGAAGCTGAGCAAGCTAAAACAGCTTGTTTACTTAAAATGTACTTCATTTCTTTATAAATTTATTATAGAATTTTAAAAACTTAGGTTAGCTTAGCTTCATTATAGCAAAATTTCTATCTACAAAAAATGCTATAAACTTCATTAAAAGACGTCAGAGGTTGTTTTCTTGGAAGCTTTTCATAAACCCGGCAAGCTTTTCCACATGCTCCGGAAGAATAGCATTATAAATGGATGCTCTAATTCCTCCCACCGAACGGTGTCCCTTCAGACCCAACAACCCAAGCGCTTTAGCTTCTTTTAAAAACTTATCTTCCAGCGCTTTGTCTTTCTTTACGCGAAAAGGCACGTTCATTCTGCTTCGGCAACTTGGGTCTACAGTAGATGTATAGTAGTCGTCAATACCATCAATTAGATTATAAATTAAGGACGACTTGGTTATAGCCTGCTTCTCCATTTGTTCAACCCCACCGTTTTTAATTATCCAGTCGAATACAAGACCAACAGCATAAATTCTGCATATTGAAGAAAATTAAAATGTTTTAAAATTAACTGGTGAAAATGCAAAAGCAATGTAATGTTTTATGTTATAATGTATTCTTACGCAAAGCAAGGTGGTGTATTGTGAAGGGAGTTATCTTTTGCCATCACAGCATAATCAAAAACCGTCGGAGTAATTGGCAAAGCTTGCCCTAATAGGTCCTCACGAACTAATACCATAGTTACGCCAGCTGGACCGATGTTTTTCTGAGCTCCAGCGTAAATCAGACCAAACTGCAATAAAAATAGAAAATTATTTTAAATCATAATAAACATATTCTTTACGACTTAATGTGATAAAAATTCAAACTTAGATAAAGTTTACCTTAGACACATCAATGGGACGAGAGAAAATGTTTGATGACATGTCGCACACTAAAGGCACGCCATTGGTTTCTGGGATAAATTGGAATTCAACACCTTCCACAGTTTCATTAGCGCAGTAGTACACGTAAGAGGCATCAGGGCTAAGATTCCACGTTGAAGGCTCAGGAATGCTGCCATACTTGTCCAGTTTAGGATGTACTACGTTAACTTGGCCATACTTGGTAGCTTCCTTTGCTGCCTTAGAAGACCACGAACCCGTAACAACATAATCAGCTTTGCCTGTTCGACCTATCAAGTTTAGTGGTACTCCAGCAAACTGACCTGTACCGCCTCCTTGAAGGAAAAGAATTTTGTAGTTGTTGGGAATCTTCCTGAAAGCGGTAAACAATCAAAAAGAAGTTTTTAGACACAGCCTTAAGCTACAGCGGTTACAAGTGCACGAAAAATTGGTTAGCTTCTCTACGTATGTAAAATGCCTAAGCCGTTGGAATTTAAAGCATGCAAATAAAATAAAAGTTTCTTACAGTAATTCCTTGGCCTTGTTGATAGTAGAATTGATAATTGAATCGAATTCAGGTGATCGATGGCTCATTTCAAGAATACTGACATGACTGCCGTTCAAATTTGGAAGGTCCCTTTGTACTGTCTGAAGAACCTAAACATTATAGATAAGAAAAAATATAGTTGAAAATCTTGAGCCTAAATAAATATTTGTCAAGGATCAGGTAGCCTAAACTCAGGCCATTTTCTCGTTCAAAATTTTTTAATATACTTTGTATTACACAAAAATATTGTTACAAACTGTGAAAAATGAGGTAAGCACTTAATCTTACTCTCAAGAATTATTGAACATAAGATTCTTGTCAATTTATCATTACCTTGTATTAACGTTTTATTGCTTTTGGGTAATTTATTATTTAGCAAGTTGGGAATGTCTCAAGGACAATTTGGGGACAGTCTTTTTTTGAGTACTTTTTATATTTTTCATAGCTTTTTAAAGATTAACCAGATTTATAATAAATTGTGTGTATTATGTTAGAACACAATCAGTAATAGTCTATTAAAGTCTCAGACAAAAGGGTTATAGTACTCATGAAATATTCCAATTTTGCCTATCGTTCGAAAAACATGTTTGGGACATGGTGTGTTTTAGTTCACATTGGAAACTTTTGAAAAAATGCACAATATAATGCAAAAAGTGAGTACTTTTTCTATTGCCAACGCAAAAGTTTGAAGTATTGATTTTATGCACAAAGTTTGAAAAATTTCGGTTGCAAATTTAAGACGAGAATATTTCTTCTGATGGAGTTGTTAGTTGTTATGTGAAATTTTATTACCTCAGTTGGCAACTTGGCAGGTCCAGGACCAAAGTAAATAAATTCTGCCATTTTCCGGGTGAGTTATTTCAAACCTGGACACTGAAAGTGGATTTTGAATATCTTAAAATTGTTTTCCTTCTAACGTGGTTTTTCCTTTTGTCCGCCCACTTTTGGTTGCCGTGGTTGTTGTAAACGGAAGATGAATGTGCTACAATAAACTTGAGCTGTTGGGGCAGAATAAAAATTTGGGTTGCTGGTGTATGAAATTTGTAAAATGACAAGCACACTACTTACACGGACGGCTGCTGAAGTACAACTGAAAAAAACAGCAGAAAATCCTGAAACCCGTGAAGACGGAAAAAAGGATTAGATATTGTTTAGGTAGTACGTGTAAAAAATTTACGTTACATTTGCTTGTATTGTACACAAAACAACTTTTAATGTTTTTATCTTTTTAGCTGTTCAGGTAAGGCTTAATCCCTCAAAGCTGAATTCCAAAAAGGACATCGATGGTTACTTTTCGATTGGTGCTTTATGAAAATCGTTATATTAAGATAGGTGCTATATGACTTTTCTCACAAAACTCAATAGGTGCTATATGACTTTTCTCAGAAATTACGATAGGTGCCATATGAAATTTTGGGGCGAAATGAGATAAGCTATGGAAAAAATCCGCGAGAAAATTACGAACATTTTGGTACCAAAATCTCATATCACCCCAAAAATGCATATGGCACCTATCGAAATTTGTGAGAAAAGTCATATAGCACCTAACTTAATATAACGATTTTCATAAAGCACCAATCGAAAAGTAACCATCGACATTGGAGACCAAAATTTTATTTTGTATTCCATATGAGGTATTACAAGCACACATACAAAAGCAACCGGTGCCGCAAGCATAAACCCGCCGCCTGTACTAAAGTAAAGCCATATTTTATAAAATAAAGTTATTTATAAATACCTTGAACCCAAAGCACAGAAAGGTTTGGGTGGAACAATGAAGGTATAGGATAACTGGATTTTTGAGAAAACTGATTTTGTTGTAATTGTGGTGAACGTCAACTCATAGAAAATAGTTTACTTGCCTTCTGAAAAAACGCACCAGATATCCTTATGCATTTAACACGAGAAGGGTCCCCAGGAATTGTAATGTTTGTGTTGAGCGTATACATGAAATATGAATAGGTATGCTGAAAAATGCAGCAAAACGCAAAAAAAACAATCCTTTTTTGCTTTCGTATGGTGTACATTTTCTCAGTTTATAGTGAGCAGCATCCTTCAAAGCACACGTTGGATTTAAAATTTAAACTGAAATTTTGTTTTGAAAAGTTGTGTGCAAATATTTGCAAGCAAAATGGCGGAACCTGCTGTCAACATTGAACGTCTCCCAGAACTGAAAAATTCGGAGGAAGAAAGTTGGTTCTGGAACTCAGCATTCAAATACCTACACGCGGTAAGATCCCAATTATTTCATTTACAATTATTTGAAATGTGCATATTTTTCTGTTTCTCAAAATACTGAAATGCAAAATTTATAGTTTTTCACAGTGTGTCAGATTATTCGTCTGTATTCATTAGTCATGTTGGAAGAGACTGAAACTGCTTTTACCGAGGTTAGCCAAAACTTCAACTTTACTTCCATTGGTTTGGATTTGGCACCAGGTAAAAATCCAACCGAATTGCATTTGTTTCTATGATAATTTATTTTTATAACAAGGTTTACGTTTTTGAAATATTTTAGCTGTTAACTACATTCTTTGGCGTCTTGTGGATTTCTTGGTTATGAGTTTATTCTGTCATGTTCACATTTGTGTTAGTCTGCTGACTGAAAACAATAATCGAGTTGTAAGTGTGATATTATGTTTTAAAGCTATTTCATGATCTACTAGTTTAAAATTATTTTGACCTTCACTGTTTACTAATTGTTATTTTTGCCAGATGATGGATGATCGTGTGCTATCATCTGAGTTTATATCCGCATGGATCGAATGGTTGGAAAATCAACTTTCTGAAGGCTTTTTAGGTGGACTTGTAGTATTGTGTTTTACATTGGTATTTTGTAACGATGCCAAATTGCACTCGTTCTGTCAGCTGCAATCCCTGGTGGTTGCGCATGTGTTTTTCTTTCTTGGGGCTTTCAAATACTTTATGATGTTTATAGGGGCAAGAAGAGTTCAACATTGAATGTGAATTCTGATAAGATGCCTAATACAGATGTTGTTTGAAACCCCAAAACGAACAACGAAAAGGCATTATAAAACTTTAACTTGAACAACGCAACGCAAGTTAACTTTTGTAATTGGTATAGTTTCGCAGTTAAAATAAACTTTAGGTATCTATTTTTTGCAATTAGCTTCTAGGAACTGTATGAATGAAAAAATTAATTGAAAAATGTATAAAACTTATGTCAGGTTTTTTTGGATTAAAGCCAAGTTATGAGTGATTAATTCAGATTTATTAGTTTAGCAACTTTTTTCGATTAAGGAAACAATACGTGCCTTTTAGACAGGGTATATAAATACCTTTATTCATTAATAAGTAGTCTTCAAATCTCGGTGAAGCTTATTAGTTTTCTAAACTTTTTTATTAATATTTTAAAATGCGATGATTTGAGATGGTATATATAGTATGACATCAAAATAAAAAATGTGCTCGTATAAATATAAATTTAGCTTTTGATGTAAACAGTAGAACTGTTTTAAGTATTTGGAACTGCTGTATACGTTCTTTCCTCGAAATTGTTTCCTCATTATTATTTCTTATTTTGTGTTAAATATTTTGTACCAGTAAATAAAAAATCGTTTTTCAATACTATTCGGAATTTGCTGTTATAGCATTGTTTTTATAAAAAGCTGAAAATAAATGGGCATGCAAAAAGCAACATCATGCACTTAAACCACTTTTTATTGTAAAAGTTACAACAGAACGGAGAACAAATAGGTTTCTCTAACCTACATTAATTTACTTACAATAAGTATTGCTGGACATGTTCAAATCCTTATCTGGACAATACGTCTTACTTTGTTGCTAAATAGTATAGGTTTTTGGAACCAAACACGTCCATTGTTTTCACCTTCATTTGTTTTTTTGGGTCTTAGATGCAACTCATTAGGTATAATGTAAAAACATAAGAAGCAGCAATGTTGTACACGTTACAGTCTCTGTGTTGCCAGAAAATACATTTTTAGTTGCATGCCAGGTCTTGTTGTTCACACGACAGTATACTAATTTCCATTTTTCCCATTTTGAAGGGTCATGTCCAGTCCTGCATGAAATAGCCACAATGATTTTCCTTAGGAAGAACATAATGGTATATTCTACATTGTGTAGTATTTGCTTATTAAACTAAAGCCATAAATAAATACCAACGGCCCTTAGCACAGAAAGGATTAAATAGAAGAATAGACCTGCAGAGTTACGGGTTTTTCTATAACGGATTTTGCTGTAAGTGTACTCAAGCTCATTTGAAAATATTCAAGACATCCTTGTATTTACACTGAATAAGGTCCTAGCTCCAAGTACCCTTAAACGTTTAACACGCACAGGTACCGTTGTATTAGAATGAATACAACGTTTTGTCAGAAAAGTGTACACACAGAGTAAATTGCCACTCCTTCGTTGGATTTCATTGCAAGCTTAACCATTCTGGCTTCATCAGGTTACAATTTCTTAGTTGAATGTCAGCAACAGGCTTAAAAGCTTCTCTTGGCAAAAATTCAAACTTCCAAATACCGTTAAAAAACTTGTGCTAAAATTTGTGAAAAATGGTGCAACCTAAATTTTGCAATGCTTTGAAACTTTCCGCCGAAAAAGGCGTCCCTGTACAAAAGGAAAGGCCGGAAAACTGGAATTGGGGTTGGTTGTGGAGCACATATAAAAAACCAATTGAATTCATGGTATATAAAATCCTCCATCCGGTAAGTTATTAACAAGCACAAATTATTTATAACGAATTGTGAAATGTGCAAAGTCTTTTATTTCTCAAAAATTTAAATGCACGCTGTGCTACGAATAAATTTAGATTTTCACAGTATGGCTATTCTACCATGTCGTTTTATTAATAATGGTTCAAAACCCTGGGCCTGCTCTTGTGGAAGTCAGTAAACAGTTCAATTTTACTTTCATGATCTTCAATTTGGGACCTGGTAAGAATTCCACCAATCTGAAGATATCAAATAGCAACTAGTTTAAAAAACAATTTAACCTATATTTAAACTTTAAAATGTTTAGGTGTTAATTATCTTCTGTGGATTTCTGTAATTGCCCTAATTCTGAGTCCCATATCCCATTGTATCACTTGTTTTCGTGCGTTGGGTAAAGACAAACCAAATGTAAGTTTGCACATGCTATGAAGTTTTGTTATTGTATTGTTCATTTAAGTTGTTAAATTTTATTAATATTTTTTCCAGAACCGGTTTAGTAAATTATTGGAACCTGAACGTTTGTCTGTCGGGTTGGTAAAATGTTTTGTGCACAATTTTGTCTGCGGACTGGTGCTACTGGGACTATACGAGTTTTGCTCATCGCCTCAAATTCTATCTCTGTTGTGTTTGCACACATGTTCCGGCCTTGTAGCTTTTGGCTACTTAATGACCAATTCAGAAGCGGCAAAACAAAGTCCAAAATTGAATAAAAGTTCTAATGGGATAACTACTGATGCCATAGTGCCTGATACTTCAGGCATCTCCGTTAAAGATTCAGAGAGCAAGGGTTGGTTCCGGAGCTCATCTTTTAAGGCCCTACATCTGGTATGGTATATATAAGCTGAAAGAAATGTACACAACTACTTTACTAAAACATTATAACAAATTTCTATTTTTTATAGGTTTTCACAGCTTGGCTCAATTTGTGCGTATTTTTATTGATACTGACAACAAATCTGGTTGGACCTGCTTTTTTGGAAGTTAGTAAACTTTTTGTATACACTAACTCTGGCAGTTTTGACATTTTTGAACCTAGTAAGTATGCTATAAAATTGTCATACATTCGGAGCTGATCTGTTTGAGAAAGCGTTATTTGTGATTTTTTAAAATACTTTCAGTTATTAACCTTAGCATATGGGTTTTTGTTCTGGGTCTACAATTTGATGCATTATGTCATGCTAACATTTGTTTTAATCTGTTGGTTGGAAATAACACTCAACTTGTAAGTGCGTTTGTACTTTAACAATATAAAGTGGTAAATATTTGTGCCATATATTCAATTTCTAATTTTTTTCAGATCATGTTCGGTGAACCAGTTGAAACTGTTCTACTGGTCGAATGGTTGCAGGGTTTGCTTGCTCTGACGTTTGCTATCGGAGTGATGCTCCTGCGGCTTTGCGAGTTTTACTTATCACCTCAGATTCTATCTCTGCTGATTTTGCACACATGTTCTGGCCTAATGGTTTTAAGCTACTATAAGATACAAAAAGCGGCATTATCAAGTTCAACGTCGAAGAAAGATTCTGATGAAGTTCCCACCTTAATTGTTACTGTTGTGGCTTAAGGTACTGCTAATTACTGAGCTTCTATTTAACACCATCTTTTACAAGTAAAATAGGCAGAGAAGTTGTACAGTTTTTTTTTGCAAATTTACACCAAGAAATCATGTAAGGCTTAGCCTTAAAAATACTAAATTCATGCTAGACATGAACTCATTTACGTGAAGGAAACCAGATCAATTTAATTTTTTTAAGTTATCAGTTTATGCATGACATTACCAATCAACTATTCTATAAATTTCACTTTTATAAAATACTTAAATGATATATTTAATAGATTGGCGTGATTTGTAATTTATAGTTTAGAATTTTAGAAGAAATCGTGGTGGTAAAAGTGTGTGCTTGTTTTCGGCCAAATCTACAAATAAACTTTGTATACTTTAGAATTAGAACAAGATGAGAAAAAAGTGCATTTTAAGTAAACTCAGCAAACATGTTTTAATTTTCTTTCTTTCGGTTTAAGCTAGATAAGTGAAACAGTTTAGATTACTGTCCTCTCAAATCTAAAACAGAAAAAACGAATTGCATACATTGGGAAATACGTCGTACTGAAGTTTGTTTTATTTCACTTTTTTGTACGTTTATTAGGCTCGCTTGCTTTGGTTTTTTCATTTTATCAACTCTGTCAATTTGACGTTGAAATTTTATGAATGAAAGGTTTATTTTTGTTTCCATGTTTTACTACTTAAATTTCATTAAGAGTTTGTTAAGATGACTGGTTGTTTGATAAATTATAAAAAATATACCTTGCTTTCGCGTAAATATTTGATAGATACTTATAGAAATTAGAAGTGGATAATTAGCAAACAACAAATATTTGAATGCTACTACATGCTACATAATCACTTTTATCTATTATGCAAATGCATAATAATTAATTTAATATTAATAAATTTGATTACTCCTTATTCAATAAAACAAATGTTTTTGCTACATTGTTATTGCCTCGGTGCTTACTGTAGATTTGCATGAGATTGTAGTTTCAGTACATTTAGGGAAGAAGAAGAATGAAATAAAATTAGTTTTCTGAATATAATTCAAGTTTATATTAGCTCGCTGATTCAGCAGAGGAGCTTATTAGGATATCGTTGTCCTTGTGTCCGTGTGTCTGTCCACTTTGTTTTTGGGGGCTCTAGGTCAGGTCCCATCTGCCCTAGACCAGGCAAAATCGGCTCTAGATCCAGCTAGATGGACTGTGACTGTAGCATGTTATGTTTACCCCAATTTCTTCCTCTACAATTTTAAATTAACGATGACGGTAGCAGCGAGCATCTCTTAATGGTTTGCCATAGACTGGTTCATATTTACTACCCGATCTTTTCCTATCACTCAGCAACAACGTCAAAAGTGCAACTGCATATGTGAAAACTGCAAAAAAAAATCGGGACCCTATTTGGGTAACTAACAGTGTCGTCATGTCATCGTGTTAGATAGGTTTTTAATTTGCATTCTGATGACTTTGATTAACCACAACACCACTTTTAAGTACACCGTACTGATTGCACACGTTATGGGTACAAAATGTTGCAAGTACAGGTGCTTGCTTTGTTACTATTTAACATTAAGCTAAATACAAAATTTTAATTTTCCAAAATCTAAATAACGAAGAAAACAACAGTGATGCATTTGAAGTAATATAGTTTTATTTAATCTGAAATGTAAACAGGGTTTAGAAACTTGTTGTATTTCCAATTTAACGTAAAAAAGATAATAGTACCTATACATTATTAGGAAATGGTATGCTGACATTCCTTTTTATGCTTGATGAATACTTTATTGAACATTTTCTACCTAAATAAAACTTAAAATTTGTATTTACGACGGGGTTTTCACTTTAGCATCGTCAGAATTTCTTAATAGCAAAAAATCAAAAAACATGAAAAAATTAAGAAACCTTTCTAAGACCACCCTAAAATCCCATAATCTTCATGCCGATTAAATTCAGTGCACGCAGCAATACCGTTCAATGTATCATGTAGGCAAACATTCAAATATAAATGCCTATGAATGGAACAATAAAGGTGCAAGCTTCTTCAAAAGTTGAACATCAGCTATTTATCATGCTGGTGTATGCAAGTTATGCTAAGGTTCACTTTATAAATACTTTTAAGGTGAAGTGATGGGTTTACATTCAGTAATACTGGTTACATTGTTGTTGACTAAGCTTATTTCATGTTACAGTACTAAATAAACATGAATAATATGTTGAAAATAAAAGAGTAAAACGCCACAATGTAATCCTTTCTCGCTTTCGTAGGGTGTAGATTTTCTCAGTTAAAACTGAGCAACAAGCTTGAGAGCACATTTTGGTTTTCAAATTTCATCTGAAATTTTGTTTTAAAAGTTAAGTGCAAATATCTGCATGTAAAATGGCTGAACTTAATGTCAATATCCGCATTGCTTTAAACCCCCGTCACCCCAGCGTCTCTGAAGATGAACGTCTCTCAGAACTGGAAAATCGGGAGGAAGAAAGTCGGTTCTTGAACTTAGCGTGCAAATACCTACACGTGGTAAGATTCCAATTATTTCAATTATAATTTGAAATGTGCATATTTTTTGTTTTTCAAAATACTGAAATGTATAATTTATAGTTTTTCACAGTGTGTCAGATTATTCGTTTGTACTCATTAATCATGTTGGAAGACATTGAAATTGCTTTTATGGAGGTTAGCAACCTTTTCAATTTTACTTCCATTGGTTTGGATTTGGCACCAGGTAAAAATGCTACCGAATTGCATTGGTTTCTATGATAATTTATTTATTTTATAAATATTAAGGTTTACCTTTTTAAAATGTTTTAGCTGTTAACTACATTCTTTGGCATTTTGTTGATTTCTTGCTTATGAGTTTATTCTGTCATGTTGGCATTTGTGGTTTTCTGCTGGCTGGAAACAATATTCATGTTGTAAGTGTAATATGACGTTTTAATGCTATTTCATGATCTATTACTCAAAAAGTATTTTAATTTTACTATTTATTAATTGTTATTTTTACCAGATTATTCATGATAGTGTGCTATCATCTGAGTTTGTATCCGAATGGGTTGCATGGTTGGACAAAAAGATTTCTGAAGTCTTTGTTAGTGGACTGATAGTTTTGTGTTTTACATCTGTACTTTTCAACGATACCAAGTTTCACACCTTGTATCAGCTGGAATCTCTAGTGATGGCGCATTTCTTTTTCTTTCTTGGGGCTTTCAAGTACTTTATGATGTTAATAAGGGCAAACAGAGTTCCGCATTGAATAAGTGTTCTAGTAAGATACATGAAGCAGATGTTGTTTGAAACTTTTAGACGATCAGCGAATAGGAATTATAAAACTTCCATTTGAACAACACTTGAGTCTACTTTTAGATTTGGTAGGGTTTTGCAGTTAAAATAAATTTGGGTATCGGATTTTTGCAATTATTAAGCTTCTAGGATTTGTAGGATTAAATGAACGAAAAAAAAACCAAACTGAAAACTGAAAATCGTATTTCACTTGTGTCAGGTGGATTGAGTTCAAGCCAAGTTATGAATTCAGATTTGGTAGTTTAGCAACTTTTTAGGTTAAGTAAAAAATAAGTGCCTTCTTAAACATGGTTTAATATTACCTTTATCCACTCATAAGTAAACTTCAAATTTAGATAAAGCTTACTAATTTTCTAAACATTTACCTGCTGATGATATTTTTAAAAGCAAGGATAAGGATATGTAATGAAACATATCGTATAAAAGGATATATAAGAATAAAAACTAGCTCTCACAACTGTGCGCGCTCTACAATAATGCAAAATGAAAACTTTGTAGGTTCTGAACTCACTATTAGCTAATGATAAAAACAAATAAATTACTTATTTTAAGCAATTATGCTTGTACACTGTTATGCTGGAAACTCAAATTGCTATCTTGTAATAAATATTTTGTACTAATAAATAAAATTCATTTTTACACTATACTGGCTTTGCTGCTTTAGCGTTGTTTTCTATAAACTGCTACAAATAAATAAATGGACATGCCAGGAAGGAGTATCATGTACTACAATCTTTTTAAATGCCAGATGTTAGAACAGAACGAAGATAATACAAAAAAGCTTCTTTAATTTACTTTTCATTAAAGAACCATGCAACCTAAGGGCAAAAATTTTGACCTCCCGGTTTATTGCCGATTCTGATAGAGCTTTTGACGTTCTACAATTTTGCTACTTAAAGTATGTCATTATTTCGTAACGCTGTCGAGATATGGACGAGTTTGTAATATTAGCTCCCATAAGGCCCCATAGTAAACATTCTTTTTTAAAACTCGTGGCTACCCATCGCGTTTACTTTTGATTTTTGATGTTGATAGCATTTTAGAAAGAGCGTTATATGAAAATGTTTTTTAAAAAACTACTGGAGTGCTCCTCTCCCAAACTACTAAGTTGTGGTAGGTCAAAATTGGAGACGCTATTTTGGAACAACTTTTATCCAAATCGATGTAGCATCCACCACACACCTCCAATTTTCAATGTTCATTTTTGATTTTCAATATAACGAGTAATTTTAGAAGAAAATAAAATCAACTTGTTTTCCTATAATTAGGACTCATATGAATGCAATAATGATTGACGCTTTGTATTAAGGTGCTTGAGAATCCTCTGATGAATCAGACACCCACGCATCATCTACATTTACGCATCAAGTATATTAACCAAGTTTAACAAGGAGCAGTGCTATGTTTGGTACTATGTTTGTGTTATCAACCAAATGTGTTTTCTATTGTGGTATGCCAGATTCTTTTTAGAGTAAGTTAGTATGCCAAATCTTCTTTTTGGGAAAGATGGGCCTAATAGTATCTATATGAAACCTGAACATGGTTTGGTGCATGAAAAAGACCTGGCATGTACATTACAATTATAAATTAGAAACTAAAGCTATTTATAATTCCCTGCAATCCAAAGCACAGAAAGGTTTCGATGAAACAATGAAGGTGTAGGATAACTGGATTTTTTGAGAAAACTGATTTTGTTATAAGTACCTATGTATGATAAAGGTCAAATAAAGCTCAAAGAGAGAGAATAGTTAAGTATCGTCCTGGCCGTAAAATCCGAATTTTAACAACCAGTTTTAATGCTGGTCAAAAACTGACCTAAAATTACGTGTCGCACAGCATGTACGCTGTAAAATTGCTATATTTTGTAATTAAGGTCGTGAATCAGGCCCTTAATGCACGAATTGTGACAAACTGGTTGTAAATTCGTAATGCTGGTTAAAAACTGACCTAAAATCATGTGTCGCATGCTATAGGTTCGATTATGAAAAGTTGTGAAATTGCTGTGACCTCTGACCTAGAGTTGACCTATTGACCTGAAATTCAACAGTGTTGTGGCTGAGGTCATGTACTATCTGTACACCAAGTTTGGTTGTGATCGGTCCAGCCGTTACTGAGTAAATTGCATACGGGCGGACGGCCGGACGGCCGGAGCACAAAATTATCAAGTATCTTGGCCGATACTTAATAACAGATAACACGCGGTTTACTTGTTTTCTGAAAAAAGGTTGAGACATCAGGTATCCCTATACGTTTAACACGAAAAGGGTCCCCAAGATATGTAATGCTTGTGTTGAGCAAACTAAGCACGCCGGTCTACCTAAAATAAACATAAAGAGGTATGTCGAAAATAATGCACTAAGCGCAACAATGCAATCATTTTTCGTACAATGTGCATTTTCTCAGTTGAAAGTTAGCAGTAGCGTTGCTAGCACATTCTGTTTTTACAATTTAAACTGAAAATATTGTTTTCAAAAGTTGTGTGCAAATATCTGCAAGTAGAATGGCAGAATCTGATATCAGTATTGAACGTGTTCCAGAACTGGAAAATCGAGAAAAAACAAGTTGGTTCTGGAACTCAGCATACAAATACATACACGTGGTAAAATTCCAATTATTTCAATTGTAATTTCAAAAATGTGCAGATTTTTGTTTGCTCAAAATACTGAAATGTATAATTTATAGTCTTTCACAGTCTGGCAGCTTTTTCGTATGTATTCATTCACCATGCTGGAAGACACTGGAACTGTTTTTATGGAGATGAGCAAAAACCTCAACTTAACCAGAACTGGCTTGGCTTTGGGACCAGGTAAAAATCCTACCGAACTGCATTTATAATAATGATAATTTATTTTTATAACAATGATTACATTTTTTAAATGTTTTAGCTTTTTACAACTTTCTATGGTTTTCTGTTGTGTATTTGAACTTGGGTGTATTCTGTCATGTTGGCTTTTATGTTATGTTGCTGGCTGGAAAAAGTAATCAACTTGTAAGTGTGATATTATGTTTTCAAAGTACTTCATCATCTTTTACCGAAAAAATATTTTATTTTTACTATGTTTTTTTTAATTATTATTTTTACTAGATGAGGCATCGTCGTTCGCCATTATCTGGGTTTGTTGACGCATGTTTTGCATGGTGGGAAAGGAAACTTTCTATAATCTTTGTATGTGGACTGATAGCGTTGTGTTTTTCATTTGTGCCTTTCAAGGATGCCATATTGCACACCTTGTGTCAGCTGGAATCCCTAATGATTATGCATTTCTGTTTCACTATTGCTGGTCACAAACACTTAGGGATGTTGCAAAAGGCAAGAAATGTCCACATTGAATAATGGGTTCTAGGGAGATACATAGAACAAATGTTGCATAAGCCACTTAAAAGAGCAACAAAAAGGAATTATGCAACTTTTATTTGAACAACACATGATTTTACTTTTCAAAATGGTCGAGCTTCGCAGATAAAACAAATTTGGGTATCTCTTTTTTGCAATTATCTTCTAGGATTTGTCTTTTAATTTAAAATATAAAAATAAATGATTTAAAAATGTGCTAAACTTGTGTTAGGTTATGTAGTACAAGCCAAGTTATGAATCTAGATGTCGTAGTTTAGCAACTTATGTAGGGTTGGGAAACAAGGCTTGCCTTTTTAGACATATGGAATTGATATATGGTTACTTTTATACATTCATAAGTAGGTAATTCTAAATCTGCAAATTTAGATAAAATTTATTAGTTTTTAAGGTTTTTTGTCCACTGATATTTTAAAAAGCGAGAATTTGTAAGAAAGCATATCGTGTAAAGGACAAACAATTGCTCTTACAACTGGGCGCGTACCACAATAACGCTAAATGAAACCAGGTAAAATCCTATGTTTAGCATGTTTCAAAAGGAGTTTCGTATACCGTAGAGATCAACTTTGGAATACGTTACCTATAGATCTAGAGTATTAACGATAAGTTTGACAGCTTTTGAATTAGCGGTTAAGAAACATATGTGTTGTTAAATGCAATAACTCAAATAATCAAAAAATATTGTTAACAACGTTTACAAATTAAGGAAATAGTGCGTGCCGTTTTATTCAACATATATTAATATTTTTATTCAATCAAAAGTAATCTGCAAATTTAGGTAAAATTTATTAGTGCCAAACTCTTAGTGTATTCTTTTAATGTCAAAATGTAATAATTAATTTAGAAATAAAACAAAAAATTCAAAGTTATATTTTGATGTAATCAGATCTGCTGATAAATGCAAATGAATGAATTATGCAAAACTATCAGCTATAAATCCGTACTGCTTTGGTTTTGTGGGAACAGGAATTATAAGAATGGTGGAAGAAAAGTAGTTATAATTTCAATAAAATACATACAGATATATTGTTTTACTAGAATTCACTAGAACATATAGTTGACATTTATTAAAACACTGGAAGTGACATCGCTGACCCTTTATAACCTGAAATAATTTCCGTGTCAAAAAAGATTATTTTATACTCCCCACACAGCATCCATACTCATAATACTTTGAAAAGCATATTTCATTATGATAAGTAGCATTGTGTGTTCTGGCACGCCAGGTCCTGTTATCAGAAGAAAGGTATACCAATCTGCCTTTTTCCCTTTTAGAGACATCAATGTCTAATGGAAATCGTAGGAAAAATATTGCATGTACATTGTAAAAGGGATTTATTAAATAAAGCTATTTATATACACCCGCAACCCTAAGCAAAAAGGTTTGAATAGAACAAAGCAGGTGTAGTATAACTGGGTTTTTGAGAAAACGGGTTTTCTTGTGAGTGCATTCAAAATATACTGAAGGCCTATACTATATTCGCTATCTGAGAAAGGTTCAAGTGCCAAATTCCTTAGAGTTTACCATGAAAGATGGTAGTCAAGAAGCGTTGTATTTGTGCCTAGCGTATTTTAGTATGGTATTGTATGGTGGCATAAAAGTAAGTATGCCGAAAAACTTAAAATGCGATGCCGCTCCACTCTGCCGCATATAATAGTTACATATATTAGGATTTTCTCCGATCACCCAGCAAAAACATGAAAAACGTAATCTAAGTTTCGAAAACTGCAAAAAAACATGTTCATGAATACGCTGTTTAGGGGATAAACTCTATGATTTTGTAATTATGTTGGATGGGTTTTTAATTTGCATTCTGTCGACTTTGATAAATGACAGCAAAAATTTTTAATAAAGTATACCGTATTGACTGCATGTGTTGCGGGTACAACATTTTGCAAGTACAAATGCTTGCTTGTTAACATTTACAATTAAGCTAAATAAAAAGCTTGAATTTCCAAAATTTAACTAATGAAGACAGTAATGCATTTAAAGTAATGAAGGTTTCTTATTTTCTTCTTTTGTCTGAAAAGTAAAAAGGGTTCAGAGATTTATTGTGTTTCCAATTTAAGGCAAAAATAAACAATACGTACACGTACATGCTTGGAAAAAAGGTGTGCTGACAATCCTTTTTGTGCTTGACGAATGCTTAATTGAATACTTAGTGCTTACAAAATTAACCATGGGTTTTTCACTTCAGAATAAACTCCTTCTTAAAAGCAAAAACATAAATGAACAAGAAAAAAATGTGTAAACCCTTCCGAGACTACATTATACCCACGTAAGCTACATGTGTACAAAGTTCAGTGCACGCAGTAATACCTTTCCATGTATATCATAATATATGACAATAAAGGTCAAAAATTGAATACAAGCTAATTAGTGTGTTGGTGTATGCACGTAAAGCTCAGTCCAGTTTATAAACCCTTTTAAGGTAGATAAAAGGCTCACTTTGGCAATGTTGGTTACATTGTTGTTACCCTAATTGCTTTTAATTGCGTATCAAGGGACAAACCGAGAAATAGAGAAAACGAAAGACACATCGTAAGGATGGTAGAAGTAAGAGCTCACTAATTGTGTACCTGAATAACCTATGCACCTGTTTTTCAGGAACTCAATTTTGTTGGGAGTACAAAAGAGGAAGCAACAAATACTACGGTGGGTTCAGGTTCAAAGAACTTACAAATTTTATAGAAATGCTTAGGTATTTTGTTTGCACTGCATGATATTGAACTTTTACACCTATTTGGCTTTGCATTTCAGTTTCTTCTGTATTCAACACCTCAGCTGTGTGCAAGCAGTCGTCATAAAACAAATCTATCTTGATTATAAACTGAAATTAAAATTATTCCAAAAAAATTTGTGCGTCAAGCTTACGTCAAAATGGTGCAGTCAAAATTCATCAATAATTTAAAATCTTCCCCTATCGACATCCCTGCAAAAGGAGAAAATCGGAACAAATTGTGGAACACAGAATGGCTAGAAAAGGTGGACAATTACGGAAAAAGTGGGGTTTGGAAACCAGTATATAAGCTGTTACATTTGGTAAGATATTATTGGGCATATTTACTTTAAACAGTTTATAACGTATTAGATTCCTTCCTTTTCATTAACAAACTGGCTTTGGATTTTTAATTGAAATACGACCAATTTCAGGGTTTTACGGCATTCTACATGTTCCGCCTGCTTACATTGATCCTGAGTGAGAACCTTGGACTTGCTTTTGTTGACATTAGCAAAGAATTCTACTTCACTTCCGCTGGTTTAAATTTGGAGCCAGGTAAGAATGTTACCAAACTGATATTGCCAATAACCAACTTATAAAAATTTTGTTTAAATTTTAGAATTTTGTTCGTTTTAGTTGTAAACAACCTCTTATGGCTTTCGGTTGTGATTCTTCAAGCGGATGCATTGTGGCACGTTCACGTTTCCTATAACCTGTTTTCTGGAACCGGTGATGAACTTGTAAGTGTGTATTTTCAAAAATTGTTTTCAGATGTAATTATTCTACAAATTTTTAAATTTATGATTTTTATGTTTACTAGATCACCTTTGACCGTATGCGTACAAGAATGCGTCTTCAATTTTTCTTTCCTCAAATTCTTTTGGTGGTACTGATCGCAAGTCACTTAGCGCTACAATGTGCTACTGATTGTGGGCTTGGGTCGCATGAATCGTACGAGACTTCTTCAACGCATCTGATAACGAATGTTCTGTTATCGCAATCATATTGCACCATCGTGGTTTCAGGCTACAGTAGAATGCTAGAAAATCCCACACCGCATAGACTTTCTGATGATTTGCTGCTGCAGTTTTGTATTCCTCTTAGTTTAGGTCGCGGACTGCGGTACCTGGACCAGTTCAAGATTCGTATTGGTTTGTTTGGGCTTCAGATTCCAATCACGTTTATTTTGTGCATTTGTTTGTGCCTAATGTTTGTAGCTCCGAGCTGCATCAAGTGGCTAAATAAGGCAAAACAAAGTCCCACACCAACTGGAGGTGGTGATGGCATAGCCACCATAACAGTTACTTAAGCTAATGCGAAAAAGCAAATTCTTTACGTTCAATTGAGCAGTTTATCACTTTTTGAGAAGCAAAAAGGTAAAGCAATGAAAGGCATGCCAACTAAAGTAAATATTTTTACTTCTTTTAACTTTTCACATTTGTATGTAAGGTATAGCGTTAGGATAGTTTAGGTATCAAATATTGTTTTAACAGCGCATTAGCCTTTTGCTAGGCAAATTTGATTTAGGAAGCGTTTGATCAATCTCTGTAGTTTATCAGTTTATCAGTGCAAGTTGAGAATATATAAGGATGCGCCAGCTCCTAACAATAAACAAAGTAACATAAAAATAAAAGCCACACCTACTTTCCTGAAATCACTGTCAAATTGTATTATGTATTGCGTTGCACAAACAAATTAAAAAAAACACTTTTATCACATTTCAGAATACAAATTGCTTTGTCGTTACATTTAAATCCTGTTCGTATTACTGCACAATTTGTATTTTATATCAGCTCTCAGAAGAATATTTTTTGCGCATCTTAAAATTTCTATAAGCTTGTCAGTGGGTCGTTTGTTTCACAAGACCAACGTTTTTGGGATAAAATCGGAACACATTTTCTCATTTTTTTGTAAGTTCCCCTGGGATATTAAGTGTATAGAATTACGAGATAGTTTAAATTTTTGTGACAATTCAACTTTTTCAAGAAATTTCTCATTTACCAAGGTAAATGGCATTCTGGTGACTTTGATAAGTGACAGCAAAGATTTGTAATTAAATATACAGTATTGACTGCATGGAATATGGTTACAAAATGTTGCAAGTAAAGTTAAGTGCTTGTTAATATTTACCATTAAGCTAAATATAAAATTTTATTTCCAGTATCTAAATGTCGAAGGAAACAACAATAAAGCATTTGAAGTATTGAAGCTTTATTTAATCCGAAAAGCAAAAAGGGTTCAGAAGCTTATTGTGTTTCCAATTTAAGGCAAAAAGGTTAAGTCAAGAGAAGGACTGGCTTGCTTCCCTTTTTGTGCTTGATGAATGATACATTGCATATTTTGTACCTGCAAAATCTGTATTCATATTAGTGTGGGGTAGTATGCTTTGTAGTGTGTGGCAATACACTACGTAAACCTGTAGTAAGGTAAAACATTACATTAGGGATGCGGTTTTTGCTTCAGTGTCGTCATAATAAACTTTTTCTTGCAAAAAAACAAAACATAAGAGAGCAAGAAAACGATTTATAAGGGTCTGTCTTTCCCTTCTGAGGTCCTTAAATCTCGTAACTTTACGCCTATAAATTTCACACAGTATTACAATTCCATGTTTGATATAGGCAAATATAAAACTCAAACATTCGAGTCCAAGTGCTTATGAATGGAACAATAAAAGTCAAAAGTTTAATATCCATCAAATTAATATGCTGGTGTATGCACATAATGATGACGTCCAGCATATAAGACCATTTGAGGTTGACTGAATGTTCACTTTTTTTGGTTACATTGAGGTTACCCGTATTGTTGTTGGCTAGCCTTACTAGGTAAAATTGGCTCTAGACAAGGTTAACTTGGGACTTGGGTAAGTAGAACTTGGGATAAATGTTTTCCGCCTACAAAATTAATATCAACGTTAATACTCTTTCATCTTAATAATTTTTTGATGGAACATCAATTAAAAAAATATAATAAAAATAAAAAAGCAAAAACCACGCCTTGTTGTTTAACCCGCTGTAAAGTTGCATCAATCGCATAATATATTGTATTCCACAACAAATTCACTGGTGCACTTTGAATTGTTTAAAATACAAATTACATGAGAGTTACGTATATGAGGTTTTCCGTCGAGATATTTCCATTTTTAATGGTAATACAAGTTGCCTGGCTATGCCACAGCAATATATTCAATCCGACCCGTTTGCCTACTCTTTATTTTCTATTGTCTCCGACCAGTAAAAATTCACAGTAAGTAACGTTCACATAATGAACACGAAATAGTGCTGAAAACGGTAAACAATAAACAATAGAGTTTATTGGTCATTGTGTTTGGTCATTTATGCATAAAAAAGTTTGGCTTGAAGCCAAGAAAGTATGGAAAGCAGAAGTGAAGAGTATAAAAAGCAGTTTCTGTATCGGAATCGTGCTAATTTTCCAGTTGTAAATATTCGTTAATATTCAAATATCCTAGTTTCGGAATGAAAATCTCAATTTTTTCTTTCACAAAAGCAGATAAATATTTCTCGTTTTCTCTTATATGTTGATGCATCAATGCATTTCTTATCTGTTCACATTAACAAGCTGCCTGTGGCTGGAGATGCAATTAACCTTAAACATTTTTAACTAGTTTGCTTAGACTGCTTCCAGCAGCGGATTTGTCCTATCAGAAGAATACAAATAAAACAAAAATAATCAGCTGTTAATAAGTCGAGTTTATAAAACCCCACTAAATGTTTCCGCCCTACTAAATGTAAATAGCTCTACCTCTGATGCAAAAATGATATGCCCCAGCGGCAGTTGGCACTGAACTGTTGCTTTTTTCTCGTGTTTATTTTCTGTAGTGGGCGTAGACTGATGACGAACAAGATGAATGTTATTACCAAAAACAAAATGGACTTTACTAGTTATAATATATGGACGACTTTGCTTGGACGTCAAAATGAACCAAACGAAAATTGCAGTATAAAACCTTCTAGGCAATTAACAAATTTGCACTCAGACAAGTGAGAAGCACATGAATATACGCTTACCATTTGAAATAACTATTTAAATATTCAAATATTTTACTGATACCCGATTATTGGCATGTTCGAAGGAATGTCAAAACTTGCACTTGCAGTTTATAGCCTGATGTTGTATAATATATACTCATTACTGTTTCACCGAAACATTTTACAAAAATAAAGGACACAAGAACAGCAAAGTAATAGCCGTTAACATTTACTTTTACTTTCCGTGTGAAAATAATCTCACAATAATTAACTCGTTGGTTAAAGACTTTCGTTCTTACTTAATATTGCTTAAATGATATGTAATGCATACAATTACTTGTCACAGAGCAACATGTTCTATTAGATGTCGATGCATATTATCCTTGATAAATAATCACTGTAATCAACGTGTTTCTTGTACAGAACTGTTTTAATTAAAATTCTTTTGTGCTAAGTAATGAAAATCACTTGTAGTTTTTAATTCTGTATTTTACGAAGAAGTATGGATTATAAAACCAGAGAATCCACAAAACATCATATTTAAAGTAGAGTAAGGGTAATGCAACGAGTGTAGATAATTATCTGTCTATAACAATAAAGGTAATTATCTACACTCGTTGCATTACCCTTATTCTACTTTAAATATGATCGAGTGTAAAGATTAAAATAAAGAAAAACATCATATGTTTATTATTGAACTATCACAAATCCATACTTTGCCTCCATATGAATAATAAAACTTCAAAATACAATAAGGGTTTAAGGATTGAGTTCCTCCATTTCAATACCAACAGAATTTTAAAACTTTTATTTTCTGTGAATTTTCTGTAAAACAATAAAACGTTTTTGAGCATAAAATTTTAAAAACTGAATTTTTATAGAATAGAATACAATAGAATAGAATATCTCTTTATTGAAACGTGTCCGTCAATGTCACGGTACCAAGTACCATATTTTTCAATCAGTGACACAATAAAATAATAAAACAATCTGTCGTCAACTAACAATCCATAAGTTAAAATAATATATCTTCACTACTTCTGTTTCTACATACAATTTGAATATACATGTTAAACACTTTGTATCTTCTAATTTTTCATTAACAAAGTCAAGCAATTTACCAAATCATAAACTCTCGATTCGGTTTACTTACATTGTAAAACAAACAAAACGTTCATGACAGTTTCAAGATATTTGCCAATAATTTTTAAAACTCGGGTTTTATAAATATCTTTAAAAATTCAACTTCTCTAGCGTACAAAATCTTAATACTGGCTACAACCATCGCAACACAAGCACCAAAATCGTTCAGAAATGACTTTGAACGGAATGATGGAATTATCCGTTTGGAAATTACATGCCACACATTCTATATATTTTTATAACTCACTTTGGTTCATACTTGTAATATTTGCTTTGATTCGATTGGCCCACCAAAGAATAAAATTTCCCTCTTCGGGAAATTTCCTAACGGAAAAAAACATTTTATTTGTAAATCTATATCTTTACTACACTTGCTAATTTACGTGATACATAATGTATGCTTTAGTGCTATGTCTAGCGATTTGTACCAACGCATGGTTCAATATATTTGTAAATCTTCAATTTAATTCAGTAATGCTTGCTTTGATTAAAAATGGAAAATCCGGTATTATAGTCTGCGCGAAAGGAAAGTTTGAGATCGAGTTTCCTAATCAAACTGTTTATGTAAATAACAAATCTTCAAAGAGAATACTTGATGTGTGATTTTACTCGTCAAATTAAATTAAGTTACATTTATGAAGAATGCTTCACTAAGTCTGTTGAGCATAGGCAAAAAACGATTTTTTAGACAACTGAGTATAAATTGGCTTTTCTACATTGAACACCAATACAGATTGTAATTGAACTTGACCCTAAAATAAAATTCGTAACGACACGGATTGAATTTACGGGTTTTCAAGAAGAAGCTAGTTTTTCTCTATATAGCTATATTTGCAAATCTACGTCTTCACCATTCTATGCATTTGTTATTACATTTGACATCTGCATACTTTGCACAAGCGTAAAACACATTAGTTCGTAGGTAAGCTTAATAACTGAAAATATTCATTAGTTTTCACTTGTTAAAACCAAGCTACATTTTTCATTTTATCCCATTGTCTCATTGCAAAAGCAGTTAACTAATCATTGCATCAATATCAAACATTATTGGTCAGCTCTATTTCTCTGGCTATCTTTGTAATTGTTTGCCAACGCTTGATTCAAAATATTTGTAAATCTTTAATTTAGTTGAGCTATGCTTGCTTTGGTTTTAATAATAGAGACTATGGTATAATCGTGTGTGTCAAAGGAAGTTTCGTAATCGATCTGATTATGTAACGAACAAATGTTGAAAGGTAATTTGCCATTAGGTGCTACTCCTTAAATTAAAAAAAAATACTGAACCCTCTGCTCTGTAGGTGTATGAAAGAAAACCTATAATTAATAAATAAATGAATATTTGCTGGCTTTCCTACATTGAGAACCAACGTAAAAACAGATAAAAGAGCTGAATAATTTTAATATTTCAGCTCAGAAGTTTTCAAATATACATTTTTAGCTGCACATGTTTCATGGCGTTTAACCCGTGCTTAGGCATTTGGTGAAGACAAACATCAGTAGCAAAGTCACCTTTAGGCGTTGGTGCATATGTTCTGCAAAAAAAAACAGGTAGACCAACAGCAGCAGTAGGAAATTTAGAAAAAGTAAAAACTTCCTAATTATTAGAGCGAGTATCTTAATAGCCTAACTATCTGGCGTTTGCCATGCCTAAAATACATAAACTTTTTCTTATCAACATATCGACTCGTATCTTTGTCGGCTTCTAAACAATGACCTGAAAAATTTTAAAGGAAAAATAATAAACACATTAGTAGATTTAGTAGTTAGTGGTATACGTTTTTTACGTATATGTATATAGGTATATATATATATATCTCATATCCATACTGCAAAATCTTCTCACAACCGTCCAGTGTACCACTATTTTGTTGAATAGCTCCACCTTTACTGATTTTGTATCTGTAAGCGGTGCTAATGCGAGACACTGGCACCTCCATCCCCATAAACTGGTGGTTTTTCAAATTGCTGCCGTTTGATATTATAAACCCATTTTAAAACTGGCTAAATATAAGTATTAGTGCTACTATATTAATTACCGGAATAATAGAAATCTCTAGAGTTTCTCGATTGCTCTAAACATATGGACTTTATCACAAAGCCATCGGTCCTTTAGTTTAGCCGTTTATCTTTGTGTAACAAATGTTGTACAGATTCACCTGAGGGATCCAAAAATGCTTTGTAGGTCTGTAATGCAGAAATATTTATGTTAAAAGTACATATACTTTTATGAAAACACTTTTACCTTGTCGTATTGATTTCGAGAACGCTTGAAGTAATTTAATCAAAACTAAGTACAAATAATTCACTTTTATTTTACACACTTACTTTACCAAATAAATTAGCAACCTAGGAATTATTTGCTTCGAGATGTATGTGGGATGAGTATTCATTACTGACTGCTGCAGCATGCAAACCAACAAAATGGCTACCCATAATTACCTGCATGACTCACCAATAATATATTTTTAGATGCTTGACAAGCAAAGTTCGGCACGACATCACGTACACACGCAATGCCTGTGGTTATTATCTTTGCTATCTATATTATATTTATGGAATATACATGCAGGATAATAGCAGCAGCATAATTTTTTGTACTTACATTAGTTTTTAGGTGCGAGTGCACAATCCCTGTTTTTCTGACAAGAGTGGGTTTATTGATGAAGGGGGTTGTTCACAATCAAGCCAATACGCAACGCTTATCGTTTTTACCAATGTGCAATGTTGACTTCATATGAAAACAATAGGTAATAAAAAGCATGAAATGCGTAATTCCCTTTGAAAAGTTATAAGGTTGCAGCAAGTGAAACCAAGCAAGTAGTCAGTAGAAGTCATACGAATCTAAGACTGCCTCGGGATTTCTTGTGGTATCTTGGAAGAATAGAAACACAACAAATCTAAAATAATGACTACAGGCGAGCGAAGGGTTGGCGAGTCTACATTGCAGGCTTAAGAGCTAAATGAATTGTTTATACCAAAATATTAATGAAATGTTTGCAAGAAATATGATCACATATATGTACTGGTGATTTTGTTAGGATTCTACTCTAGAACTTGAGATGTCGACTTGCTTGAATAAATCATTTTTTTGTTTTTCAGGATACTAAAAGATCAGATACCCTAATATATATACTTTCTTTTAATTTTGCATAAAAATAAAAATGAATTAGATAACACTAGAATACACGGACCAAGTAGGCTTCTGTGGGAAGTTTGCACACCTCAATAGTTTCGGCATCAATAAAATTAAAATAAAATTCACTAAGATATTTGTTTGGTCTGTGTGAAAAAGGAACTGAAATTATTTTATTTTCGAAATTAATGCCAATCAGTAATTCAAAGTGTAAATTCTGCCTGGATCAGTCCTCAAACTTCAGCTTAGCCATGAATTGCTCAATTATTCAGAGATTACTCCACTAGTTCTTTTTTTCAATTGTAGCACTAGCTGTGGTAACATACATTTAAATTCGAAATGTCAGAAGCTTGGAATGATTCAATAACCAGTGTTCCCAAACGCAAATATTATTACTGTTGACACGACAACCGTAAAACGAGATCGGTACACATTATTAACTTTAAACATTTGTTAAAATCTTAACCTAGAACTGGTAGAAATGAAATATTTTCTGGTCATTTATACCCAAGTCATATAGATGCTAATATATTATGACCACTCAGCCGATAAAAATATACAGTAGTAATTTCATTCCAATATCTTATTTCCGTCAAGCATTCGAAAATCTTTACACGGTTGGGATGGATTGAAACAAATGGTTTTGGACTTCTGATACAACATCTAGTGATTATAGGCTCTTGTAACAGCTTCACTTTACTGCAATTAAAAAATTAGAAAACAGCACAATATTCGTAAATATGAACTCCTGTAATGAATATTTTATGTATTCTTTCATGTGATTTACCTTAGTCTGCTCCAAAAGATTGTATGATACGAAGCCAGTTAGTAACGTTCTCACAAAATCCTTGGTCTTTGGTGGTTAATGAAGAATCCAACGGAGATGCCCGAATGGTGGTACATAATATTGACTTGCGTATTCGATTAGTGAATTAGTTTTCAATTCGAAGGGATCGGCTAGGCATGCTAGTAAAATATCGGCAAGCCTGAGAGACAATAAAATTTTGTTAGGTTAACATTACCTAATATTTTAAATTTGCTAGGAAAACACTTACCAGTAAATGCTTATCTGTCTTTTTGTGTGTTGCTTGTCAATATCGCTGGCGGTGGCTGCTAACACATTAATGTGTGCAATTTGGCATTTCTGAATCCATACTATATTCTTTGGTGAAAACAGATACTTCCCATTACTCCCATTGCTCCTTTACAAATACAAAAAATTGTCATCATGTCATCTTAGATTACATTTTAAAAATAATAAACTACTCTTAAATACATTTGCACGTATACATAATTTGCAAAAGCAAGGTATGGAAAATAACGGTTTTTATTATTTCATAAAATGTCAATTGTAGAATGACACTGTTATGTATTCAAGTCGCAACCACCTTTCGTGTAAACATGCAATCGTGCAACGTAACTATTGAGAGAAAGTTAATATTTGTAAAGCATGCAATGTACCATAACGGTTTTCGTGTTATATGCCCAAGTCTGTGCTTTTCATTACATTTTACCAAACAATACATGCTATATGGCAACAAGCTAGCTGAGCTTTTCTGCTTCCATTTTTTGAAAAATTGATTGTACTGCTACAAATAGCAATTTACGAAACGAAACTGTGTAAGATGCGTTTTTTGTTTCTTTAATAAAGTATTATTATAATTTAGTATTGATTTCTAGTATAATTACGTTGTCTGCAGTATTGATTTCTGCTACAAGCAAACTCATGGTAACAAATGTCAATGTTTTTGGTGAAAGCTACAATTTGTTGTTGCAACGTGTACTTTGTAACGGAACATCAGTCAATCAATACTAATTCTCTATAATTGCATGTTAATTCCAATAAACGCATGCATATATGTGGCTCCAACTCATTTGTCGTCACTGTATTGCATTATTCATAAAATACTATAATTAAAAGAAAGTACATAAGTACATTGAAAATTACAGTCGAGTCAGAACACGCATTATTCATCTTTTATTGAAAATGGTAGGTTTCAAATTTGTTGTCACGCTGCTGTTCATTTTAATTTGGCTTGTCTGTAATTACATTCATCATTCTGACATTTCATTTATGTTTTTGCGTGTACAAATGGTTAGGAGAAATCGTTTTCCTGGGGTTACGGCAATATAAGTAGTGTGAGCAAACCATATTCACACAAACGATTCGACGTCGTACAAAAATTCTTGTACGCTTGAAAGTATTATACTTTACTAAGCCTACAAAAAAATATTTGCTAGCAGCATGATAAAACACAAATATTTAAAGCAGATTGGCATCGGGCACAGTAAGAAAAAAAATGCTGACATGGGTAGCAAACAAGCATATTACGTGTTACGTGTTGACATTAAGCTGACAACAGACTATAAATACCTAATATAACTTAGAACTGTTTTTTTTGCACCCCACAGCACGCAAAAATTAAAATTCCAAAATAATTTTTAAACTGTTTCTTAACTAGTAACTAAACCTAGCACGCACCTACAACACATTTTAACCTTCACAATTATGCAACAAAATACAGAAATCTCACAAAATTACTTGTAAAATTTTCAACCGTTTTAAAAAATATTTCACAACTCCTGAACTAACCTTGGGTCTATCGTTTCCTTTACACAGTAGATACACAATTGCATGGGCTTCATTTTGCGCCCACCTACAAGTCTGTATCTTGGGCGCCCCAGAAAATATGGCGCCTTAACCCTGACCACCTGATCCTGGACAGCGACTTTGTGAACTTTATTTTATAACTTTTATACGGAGCCTGGGTCTATCGTTTCCTTTACACAGTAAATACACAATTGCATGGGCTTCATTTTGTGCCTACCAACAAGTCTGTACCTTGGGCGCCCTAGAAAATATGGCGCCTTAACCCTGACCATCAGATCCTGGAAGTCGACTTTGTGAATTTTATTTAATAACTTGTAAACAAAGCCTGGGTCTATCGTTTCCTTTATAATGTAGATAGACAATTGCATGAGCTTCAATATGCGTCCACACACATGTCTGTACTTTGGGCGCTCTAGAAAATATGGCGCCTCAACCAAATCCACCAGATCCTGGAAGTCGACTTTGTGAACTTTATTTCATAACTTGTAAACAAAGCCTGGGTCTATCGTTTCCTTTACACAGTGGTTACACAATTGCATGTGCTTCATTTTGTGCCCACCGACAAGTATGTACCTTGGGCGCCCTAGAAAATATGGCGCCTCAACCAAATCCATCAGACCCTGGAAGTCGACTTTGTGAACTTTATTTTATAACTTTTATACGGAGCCTGAGTCTATCGTTTCCTTTACACAGTGGATACACAATTGCATGGGCTTCATTTTGTGCCTACCTACAAGTCTGTACCTTGGGCGCCCTAGAAAATATGGCGCCTCAACCAAATCCATCAGACCCTGGAAGTCGACTTTGTGAATTTTATTTAATAACTTGTAAACAAAGCCTGGGTCTATCGTTTCCTTTATAATGTAGATAGACAATTGCATGAGCTTCAATATGCGTCCACACACATGTCTGTACTTTGGGCGCTCTAGAAAATATGGCGCCTCAACCAAATCCACCAGATCCTGGAAGTCGACTTTGTGAACTTTATTTCATAACTTGTAAACAAAGCCTGGGTCTATCGCTTGCTTTACACAGTAGATACACAATTGCATGGGCTTCGTTCTGTTTCCAACGACAAGTCTGTATCTTATGCGCCCTAGAATATATGGCGCCGTAACCCTGACCACCAGATCTTGAAAGTCGACTTTGTGAACTTTATTTTATAACTTTTATACGGAGCCTGGGTCTATCGTTTCCTTTACACAGTAGATACACAATTGCATGGGCTTTATTTCGTGCCTACCTACAAGTCTGTACCTTGGGCGCCCTAGAAAATATGGCGCCTTAACCCTGACCATCAGATCCTGGAAGTCGACTTTGTGATTTTTATTTTATAACTTTTATACGGAGCCTGGGTCTATCGTTTCCTTTACACAGTAGATACACAATTGCATGGGCTTCATTTTGTGCCCACCGACAAGTCTGTACCTTGGGCGCCTTAGAAATTATGGCGCCTCAACCAAATCCATCAGACCCTGGAAGTCGACTTTGTGAACTTTATTTTATAACTTTTATACGGAGCCTGAGTCTATCGTTTCCTTTACACAGTGGATACACAATTGCATGGGCTTCATTTTGTGCCTACCGACAAGTCTGTACCTTGGGCGCCCTAGAAAATATGGCGCCTTAACCCTGACCACCTGATCCTGGACAGCGACTTTGTGAACTTTATTTTATAACTTTTATACGGAGCCTGGATCTATCGTTTCCTTTACACAGTGGATACACAATTGCATGGGCTTCATTTCGTGCTCATTTACAAGTCTGTACCTTGGGCGCCCTAGAAAATATGGCGCCTTAACCCTGACCATCAGATCCTGGAAGTCGACATTGTGATTTTTATTTTATAACTTTTATACGGAGCCGGGGTCTATCGTTTCCTTTACACAGTGGATACATAATTGCATGTGCTTCATTTTGTGCCCACCGACAAGTCTGTACCTTGGGCGCATTAGAAAATATGGCGCCTCAACCAAATCCATCAGACCCTGGAAGTCGACTTTGTGAACTTTATTTTATAACTTTTATACGGAGCCTGGGTCTATCGTTTCCTTTACACAGTGGATACACAATTGCATGGGCTTCATCTCGTGCTCAATTACAAGTCTGTACCTTGGGCGCCCTAGAAAATATGGCGCCTTAACCCTGACCATCAGATCCTGGAAGTCGACATTGTGATTTTTATTTTATAACTTTTATACGGAGCCTGGGTCTATCGTTTTCTTTACACAGTGGATACACAATTGCATGGGCTTCATTTTGTGCCCACCGACGAGTCTGTACCTTGGGCGCCCTAGAAAATATGGCGCCTTAACCCTGACCATCAGATCCTGGAAGTCGACATTGTGATTTTTATTTTATAACTTTTATACGGAGCCTGAGTCTATCGTTTCCTTTACACAGTGGATACACAATTGCATGGGCTTCATTTTGTGCCTACCTACAAGTCTGTACCTTGGGCGCCCTAGAAAATATGGCGCCTCAACCAAATCCATCAGACCCTGGAAGTCGACTTTGTGAATTTTATTTAATAACTTGTAAACAAAGCCTGGGTCTATCGTTTCCTTTATAATGTAGATAGACAATTGCATGAGCTTCAATATGCGTCCACACACATCTCTGTACTTTGGGCGCTCTAGAAAATATGGCGCCTCAACCAAATCCACCAGATCCTGGAAGTCGACTTTGTGAAATTTATTTTATAATTTTTATACGGAGCCTGGGTCTATCGTTTCCTTTACACAGTAGATACACAATTGCATGGGCTTTATTTCGTGCCTACCTACAAGTCTGTACCTTGGGCGCCTTAGAAAATATGGCGCCTTAACCCTGACCATCAGATTCTGGAAGTCGACATTGTGAACTTTATTTTATAACTTTTATACGGAGCCTGGGTCTATCGTTTCCTTTACACAGTGGTTACACAATTGCATGTGCTTCATTTTGTGCCCACCGACAAGTCTGTACCTTGGGCGCCCTAGAAAATATGGCGCCTTAACCCTGACCATCAGATCCTGGAAGTCGACTTTGTGAATTTTATTTAATAACTTGTAAACAAAGCCTGGGTCTATCGTTTCCTTTATAATGTAGATAGACAATTGCATGAGCTTCAATATGCGTCCACACACATGTCTGTACTTTGGGCGCTCTAGAAAATATGGCGCCTCAACCAAATCCACCAGATCCTGGAAGTCGACTTTGTGAACTTTATTTCATAACTTGTAAACAAAGCCTGGGTCTATCGTTTCCTTTACACAGTGGTTACACAATTGCATGTGCTTCATTTTGTGCCCACCGACAAGTATGTACCTTGGGCGCCCTAGAAAATATGGCGCCTCAACCAAATCCATCAGACCCTGGAAGTCGACTTTGTGAACTTTATTTTATAACTTTTATACGGAGCCTGAGTCTATCGTTTCCTTTACACAGTGGATACACAATTGCATGGGCTTCATTTTGTGCCTACCTACAAGTCTGTACCTTGGGCGCCCTAGAAAATATGGCGCCTCAACCAAATCCATCAGACCCTGGAAGTCGACTTTGTGAATTTTATTTAATAACTTGTAAACAAAGCCTGGGTCTATCGTTTCCTTTATAATGTAGATAGACAATTGCATGAGCTTCAATATGCGTCCACACACATGTCTGTACTTTGGGCGCTCTAGAAAATATGGCGCCTCAACCAAATCCACCAGATCCTGGAAGTCGACTTTGTGAACTTTATTTCATAACTTGTAAACAAAGCCTGGGTCTATCGCTTGCTTTACACAGTAGATACACAATTGCATGGGCTTCGTTCTGTTTCCAACGACAAGTCTGTATCTTATGCGCCCTAGAATATATGGCGCCGTAACCCTGACCACCAGATCTTGAAAGTCGACTTTGTGAACTTTATTTTATAACTTTTATACGGAGCCTGGGTCTATCGTTTCCTTTACACAGTAGATACACAATTGCATGGGCTTTATTTCGTGCCTACCTACAAGTCTGTACCTTGGGCGCCCTAGAAAATATGGCGCCTTAACCCTGACCATCAGATCCTGGAAGTCGACTTTGTGATTTTTATTTTATAACTTTTATACGGAGCCTGGGTCTATCGTTTCCTTTACACAGTAGATACACAATTGCATGGGCTTCATTTTGTGCCCACCGACAAGTCTGTACCTTGGGCGCCTTAGAAATTATGGCGCCTCAACCAAATCCATCAGACCCTGGAAGTCGACTTTGTGAACTTTATTTTATAACTTTTATACGGAGCCTGAGTCTATCGTTTCCTTTACACAGTGGATACACAATTGCATGGGCTTCATTTTGTGCCTACCGACAAGTCTGTACCTTGGGCGCCCTAGAAAATATGGCGCCTTAACCCTGACCACCTGATCCTGGACAGCGACTTTGTGAACTTTATTTTATAACTTTTATACGGAGCCTGGATCTATCGTTTCCTTTACACAGTGGATACACAATTGCATGGGCTTCATTTCGTGCTCATTTACAAGTCTGTACCTTGGGCGCCCTAGAAAATATGGCGCCTTAACCCTGACCATCAGATCCTGGAAGTCGACATTGTGATTTTTATTTTATAACTTTTATACGGAGCCGGGGTCTATCGTTTCCTTTACACAGTGGATACATAATTGCATGTGCTTCATTTTGTGCCCACCGACAAGTCTGTACCTTGGGCGCATTAGAAAATATGGCGCCTCAACCAAATCCATCAGACCCTGGAAGTCGACTTTGTGAACTTTATTTTATAACTTTTATACGGAGCCTGGGTCTATCGTTTCCTTTACACAGTGGATACACAATTGCATGGGCTTCATCTCGTGCTCAATTACAAGTCTGTACCTTGGGCGCCCTAGAAAATATGGCGCCTTAACCCTGACCATCAGATCCTGGAAGTCGACATTGTGATTTTTATTTTATAACTTTTATACGGAGCCTGGGTCTATCGTTTTCTTTACACAGTGGATACACAATTGCATGGGCTTCATTTTGTGCCCACCGACGAGTCTGTACCTTGGGCGCCCTAGAAAATATGGCGCCTTAACCCTGACCATCAGATCCTGGAAGTCGACATTGTGATTTTTATTTTATAACTTTTATACGGAGCCTGAGTCTATCGTTTCCTTTACACAGTGGATACACAATTGCATGGGCTTCATTTTGTGCCTACCTACAAGTCTGTACCTTGGGCGCCCTAGAAAATATGGCGCCTCAACCAAATCCATCAGACCCTGGAAGTCGACTTTGTGAATTTTATTTAATAACTTGTAAACAAAGCCTGGGTCTATCGTTTCCTTTATAATGTAGATAGACAATTGCATGAGCTTCAATATGCGTCCACACACATCTCTGTACTTTGGGCGCTCTAGAAAATATGGCGCCTCAACCAAATCCACCAGATCCTGGAAGTCGACTTTGTGAAATTTATTTTATAATTTTTATACGGAGCCTGGGTCTATCGTTTCCTTTACACAGTAGATACACAATTGCATGGGCTTTATTTCGTGCCTACCTACAAGTCTGTACCTTGGGCGCCTTAGAAAATATGGCGCCTTAACCCTGACCATCAGATTCTGGAAGTCGACATTGTGAACTTTATTTTATAACTTTTATACGGAGCCTGGGTCTATCGTTTCCTTTACACAGTGGTTACACAATTGCATGTGCTTCATTTTGTGCCCACCGACAAGTATGTACCTTGGGCGCCCTAGAAAATATGGCGCCTTAACCCTGACCATCAGATCCTGGAAGTCGACATTGTGATTTTTATTTTATAACTTTTATACGGAGCCTGGGTCTATCGTTTTCTTTACACAATGGATACACAATTGCATGGGCTTCATTTTGTGCTCACCGACAAGTCTGTACCTTGGGCGCCCTAGAAAATATGGCGCCTCAACCAAATCCACCAGATCCTGGAAGTCGACTTTGTGAACTTTATTTTATAACTTTTATACGGAGCCTGGGTCTATCGTTTCCTTTACACAGTGGATACACAATTGCATGGGCTTCATTTTGTGCCCACCGGCGAGTCTGTACCTTGGGCGCCCTAGAAAATATGGCGCCTCAACCAAATCCACCAGATCTTGAAAGTCGACTTTGTGAACTTTATTTTATAATTTTTATACGGAGCCTAAGTCTATAGTTTCCTTTACATAGTAGATACACAATTGCATGGGCTTCATTTCGTGCCTACATACATGTCTGTACCTTGGGCGCCCTAGAAAATATGGCGCCTTAACCCTGACCACCTGATCCTGGACAGCGACTTTGTGAACTTTATTTTATAACTTTTATACGGAGCCTGGGTCTATCGTTTCCTTTACACAGTGGATACACAATTGCATGGGCTTCATTTTGTGCCTACATACAAGTCTGTACTTTGGGCGCCCTAGAAAATATGGCGCCTTAACCCTGACCACATGATCCTGGACAGCGACTTTGTGAACTTTATTTTATAACTTTTATACGGAGCCTGGGTCTATCGTTTCCTTTACATAGTGGATACACAATTGCATGGGCTTCATTTCGTGCTCATTTACAAGTCTGTACCTTGGGCGCCCTAGAAAATATGGCGCCAAAACCCTGACCATCAGATCCTGGAAGTCGACATTGTGATTTTTATTTTATAACTTTTATACGGAGCCTGGGTCTATCGTTTCCTTTACATAGTAGATACACAATTGCATAGGCTTCATTTTGTGCCCACCGACAAGTCTGTACCTTAGGCGCCCTAGAAAATATTGCGCCTTAACCCTGACCATCAGATCCTGGAAGTCGACATTGTGAACTTTATTTTATAACTTTTATACGGAGCCTGGGTCTATCGTTTCCTTTACACAGTGGATACACAGTTGCATGGGCTTCATTTCGTGCTCATTTACAAGTCTGTACCTTGGGCGCCCTAGAAAATATAGCGCCATAACCCTGACCATCAGATCCTGGACAGCGACTTTGTGAACTTTATTTTATAACTTTTATACGGAGCCTGGGTCTATCGTTTCCTTTACACAGCGGATACACAATTGCATGGGCTTCATTTCGTGCTCATTCACAAGTCTGTACCTTGGGCGCCCTAGAAAATATGGCGCCAAAACCCTGACCATCAGATCCTGGAAGTCGACATTGTGATTTTTATTTTATAACTTTTATACGGAGCCTGGGTCTATCGTTTCCTTTACATAGTAGAAACACAATTGCATAGGCTTCATTTTGTGCCCACCGGCAAGTCTGTACCTTAGACGCCCTAGAAAATATTGCGCTTTAACCCTGACCATCAGATTCTGGAAGTCGACATTGTGAACTTTATTTTATAACTTTTATACGGAGCCTGAGTCTATCGTTTCCTTTACACAGTGGATACACAATTGCATGGGCTTCATCTCGTGCTCATTTACAAGTCTGTACCTTGGGCGCCCTAGAAAATATAGCGCCTTAACCCTGATCATCAGATCCTGGAAGTCGACATTGTGATTTTTATTTTATAACTTTTATACGGAGCCTGGGTCTATCGTTTTCTTTACACAGTGGATACACAATTGCATGGGCTTCATTTTGTGCTCACTGACAAGTCTGTACCTTGGGCGCCCTAGAAAATATGGCGCCTCAACCAAATCCATCAGACCCTGGAAGTCGACTTTGTGAATTTTATTTCATAACTTGTAAACAAAGCCTGGGTCTATCGTTTCCTTTATAATGTAGATAGACAATTGCATGAGCGTCAATATGCGTCCACCCACATGTCTGTACTTTGGGCGCTCTAGAATATATGGCGCCTCAACCAATTCCACCAGATCCTGGAAGTCGACATTGTGATTTTTATTTTATAACTTTTATACGGAGCCTGGGTCTATCGTTTTCTTTACATAGTAGATACACAATTGCATGGGCTTCATTTTGTGCCACCCTGCAAGTCTGTACCTTAGGCGCCCTAGAAAATATGGCGCCGTAACCCTGACCACCAGATCTTGAAAGTCGATTTTGTGATTTTTTTTTATAACTTTTATACGGAGCCTGGATCTATCGTTTCCTTTACACAGTGGATACGCAATTGCATGGGCTTTATTTTGTGCTCATCTGGAAGTCTGTACCTTGGGCGCCCTAGAAAATATGGCGCCTCAACCAAATCCACCAGATCCTGGAAGTCGACTTTATGAACTTTATTTTATAACTTGTAAACAAAGCCTGGGTCTATCGCTTGCTTTACACAGTAGATACACAATTGCATGGGCTTCGTTTTGTGCCCACTGACAAGTCTGTATCGTATGCGCCCTAGAAAATATGGCGCCGTAACCCTGACCACCAGATCTTGAAAGTCGATTTTGTGATTTTTATTTTATAACTTTTATACGGAGCCTGGGTCTATCGTTTTCTTTACACAGTGGATACGCAATTGCATGGGCTTTATTTTGTGCTCATCTACAAGTCTGTACCTTGGGCGCCCTAGAAAATATGGCGCCTCAACCAAATCCATCAGATTCTGGAAGTCGACATTGTGATTTTTATTTTATAACTTTTAAAGAAAGCCTGGGTCTATCGTTTCCTTTATACTGTAGATAGACAATTGCATTAGCTTCAATATGCGTCCACCCGCATGTCTGTACTTTGGGCGCATGGTATCCTACATGGCAATGTACTATATTAGATTAGAAATTGATTGGAAAATTGGGTCAAGCGTCTAAGGTTTTGCACCAATGTGGTCCAAACTTTGCATGCATAGACTTCGATAACGTCTGCAGGGCTTATCCACTTATTTTTTAAATTTTTAACCAAACACTGTGTATACGGAATTTTTCAAATTTAAAATTAAAGCTACCACTTGATAGATTGCAAACGATTTATACTTAGATTTGGTGCGACTTGTTGCGTAAAGTATTAGCTTCATACTAAACAAAGAATTGTGAACAAGAGCTTTTGGATGGGCATTCCAAAAACGAGACATATTTTGCTTACATTACTTTTCAGATTTTACATTTAGCGTATTGCAAAGCAAAAATCCAGCTTTTTTGCGACAACTCTTCTGTCCAATCGTCTTTATGCAAACTTCGGTACTGCTTAGAATATGCCTAGTGGTCCGCTGAATATGCATTAACTTTCAAATGCAAACCTTGGCCGACTAAGCAAATTGGGCGTCCCAACTCTGTCCCTCATATCCTTGAATTCGACATTGTTAATTTTATTTTAATAGTTTAAAACAAACTCTATAAGTGTCTATTGGTGCTAATACATGATAGACAATTGCATGAATTTCGATTACAGGCCGCCTACAGGTCTGTATTGTTAACGCCCTATAAAATGTGGTGTGTTAGCCAATTGTTAGGATCCTAGAAGTTTAGTTATACTGTGGAGTAATGTGGTTCGTTGGCGTACCTGTATTATTCAGGTTTTGTAATGTGGCTCAGTAGTGAAGCTAAATGTTGAAATCGCTTGCATGTCTGGCGCTAAGTTTCGTATTAGTCGTTGCGTTAATAGGAAGCGGTCTTTCTTCTGCGCTGCTAATGTCATCAGAAATATTTCCTTGATTAACGACTTGTTTAAATCGGTTATCTGATTTTAAAACACAATTACATATTTTGTGAATTTTCGTAGTACTTTAGGGTATATATTTTGAAGATTTGAACAAAGCAATATGCTTGTCTGAGCCAATAAAGCTTTTGTAAAAAATCGCAAAATATACTACTTACCTAAAGCATGAGTCCTAATACACCTTTCCGTTACATTTTTTTTAAATGTTCCTAATAACATTTGATTGAGTATCAATTACTGTCTAATTGCTTGTTCACACTATTGAATTTAAAAGACAACTAAGATTTGATTTATATTATTTTTATGTTATGTATGTTATAATTTAAAAGAGATTTTATGTTGTGTTAAGTTCTTGTAATAAACAAAAATGTCTTCATATGACTGTGACCCTTTTTCCACATTTAATGATATTTTAGAGAAAAGTTGCACAACTGTAAATAAAGAAGATGTTTAGATTTTTGAACGTCCACGCATTGTTATTTTTCAGAAACTGTTGTCATTTTAATCCAATTTAATATCAATAAATGCGATATCATGTGCGTTTAACTTTAAGTTTAGTTCAAGTTATATTTGTAATATATATCTTAAACCGCAATGTGATACCACAACAACTGAATTGATCTATGGTTCATTACAACAATTACGCTCTAGGCCATATAAGTTTACCTACCTGTAAGGTAAATAAAGAGACATGGCTTTATCAAAACGCATACATTTAAAAAAAATACTTTCTAAAATCCTATTGTTCATTCATTCTGTGCTATGAAATACAGGGCAATACTTTGCATGGAGTGTTATCAGAAAATTTACAGTAATTCTAGTACTTATCACACACAACAAATTTAGCATGAATCCCTACTTACTTACTAGGTACAAATAGGTACTTACTCCCCAAATTATTGTAATTTAATTTGTTTGCAAATATTCACAAATAAACATTATTGCTACATTTTACTATTTGTAAATGTTGAATCAAGTAAACAGCAAGCTTTAAATTGAGTATACGTACGCCTTATTTTCAATCCTTCTCTAAAGCAAAATTACGTTTTTGTTTCTGTGACATATATGTATATATTTGAATTTATATTCACACAAATAACATTGTAAAACGTGTACTATACAATGCAGAAGTAGGGGGTTTTGAAGTTTAAGAAAACAAAGGGCAAGTCTTAAGTAGACAAAATTTGTTCTAAACAAAATAGGAAATATTTAACACTTATTTAAAGATAGATTGAAGACAAATTATATCCATATTTAGAAACCCGGTGTAGGGTATCTTTGCTGCTTACCACACATCTCCGTCAAAAGACCATTACATTCAATCCAGTCAAAATTATAACATTCAGATTTAATTTTTGATTCATTTAAAATTTTGCTTCTATTGAAAATTGCTAAACTTAAAAATCAAATCTCAGATTGATATACAGGTAACTTAACAAGATTATCTTAACAAACGCATGATTGCGACTTTTACGATTTGACGCATTTTTAGATACCTATATATTTAGTATTAAATACGTCTAATATAATGCGAAAATGATATCTACTGATTATTGGTCGGGTTTCAAAAATCATTTAAATATTGTTTGCTACTATTATACAACAACAAAGAATGAAGCAAAGAGATATCGCTAGAAATAACCAAAACTAAATAAATTTAAATACTACGTTTCTTAAATTTGCTGTAAAACAGAACTGGCAAATACGTGTCGGAAAATATTCACAGAAACACGTTTTGGCTTAGAGAATGAAAAGTTATACAGGTAATCTTGTAAAAGTTTAAAGGCTCAAGTTTTACATAGTTTCTGAGTTTGAGTGCAAAAAGCGGAAAGTAGACCAAAAACGTGTTTTGAAACATTTGCTGCTGCGTTGAAGCAGTTTAGCACGTTTCATTATTTGTCTTAACACATGTTGCAGGATGCTGATATTCCAATGCAGCCAGCAAAGCCCGAATCCTCACTGTCCGACTCGTCAATATCGGATTCGTCTGAATGTTCCATACTCAGTGTGTCGTCCTAAAATAAAAAATAAGATTATCAACAAGCCAACGATAGTATTTAAATTTGCAAAAAATACAGTTATATAAAATACTACAATATTAACCTTAGTTGCTTCGTCTCGAATATTTTTTCGTTCCCATTTTTTCAAGTCACGAAAATTGCTTGTCGTGTTTGTCGGGCCAATCTTCAGTAGGGCACTAAAAAGCTGGTTCTTAATGGTTAAAGAAGTTAAAAAATATTACTCTAAATTCGAGTTTTGTTATTGTTTTGAGAATTATGTGTCAAAGGTTTCGTAAAAACTTTACACCATATATGGGTGCAACTTACATTGCCTACTGGCAAAATAACCGTTTTTGGGGGTTTTGAGTCAGACCCTAAAATACAAGAAGAAGATTTGCGTGAATGTAGAAAAATTATTTTGTAAATTTTGTAATTTGAAACTATTTACATAGCGTAATTTAAACTTACTAATGTCACCTATGATGTTTTTTATTTCACCGACTTCATACAAAGAACCGTTGTGCTCAATTCGTGTTTGGGCATATGCTGCAGATGCAACAAGCTTTCTTAAATCATCGCCCGTGTACCTTAACGCATATTATAGTACATCGTTTAGTCAACGTGATCGTTTTGCAATAACATATATAGTAATATTTAATTTTTACCCGTCAGTTTTTGCGGCAAGACGCTCAAACTTTATTTGGTCATACAACACGGTAGTGGTTTTCTCCAAAATCTTAAGGAACTTCTTGAAAATTAAAATTCTTTGTTCGGTTGTTGGTGGGTAAATGCAGTATATGCCGCTAAAGCGTCTAAATTTAAAAAAACGCACAGATGCAAAACAACCTAAACAAGAAATACCTAATTGATTATACGTAATTTATTTGTAGATCAAAAATCCAAACCTTATAAACGCCGTATCGATTTCCCAGGGTCGATTTGTAGAGCATATAGTAAAGACGCCTGAATGATCAGCCACGCCTTGCAACTCGGACATAAGTGTATTTTTAAATGTTCGGGAGCAATCCGATTCATTATCGGAACGAGCACGCATGACTCCATCAGCCTAGAGCAACAAAAATATGAACCAAATTAAAAATCATACATAATATGTGTATTATATTTTAAAAAATGCACACAAAAATAATAAAACTCTGCACACCTCGTCAATAATCACTAAAGACGGTGAAAATTCAGCTGCAACTTTATATAAAATGTGTGCTCGTTTCTCGCTTTCCCCTTGGTATCGGGACAACAAATCACCCGGACGAACAACAAATCACCCGGACGAACAACAAACACTGAAACTGTTTTTCGGGTTACTGCTGATACACGGATTGCAGCGGAAAGCATATTACATGTTTTGCCTGTACCAGGTGTACTGCAAGTGTTGGTGTTGAAAAAAGAATTGCATTAAAGGTTTCGGCCAAACAATATAATTGTTCTAGTCAGAATAAGTTTCTAAATTATTTACCCAGCTAACAGCATAGCGCGGTACTGTAGTTTGCCATCCAGATTGCTTGTCAAAAAAGCCTCCAAAATCTGGTTTTGGATTGTCTGGTTTCCTACAATTTCCTCTTCCTCGTCCATCCATGTTTTTTCTACTCGGAGTGCTTTAAAGTCTGCTACAATATTTTCAACTTCAGAGGTCTCTTTTGGATTTATATTTTGTTGCAAAGCATGCGATTTGAAGAGATTTTCAAACGTATCAGGTTCTTCAATTACTTTGCCGGATTTATCCGTTTCAAGAACTTTATCACCAATATCAAACACTGAAAAGTTATTTAAGGTTTCCTGACTGTCAAGGAGCGAACCCATTTTATTTGTGAATGGCAGTAAACAATACAATTTCAGAAACGTCTTAAGCTTGAAGCACTAAATGTAGACATCAAATGCAAGAGTAGCTATTGCTTGAAAAGCTTCCTGAGGACTGAACATGTATGCTTCGATTAAGTTGCTACCGATGCTTGGGGTTTTTGTACAAAATGTGTGCTTGTTATAATCCCTTATATGCACGTGATGATTCAAAACACTAAAATGCATTAGGTACCTACCGTTTCTGAAATGCTGGGGTTTAAAATAGCGCATGGAATAATACATGTGTAAATGACTGTGTTGAAAATGTAAAACTGAGAACAGTATAGGCTTGACAAATACACACAGCCAGAATGTACTGAGTGATATGGAGAAAACAATAATTACCATAGTATGCTTTACCAAATATTAAGTTTTTACAGAAATAAGTCTTTTATTTAAACTAAAAACAAATAATCATGTATAAGAAAATATTTGTGTTAAAAACTCTTTAGCTATATTGGCTTTGCAAACACTTACAAGTTATTTTATTTATAGCATATTTATATATTTGCATATAAGCCTGTTCAAAATGTATTTATGAATGAAAAATAAATAATATAGTTTTTAGAAACATATCAAAAATTTAAAAAAGTATCAATATTACTCTACGGTAATTACTCAGCTCCTCTTTCAATATCCTTGCTTCTTTTCCCTGAACATTCTATCTCAGATTTGAACTCGTCAAGTATACTACACAGAAAGTGGGGAGTAGTATTTTTAGACAGTATATGCACAATGAACAAAGTACCAAAATCTCGCCTTCTCAAAAGTTTGCCAGTTGGAGACCGTGGTTGCTTTCTTAGCACAAAAAGTATCTCTTGCACAAAAATGTGCTTGCAGGTAAACTTTACTAGATATGAGAATAACGAGCATACATTACAGAGCATGATTGCCAAAAGCAAAACAAAATGTGTGGCAAACATAAGCTGGTAAATGTTGTTATAATGAAGAAAACACAGAGCATCTATAAACACCTTTTGTCCAGTGATGCCAAAATAGGGAATTTTGCATTGTGTGGCCATTGAAAAATTTTCTGTGACCTCGTAAGGCCATGTCTCGTATGGAAGAAAAATGTAATAAAAGATTTTGTAAAAATGTCTATAATAGACTTGGCTTACGAGAAGTCGAAGTACGAAAAGTTGCGCAATCACAGATAAAAAATCTAAAATTTTATAAAAAGCAAACCTTGTGGCCATTACTCTGTGCTCTCCCAAAGAGTCAAAGATTTCTTTGGCAACCTTTATAGCTAGATTTTCTTTTGTTTCATTTGCAGAATTTTTTCCGTACATTATTTCTAGCAAGTCTATAAACAATCGCCCTTGAATTTTTCTCCATGTAAACCTAGGTATGTAACTAACTATTGCCAGAAACACGTAGAAAAATGGGGCATAGTTATAGTAGAAATGGTGACTTGGTTCAAAGAACGCTGAAGACTCCGAATAAATACCGGGAAGAAGCGGGTCAGTGATGTGATGGCTTCCTCGGACATTTGGAGCAATTTCGGCATGGCGGGCAAACAAAACCTCGTCTTGTGTTAAGGGACGATGGAGGGTCGTTCCTAACGAAGTAAATAATAAAACAATTTATTGATTAGTTTATCAACTTTAAAATTTGGACTGCTGCTGTTGTATTGCACATGAAAAATAAATATTTATTACGCAATAACTTACCATGGGATAGGCAATATTCGTTTGCCAAGTCCACCTTGTCGGGTTCACCGGTGTGACAGTACAGCCGTGTTCCTCGGACGTTGGTAATTGTGGTAACCCCAAAGAACAGAATCAGGACGCAGGTCAAAAGTCGGTAATTTAGTTTTGACGCAACTGAGTCGGTATTTAGTTTTTGCTTTTTTAAAAAGCTCAGCGCTTGAAGTAATTGCTGAAGCATGTCGAAAATTTCAAATTTATACTTTACAATTTTCAAAGAATGTTTCAAGGCAAAATTGAAATTGAGAAATGTAAATGTCCAAGCTCTCGACATGCGTTTTTATACTTGCAGTTGGCACGCCATGAATCACGTTGTGTTTTTACGAACCAATAATTTACAAATTTGACAATATATTATAGGGAATTTACAATAGAAATACAGAATGCATAATAATTTGTAAAATAAAAGGTATACGGTGCAATGTATGTACACCAAAAATCTGAAGAAGTAACTAATCCTTCCACGTATACCCTGTGAGTAATGTGCTGTGACGCATCACATTTCTTAGAATGCTTTTAAAATGTGTGGCCACTTTAGACTTAAAACGTTTAAAATGTTCGAGGTAAAGGTACATATATATATATATATATATGCGGGATTAAGCTAAGAAAATGCTGATAGTTGAAGGTAAATACATTCGTACTGCATATATTGTAAGAATAGAACGAGAGTAAACAGCCGGTTAAAAAACAATGAAGGAAATGTACCTTAATTTCAAGTCTGCCTAAATGAAACGAGTGACGCATACAACATTCTAAATCTGGTAAATGATAATATAGATATCTGTCAACAGGTTTTTCAGGCACACGAAAGTTTTAATATTTTAAATAGGATGGGTTTTACTTGAACTTCACAAATCAATTTACTGTGGTTGCCAATGAAAATTACATGTCAACCAAATTTACATTCATTTTTGAAAATCTCAATTTGAATTAAAATTTAGTATTGAATTTATTTTTAAAACTTTACTACTAAGTTATGTTTGCGTATGTTTTGACGTCGGAGTTTTTTATTTTTAAAAGCTCAATTTAAATCCCTTAAGATTGGGAGATTAATCATGCTTACGTAACAACATTTGGATAAACGTGAACCTCAAAACTACATAATATATCGGTTCCATTTCATATTCCAAGGCAAATATAGTCGTACGTTTATAAAAAAGTAATTCCATCAATTATTGTATTTATCTTCTAGAAACAATTTGTCTACAATGTAAAATGTTGTATGCAATTTTAGCTTTCCTAGTACATTTTGCTAACAAATAGATTAAAAATTTCTAGAAATTGTACTATGAAACATTATTAGCTGTATACAAGATTGCATTAGCAATTTAAGGGTAAGTCTAAAAATGTAAAAGCCGAAATATTTGTGAGCATATTTCAAGAGCCTTAAACATAATTACATAAAAAAATTACTTTCAAAATTGCATGCGTTAAATATTACATGAAAATGAAGGAAGACTTTATTCGTGAGACAAAACTATATAACGTCGTTGACTATATCAAAACCATATATAAATTATGTAACGTCGTTGGTTAAAATAAAACTTATGTTAAAATGAAAATTAAATGCTTGCATTTATACTTACCAACATAATTGCGTTCTATTGTGTCTACAAATTTACTTCTATAATTACCTAATATCACTATCCATCTATAATATTACGTTTGTATGTATATAAATTGAGATAAGAATTCAATTCATCAAAATACTCAAATGGAAAATTGTTGGCACCATATTTTAAATTTCATTACACTGAAGTGGCTTTTTTGTTTGTTTGCTGGCTTGGTTGTGATATAAACTTGATGCAAAGTATGTGTCACCTGCATTATTTGTCAAATCATTGTTAGGTTTTTGTAATATGATGATAATCTGTTAGATTTCGCAAATATAATTTATCGGGTAAACCACATTTTGGCAAATCCTCACAAATGCCTTTCAATTGTAACTCCAAATCTTAAGATATTCAATCCCGTTCACTTCCTTGAGTTTTATTTTAAAGAGGTATATTATACATTCAAGAAACAAACATGATAAACAAAAATTCAATATCATGTAAAAGATGTTCGTAAATAGATTCGCACATGTTTTGCTTGTATAAAACAATGAACTATATTGTATGACTTCGTTTTTATATAATTTGTATGGTGTAGAAAATATAGACGAGAAGACAGAGAGATGGACAGGGTATAAAGTTTCTGTGCAGTAGCATATAGAGGGTTATTAAAGGTTTATCTATGTATGAATTGTATTTTCAGTAAAAATCTGTAAACTTTATAAATTTTAATGTTTTTGTTTAATGTTTTAATGAAATGTACTTAATCATATTAATACTACTAATAATATAGAAAAGTATGATGTCATCATTTATGGCCTATAAAAGTATTAGTAAGCTGAAGCTAGTCTACGTTCTTTTGAAATTTTTGTGAAGAGCGTAAATACCAGCAAATGAAGCAAAGTAGCCTAATGTGGTACGTATTCGTCATTTAAATATAAAAATACTTAATCCGACTTCAAAGCGTCAAAGGTAATCCGATGTATTTGTTGAGTCTTATATGAAATGGTCAAAGGTTTACCTTTTATGTTAGGCTTTTGCGTTCTTTAAAGGCAACAATCTTAGATTTCATTTTGTAAAATAGTTTGTATGGAGATAGCATACTGTAAACCTTGTTCCGTCATACAATATCGAATATTCAAAGAATGAAGCCATGAATGAAGGTTTGTTAGGTACTCTGCACGCATACATGCATGCACATGTTCAGAAAAATAGAATACAGTATTTATGCTCTAGTACTGTGTTTCAGTATAGCTGACAAAATGCATTTGATATGTATAAAATAAATGACTGGCTTTGTCAGACTAAGAGATATGAATGAAAGTGCGTTTCAAAGAAAAATCTCAAGAGCACAAAGACTGCGGTGACAAATAAGTATTCTTGAAATCCGCATCGTATTTTCTTACTATAATTCTGTCATTTCTATTTAAAATATCCTGATTTCTTTCTATAATTTATTTCCAAGTAAAACAACCCTGGTCAGATGAGGCATTTCAAATAATACATAACGTAAATAACCCCTGATATTTCGAAAGTTTTAACAATTTTGAGCTGGCTTACAAGGAAACAACAGTTGTTTGGACTACCTCGTTCTAATCTTAGTATTTTGGAATTTTTTTCAATGCACATTTAAAAAAATGAAGATAAGTCATGTGTTTAAAACTATAGTCAGATTAGTCATCTACGAAAGTTATGCATTCATTATCATACTAAGTCGTTGTCATCGTCTAACACTCACCCTATTTATTTTAAGGGGTACATCCCTCAATTCTTAGAAGCTAATCAGCTTAGGTTTTCATGCATGTAATCCCTGATGTAAGGTTTAAAAGGGTCCAAATTACAAAATGTATTGCTGCGCATGAAAATGTGTCTCATGCATAAAAGTATTAACACATTTAGAATGTGTGTACCTAGCATAAGAGTGGTTATTGTTGTAAAAATAAATACGTTTTGATGTTCGTCGCATTGCATTCCTGCACGTACATATACTAACGAAACTTCTATAGAGACCCAAGAACCAAAGGTACAAGGAAAAATCTAATCGTTATAATCATTTCCTTCCAGTGTTTAGGCATGTTTAGACATGCAATGTGACCGTTGGTAATAGGTTTACAAATGTGGTGAAATTTAGCCACAGTGGTTAAAGAAACAATTTAGTTTTAAAGTTTAAACTGAGACTCTTTCATTCCAATTTATATTTGATATTGTGACTAAACAGTTATTGATTTAGGCTAAATGATTTAGCAAAGGTGTCGTAATTTATACACCATGGCGCAAAATATTAGTTTACGACCGCGAAAAATAAATGTGCAAACTGAAACAAAAACAACAGTTGAATTGAATAAAATTTTACTCTTAGATGGTCTATATAATGTCTGGAAAGCCACTAGCGAGACTGCGACGAAGAAAGATAAGGTAAATTTTATTTTTTAGTCTTACCAAAGGAATGTCTAAACATTTTAAATATGGAAGTATAAAATATTATCTGCATTAAACATCATCTAGTTTAATCTGAATTACAAAATTAGCTAACTCTCCTAACTAAATCAAACCGTATAACGTACAGCTAGCTATAAAAATCCCAATAATTTTAGCTTAATAAAAACTTAATTAGCTGTAAATTGCTCCGAAATATATTGTGTATATCAAAGCAGAGCAAGCAGGTGTACCTTCTTTTATTATTATCAGACTTACATATATAATTTTTTTAATTAATTTTTAATTATTTATGGGCACTATATTGGCTGTTTAGCCTCTGAACTCTATCTAATCTGTACTATCTGACTAACTCTATCTGAACTATATTTGTTAATTAGTACACAAGTTCCGATTTACAAGTAAACTATTTACTCAGTGTAGTGGCTAAGAAACTGATTCAGGGCTGTGTGGATTTATTAAAAATGTTTAATTCAAGCACAATAGTAGGCTTTTATTTTGATAGGTGCGTTGTAAAAATAGGAGGCACTAGCACACCCTGAGATTCCATATTGTTTTAGTAGTTTGCTCTTGAATGCACAAGTAAACAAGTAAATAATTTAAATTATGAAATAGAAAAAACAAATTAAATGTTCATACCCGTAGAATTTACGTATAATTTCTATTAAATACAACATTTTTGACGTCCCATTTCAAATTCCAAATTTTAACTTCATTAGCATATCATATGTAGGGCTTTAAAATAAAATGAAATTTTGAATATAAATTTTCATACTACAAAGGTATTTGTAAATTGAAAAATAACCCATAACCTCTTGCACAACTTTTTCTGTAGACATCCGATCAAACCAAAACAGCTTCACTAATCGACTTAGAGGTTGCAAGGACTGCATTCAAATACATACCTACGCAAGAATATGCTTGCATCATTTCAACCTTATCAAAAGCTGGGGAACTCTCCAAATCCAGAAAGTCCTTTTTGCAATCGATTTGGCAAAATCGCGATGATGTGAACAAGACGATGGGAGATTCCTGTGAGGTTTTATTGAAGCTTGAGGTAAAGATTTTTATAACTTTATTAACATATAATTTGTTATTTTAGAATTGCACACAGCTCAATATTATACGTGGGAACATAAATTTTATCATTTTAGGATACTGTGATGCAGACATCAATTCATCAGCATTTAAATGTTACGCAGGAACAAATTGCGAGCATGTTTGCAGTTTTAAGGGTTCCAAGGCATATTTTAATGTCTTCTAGTGCAGAAGTTATTGAACCAATAGTAAAATTTCAAAACAAACTTCGTTCGCTACCACTGCATAAGCCATCAAATTTGAAAGGAGAAAAAACAGGAAATGGGCAGCATCTGAACAGCAACCTTTCACAAATGATTTTGTTCAGATCCAGTGACAAATCCACACAGACTTTTTTTGAAGCTGTGTCTGTGTTACATTTTGGAACGGCAAGATTTGCTTCCATGCTACAAGCTTCTGTTTATGCAGCAATGTGCAAAGAAAAAAATCTTGAAAACTTGTGCAAGCGTCAGCAAAAACCAGTCGATGTCGTACTGGCAAACATTTTTAAGCAACAGGAACCTCCATACCCTTTACTTCTTCACTATATGCAAGGATTTGTTGCTAAACCCATTATTTTACACATTGGGTCATACGCAACATCAAGTGTGTCATTGCAATTTGGTAAAAACTTGGACACCGAAGCTATTCACATTTTACTTCATGATGACAAAATTTTACCTGTTTTCCAATCTGAAAAAACACAGTCGCAGTTTTTGCCTATTCAATTCAAGTTTCCAACCAACTTGAAAGCTTACACTACTATGCCGTCAAATGACTTTAAAAGCTTGACAGCAGTTTTTAAGTCACCTTGTTTAACGTGCAGTTTATACAACGTTTCAGAGTGTTCGCATGTTACACAAACACAACGAGTTGCAGAACAAACTTTAGTATTAATGCTAATGGATTCAAAATATGACAAAAAGGACTTGGAATCTCTGAAAAGTCAGATTAATAAAAGTGTTGTTCTACCAACGAAACTTGCAGAACATTTTGTTGTTTTACATACTGCGGCAGATGGAAACTGCCAATATAACTCAATATCGCTCTCGTTGGTTGGGTCAACTGAGATTGCATTTCTCCTGCGACGTAGTGTTGCAGCGGAATTTGTAAACCACGAAGATTTTTATATAAAAGCTTTCAAAGATATGTCGTATTCACCGGACGCACTTGTAAAGTTAAAGGCTTTGTTTCATTCTCTGTCTGAGTGGGGAAGCAGTGAAACGCTTTTGCTTTTGTCGAAAATTGCAACCAGAAAAATTGTCGTTTGCAACATTCCAAAGCCTGGACTTATACTCAACGAGTGCAGTGTGTATGATTTAACATGCGGTGAATCTGCAAAGTATAAACCAATATATATTTTGCGAAGTCAGGAAGGTGGCGCTTTACACTTTCAGTGTCTTATTTCAAAAAGCCCTGATGCTCACAAGGCGATTTCCGCAAAGCCAAGAAACGAATTTCGAAGAATTTGCGATCTGGCGGATGTTTATTTTAGATCTACAGCAAAGAGCGATGCATCATTTATAACAACGCATACACAGCAAGCAAATCTGACCAGAAACACGTGTGTCCATGAAGAGATTTTAGACTGTAAGCAGTTTGACATGCTTGTGCTGAACAATCCAATCTGGACATCTTTTAAGAAACAAGGGGTGGAAAAAAATGTTGCTTGCTGGTATGCAAACCTATTGAAACAAGATGGGTTGGCGTTTCAAAAAACACCAGCCAATGTTGCCAAATTTCTACACAACTCTTCCTTGCCAGCGTTTTGGAAGAGTAAAATATTGTCAATGAAACCTAAACAGAAACGGCCTTTAGTTTTAGCAAGACAACTAGTAAAGTGTCAAGAAAATAAGGATGTAAGAGATATGACAGCAAAGTACTTTTTGATGTTAGGCATTTCTAAGGAAATTGTTGACGAGTATGCAACCAATGCAAACAAAGTTTTTGACGAACGACTATCAAAACGTAGACAAGCTTCATTAAAAAAAGAACTTGAAAAATTGAATGAAAATTGGATTGAGAATAGAGAATCCAAAACATCAGTACAGCCATACACCGTTCCAAGTGGGATTTATACTTATACTACCACATCTGAAGCAACACATACTTTAAAGATTAATATTGACACTTCACGAACTGCAAACGGCTCTGGTAAGTACATGTACAAACTTTGTTAACACATTCTTTATTATTGCTATAGGAAATTAGATATAATAATTCATTTTACTGAATGCATAAGCAGTTATAATTTAAATCTTATTTAAAATTTACAGATCCTTTACCAGAGTTTGGACCTGACACAACAGCAGCAAATGGTAAGTAGATTTTAAATTTTCTTCATACTTCAATCTAAACGTTAGAAACATGTGAAAATAAGACCTGGTTACTCAAAAAAGCAGCAGCTGTTTTTCACTTTTGCAAAAACTTACTTTACGAGTCAAAATGTTACTTATATCTAAACGATTCTCAGAGAATTCTCATTTTATGGATTAATAGGTAATCGAAAAAAACTGCTTGTATATATACTAACTGCTCATATATTTACAAGCAATTTAATCTAAATTTTTGGATTTTTTATAACGGGTGGCCAAATTGCAAATAGTTCATTATGTTTTGCCGCAAAAGTTGCTTATATTAGATGCAAACTTTTCATTCTACAACCATGACTTCAACATTTACCACCTTTTATTCATCGGTAGAGTTTCAGTTGGTTTCGGCGTAATGTTTAACATTTACCACTTTAAGTAATATTTACCAATATACAAAATTTGAGTTTATTTTCGCAAACCTTCTTGTTATACTTGTTAGTTGGTGTTACCTTCTTGTGTAAAATAACTTTAAGCAACCATGCAGCACCCTACCTGAGATTTAAAGAAAAACACTGTACAATATTAGTAAGAAACAGAGTGGGAATTAAAATTAGTTTACCGCATAGTAAAGCTTCAAATATAATTACACAATGTTTTGCCAAATTTAATACCCAGATTTCTAGTTCTAGGAATGTTCCTAGTTTAAAACAAAAATACTTATGCATACAGCTTAAAATATTATATGGTCATAGGCATAATTTTTTAAAAAGAAGCTACATTGTTCAAGCGTTCATGCATTCCCAAGTGAAATCCCACTTTTACAATTCTTTTAATAACCACAAGTACGTCTAAAAAACTATAATAAAAGGCTTATCTTTCCAGAGTTTATTAGAAGTGGATATTTAAAATTTGAATCTTCTAATAGTTCTTCCTGACAGTATATTTGTTTTTCTGAGTCAACAGTTTCTTAGGACGTTATACAAAATGCAAATTGAATTTATATAGTAAATCAACGGAACTGTGTAGCTAAACGCAAAAGCTTTATTTTGAAGCAAAAACCATATTATTTTAAATTATGGTAAACAGTTAGGCAACAGTTGTGTAAAAATAGGAGAAATTTAAAGAAACGTTTTTAATATTAGATGAACCGAGGAAGATCAAAGCAAATAATACCGTAGAATTACTTTAGTATCAAGCACAAAAATACTGTACAAAAAGTATCTATGCTCAATTAACTATCAATCTAATCGGTTTATCAAATTCAAATGCTAATCATTTTAGTATTAGTCAAATCAATGGCATTCGTTTTTTGTCAAGAGGTCAAGTGTTCTAGCAAATTTCTTATATATGAACTATTTAATTTATGTTGTTACAAATGTAATTATAGATGACGAGCCATTTGAGGATATTGAGCCACGAACTACAACCGACAACAAGCACACTGAAGAAATTCCTGTGCACATATCTACGGAATCTGTTATTTCCTCAGATGCAGAGTACGACGAGGAAATACGTAAAATCGCTAAAGCTCTAGACATTCCCGAAGAAATATTACGCCAGGAGCCGCCACAGGCATTTTGCATGAAAGTTCCGTCAGATGTGGTTGAAACCATTTTCAAAAACGGCAGATTTGAGGCTGGCATTTGGGCTGCGCAAATTAGTCAGTATATTAAAGATACTCAAGGAGTATGTAGCTTTAGGGCAAAACGAGCACCAGAATATAATAAAGGCATAGGCTCTGTGTTTTGCAGATTGACAGGATATTGCCCCTGTGGCCTACATTTTACAGTTTCAGTAGAAAATAAGCCTAAGAAAGGAGAAGATATGATTTGTAGTGTAAAATCAAAAGGAAAATTCAAATTAATTCAATTTAAACCTACTGCTAGGCCAATTCGAGGGCCTCAGCGAACAGAAATGGCTAATGTGCTATTGTTTCAAAAACCAGGCAAAATATTTCACAAAGACTTGAAACAAACCAGTATACTGCAAGCACTGCATTTGAATTACGGACAAATGTCCGAATCTGTTTTACAAAAAATCAGGTTTGAAGCAAAGCATGAAAAAGAGTTGTCAACCAATTTGTTTGAAGACATTGAACTTTTTGAAAAAGAAGCAGTTTTGACAGAAAAGGGCAACGTAGTTAAAGGTTTCATTCAACACAAGGAATTCAGAGAAGGCCAACCAATGTGGGTTCAAATGTACACAGAATCTTCTCTAAAACTACTTTTAAGCTTACGAACCGACTCAGACACCATTATGTATTTTGATTCAACAGGCTCTGTAGTTTCAAAAATTTCAAATAAGAAAATTTTGTATTACCTTGCTCTGGTGCAAACAAACAAAGACTATAAGTTTCCCTTTGCATGCATGCTGTCAGAAAGTGGAGCTGGACAAGATATTGCTACATTGTTCACGCAAATAAGAAGGGATGTCAAACGCATTAAGCCTACTTTTAACAAACCTTTGGTGTCGGTGGCGGTATGTGACTACAGTTTTGCTATGATCACATCTTTGTTAGTGGGTTTAAACACTCAAACATTACGGGATTACAATAGACAATCCTATGAGATTATTCAGAATCGAGAATCTCTAGATAACGATAGATCCGTTGTATATATTTGCACTTCGCATATAATTCGTTCCTACATGCGACTTTTAGGAAAACATATAGCACATGGCAAACAAACGGGAAATTTTGACACAGACATTGTGACACCAGTCACCGGAAAAAAAATTAAGTACCTTGCAGTAAAAGCCTTTGCCAAAATTCAAAGCAGTAGCAACTTAGAAGAATTTGCACAGGCTTCGCAATCATTCTGCCAAATATTTTGTAATGCATACCTCTCAGATGCCGAGCAGTCAAAAAATTATAAATTCTTAACATCTGACTCTTCTGAAGATAAAATAGACTATAACCAGGAAATGATCGAAACTGACGAAAAGAACATGCAATTTTGCGAGGATAACGTAGTAATAAGAAACAGTTCAAGGTTTTACATGCTTTTTAGACTCATAAGAGAAAAAGTGCAAAAAACAAGTTCTCCAGAAGATCCACCAACGAATCCATACTACAACATATTGCCTGTTGACCTACTACAAGATTACTACATAGCATATTCTGGTTTGTTCTGTTCTATGATGCTTTACGCAACAGGAAGATCTTCTGTGTCAAGGTTTAGCAACAGTTTAATTGAGTCAGAATTTAATTTTGTAAAAAATAATTTTCATGATCAAGGACCAGTAAGTATGAATAGTTTTTTGCGTGAAAATTATGACTACTACACATCTCGTGTATTACGGGTACTCACTGTGCCTGGTAAACGTAAAAGAACCCAACGAAGAAAAAAATTAAGCGCATTGGTAGCGGAAAGAAATTAGGAAAAAAACAAACAGTGCAGCCAAAATCAAAAGCCTCTCAAGAAGAGAAACCTGAAACATGGCAGAAAAAAAAGCCTGCTCCAAAAATTCCAAAATTTGTAGGGCCGCGAAAGCGAATATCTCAGAAAAAGACTCCAACAATTAAACTGCCAAGTGCAAAAACATTACGAGAGGAGTTTAACAGCGTTTTTAAAGAAGCACAGCATCCAAGCACGAGTAATGTTGCATCTAGTTCGGACGAAGATTTGGCAGATAATTTCATTACTACAAACATTGGAGGCTCTTTGATAACTGATTTGGATACAACCATTTCCGAGAAAATTGCAAAGACTCGAAAAGAAAGTAAGATAAAATTTTTGCAGTTGTACATAATTCCGTATTTCCTGAAAACTGCTTACCTAAATCTTTATTTGAAATTTTTAGTAAACAAACCAGTTTCTGAAATGAGCTATAGAGAGTGGTTTATTTACCGAAACACTCTGAAGGATGATTTTGAGGAATTAGAAACTGATTTAAAAGAAGTTGGTGAAATGATAGACTACTGCGAAAAAGTGACTGGACGTGACTGGAATAAAGTTCTGAAGGAAGTTAAGGAAATGTCGGCAAGCATGGCAAAAGATTTTAATAGGGAAGACGGATCAGTGCCTGGCGCTGTTGCTGATGTCGTAACGGGGGCTCAAGAGAACAAAAGTAAATAAACGTTTACTAAATTTTAAAATTAATTTTTTGTGTAATCTATAGTAGAGCAACAATTTTCTGTGTTTGTTTTAGCTGCAGACAGCCATTCTAAAAAGCGATTATCCAGGAACAGAAATGAAAACGAAGCTAAAGGTAAGTGTTTGTATGAATTTTTTTTATCAAAATGTAAAGTTTTAAGCGCAATTTTTAAAATATATGTTTAACTAAAATATTTGCGGATTGTGTATAGATTCAAATGACGGTTCGGCTAAACAAATTGCATCCACAAGCACAAACAAAACTGGAATAAAAGGTATCGTGTGTTAATTATTCTCTTAACGCATAGGTGCCTAAAACGTGACGTTAATTTACAATTGTTTCAAATCTTCGTAGGTGATACTTCTACAAAATCTGTATCCACAACCAGGACAGAAGACGCAGCCGATGGTAACTTAAGTTTTTAAAGCAAAATGTTAGCATAACTTAGTTTAACCTTTAAAATCATACCTGCACCTTTGTGTTTTGTTCTTTACAAACAGATACAACGTACGCTTCCAAACTGGTATCAATTACGCTGGAAAACGAGGAATTGTTTCTTCATTCTCGACACCTGAGTTTACTAGCAAATCCAACAGAGTGGATTGATATGGACCAAGTTGACGTTTACTTAACTTATCTTAAAACAAATAGAAAAAGTAATATAACAGTTTCAAAAGCTAGTTATGTTTATTGTGCTAACCGAGCTTCTAAAAACTGGGTACAAGCCAGAACTGCTGGTGCTTTAGCGTGGGGGTCAGATTTATATCTCTTAGATAGTCAGGGTATAGAGCAACATTTGCATCCATTGCTCTTAGGAAATCACTGGGTACTTCTACATTTTGATAGTAAAAACAAAGTATGTACAATATTTGATTCTAAATATCAGGAAAAGTATTACGAGCTGGTAAACCACAAAGGAACTGACTTGGAAGACGATAGGAATGACATTAAAAATAATGTATTACCATGTTTTTTTCTATCGCCGGATGCTCACAAAGAGTGGCAAATTCGGCATTTCTCGCAAATGCCGCAACAAAATGATGCAAATAGTTGCGGCTTATATATGCTTAATGCAGCAGAAGAAATTGTAGACAATGGTAAGGTGGCAGGTATTACGCTAAGACAAATTTTAAGTCCAAAAACTCAACGCATGCTGCTTATTCGTACGTTACTTGAAAACTGTGGAACAGAAAAAGGCAAGGAGTTTTTAGATGAAGCCCGGGTATCGAATAATTATTTAGAAAAACTTATTATGGATGATGAATCAAAAGCAATTGAAGGATACTTAAAGCGTCAGGGCCGACCAGCTTTTTAATCTGAATGTACTACAAATACACATGCATATTTACTTAAAACTGTTTATTTTAGCTCAGTTCTAATGTTTTGCCCCAACGTTGTTTAGTTGTACAACATTATATAAAATATCAACTGGACAATAACTTATCTTAGTACACTGCACAAGAATACTAGTATAGGTTAATCAATTATATGTAGTAATTAAGTGTTTGCACTTGTGTGTGTGTGGGTGCGTGGTTTTAATCAACACATTATTACGTTTTTCAATTGTACATTAATGTTTATTATTTCTACTGCAATTATTAAGTTCTAATTATATTATACCAAGAAGATAATCTACTGCACGTTTTGACTAAATGAATCTAGTTGTTGTACAAGTTTTTGCTAAAATGCTAATAAATTTGAGGTCTAAACTAACACAAAACTAATAATCAACTACGTATAAGTTGGGGTGAAAGTTAAAGGAAATCAAATTATTTAATTCAATAGGCATGATGATTTTACAAAATAAATAAATTCATAATATTTCCACTCTTTCCAATCTTTTCAGTCAATAACATTATGTTTAATTGTTATATTATTTTAATAATATATCATTTTAATGAAGCATTGGATTTTATCTCATAAGTAACCAAAAGTAACCCTATTTGAACAAAACTCCAGGAAAGCAATTTTTACGCAAACGTTGCAGTATAGTAAATGTACATGAAGTTTTTGAACAGAAAATAGAGTTTGTAGTAATCAGGTGGCAATCATAATTTTGTTCGTTCACATCAGGACTTGTTTAGCAATGACCATAGTCACCAACTGTTTGTAAAAACATTGTAGATTAACTCAAAATTCTGAAGACTGAAATTTGGTTTACGTATTTAAAATTTATACGTATCCTGAACTATTAGACCTACTAACCATGAATCTAACACGAAACACCAACCACCAAATATTGTTTTCTTTTGCATTCACTGTATGTATTTTGTGCGTAACACAGCTGGACATTAAATTTGGTTCTACATACAAAAACGCGCACTAGCACACAAGGTTTGTTAAAAGGTTGTTTTAAATGTCAATTTAAATCCTCAAACCTTAAAAACAAACTAAACAAATTTAGGTCTTCAAATAAAAACCCATTGACAAAAACGCCTTGCATTTCATATGTTGAAAGTAATTTGCTACACGATACAAAATACACATTAATGCATGCCGTGAACGTGAACTCTGCCAAAGGAAAATACGTTCGACAAACGTTTCTGGCAGTTTGGATAAATTTTAATTGCTACTATAGATTCATAAAACAAAATTAAAGTAGTTCAATGAACATGTTTGGATTACTTCTTCCTGTTCAGTTAAACTGTACTTTGCTTCATTTGATGTTTATTTTTATGCTTGTATTTTATTTGATCACAACAATAAATGTCCTGTAGATTTTTACTTTTAGTGGAAAACGGACTAATTGGTTTCTAATTTGAACCAAGCCAGGGCTACGTGTTACAAAGCTTCATATATGCAAGATGTTTGTATATATTGCTGGTTTTTGTTTCACCAAAATCTTAAGACTATGTTTCCCCTGAAACAATAGAGTTCTTTCCACAATTCTTTGCCAGATATTGGTGTCGTAAATATTGCTTTACTGGCTTCATTAACGCGTTTTCTATGCGTGTACAATTGTAGACTTGCAAGAAGACATAATCTATGTTGCATCTTTTTGGAGGCCTAACAAGTAATTTAAAAAATTCAGTATCAACAAGTTGCTTTATGATCGGTCTTAGCACAATAAGAAGTTTATAAATATCGGGGCAATAACAATTACGACATATCGATTGACAATTGTTACATAGCAAACATTATTTATAATATAAAACATGAAGTATGAGAAAGAAAAGTTGCCACGACCTAGGAAAGTCCTCAAAATGCCACTACAGACATATTTGTACAAGCGTATTTACTGCAAAATATGCTCCATGTTTTCCTGGTTTGTCAACGAGTACATAGAAAAAATATTTACAATAACATTTTTAGGTTCTGGTTTGCTGTTGTTTCTGAGCTTGAAAAAATAGACCGTTTTTATACAAACCTAACCATTTAACTTTTGGTATAACTACAGCTTTGAGACAAGCATTTTTCTTAAGTTTGTATTTTGTTAAATGACAAAAGTTATGCAAAAATCATTTTTGGGCGGTTTTTGTAAATCTGGGTTTACAAAAAACTTGTTTCCAAATTTACTGCTGATGTTTACAATTGTGTATCTACTGTGTAAAGGAAACGACAGACCCAGGCTCCGTATAAAAGTTATAAAATAAAAATCACAATGTCGACTTCCAGGATCTGATGGTCAGGGTTAAGGCGCCATATTTTCTAGGGCGCCCAAGGTACAGACTTGTGGGTAGGCACGAAATAAAGCCCATGCAATTGTGTATCTACTGTGTAAAGGAAACGATAGACCAAGGCTCCGTATAAAAATTATAAAATAAAGTTCACAAAGTCGACTTTCAAGATCTGGTGAATTTGGTTGAGGCGCCATATTTTCTAGAGCGCACAAAGTACAGACATGTGGGTAAACGCATATTGAAGCTCATGCAATTGTCTATCTACATTATAAAGCAAGCGATAGACCCAGGCTTTGTTTACAAGTTATGAAATAAAGTTCACAAAGTCGACTTCCAGGATCTGGTGGATTTGGTTGAGGCGCCATATTTTCTAGAGCGCCCAAAGTACAGACATGTGTGTGGACGCATATTGAAGCTCATGCAATTGTCTATCTACATTATAAAGGAAACGATAGACCCAGGCTTTGTTTACAAGTTATTAAATAAAATTCACAAAGTCGACTTCCAGGGTCTGATGGATTTGGTTGGGGCGCCATATTTTCTAGGGCGCCCAAGGTACAGACCTGTCGGTGGGCACAAAATGAAGCACATGCAATTGTGTATCCACTGTGTAAAGGAAACGATAGACTCAGGCTCCGTATAAAAGTTATAAAATAAAGTTCACAAAGTCGACTTTCAAGATCTGGTGGTCAGGGTTACGGCGCCATATTTTCTAGGGCGCATAAGATACAGACTTGTCGGTGGAAACAGAACGAAGCCCATGCAATTGTGTATCTACTGTGTAAAGCAAGCGATAGACCCAGGCTTTGTTTACAAGTTATGAAATAAAGTTCACAAAGTCGACTTCCAGGATCTGGTGGATTTGGTTGAGGCGCCATATTTTCTAGAGCGCCCAAAGTACAGACATGTGTGTGGACGCATATTGAATCTCATGCAATTGTCTATCTACATTATAAAGGAAACGATAGACCCAGGCTCCGTATAAAAGTTATAAAATAAAAATCACAATGTCGACTTCCAGGATCTGATGGTCAGGGTTAAGGCGCCATATTTTCTAGGGCGCCCAAGGTACAGACTTGTGGGTAGGCACGAAATAAAGCCCATGCAATTGTGTATCTACTGTGTAAAGGAAACGATAGACCAAGGCTCCGTATAAAAATTATAAAATAAAGTTCACAAAGTCGACTTTCAAGATCTGGTGGATTTGGTTGAGGCGCCATATTTTCTAGAGCGCACAAAGTACAGACATGTGGGTAAACGCATATTGAAGCTCATGCAATTTTCTATCTACATTATAAAGCAAGCGATAGACCCAGGCTTTGTTTACAAGTTATGAAATAAAGTTCACAAAGTCGACTTCCAGGATCTGGTGGATTTGGTTGAGGCGCCATATTTTCTAGAGCGCCCAAAGTACAGACATGTGTGTGGACGCATATTGAAGCTCATGCAATTGTCTATCTACATTATAAAGGAAACGATAGACCCAGGCTTTGTTTACAAGTTATTAAATAAAATTCACAAAGTCGACTTCCAGGGTCTGATGGATTTGGTTGGGGCGCCATATTTTCTAGGGCGCCCAAGGTACAGACTTGTCGGTGGGCACAAAATGAAGCACATGCAATTGTGTATCCACTGTGTAAAGGAAACGATAGACCTAGGCTCCGTATAAAAGTTATAAAATAAAGTTCACAAAGTCGACTTTCAAGATCTGGTGGTCAGGGTTACGGCGCCATATTTTCTAGGGCGCATAAGATACAGACTTGTCGGTGGGCACAAAATGAAGCCCATGCAATTGTGTATCCACTGTGTAAAGGAAACGATAGACTCAGGCTCCGTATAAAAGTTATAAAATAAAAATCACAATGTCGACTTCCAGGATCTGATGGTCAGGGTTAAGGCGCCATATTTTCTAGGGCGCCCAAGGTACAGACTTGTAAATGAGCACGAAATGAAGCCCATGCAATTGTGTATCCACTGTGTAAAGGAAACGATAGACCCAGGCTCCGTATAAAAGTTATAAAATAAAGTTCACAAAGTCGCTGTCCAGGATCAGGTGGTCAGGGTTAAGGCGCCATATTTTCTGGGGCGCCCAAGATACAGACTTGTAGGTGGGAACAGAACGAAGCCCTCGCAATTGTGTATCTACTGTGTAAAGCAAGCGATAGACCCAGGCTTTGTTTACAAGTTATGAAATAAAGTTCACAAAGTCGACTTCCAGGATCTGGTGGATTTGGTTGAGGCGCCATATTTTCTAGAGCGCCCAAAGTACAGACATGTGTGTGGACGCATATTGAAGCTCATGCAATTGTCTATCCACATTATAAAGGAAACGATAGACCCAGGCTTTGTTTACAAGTTATTAAATAAAATTCACAAAGTCGACTTCCAGGGTCTGATGGATTTGGTTGAGGCGCCATATTTTCTAGGGCGCCCAAGGTACAGACTTGTCGGTGGGCACAAAATGAAGCACATGCAATTGTGTATCCACTGTGTAAAGGAAACGATAGACCCAGGCTCCGTATAAAAGTTATAAAATAAAAATCACAATGTCGACTTCCAGGATCTGATGGTCAGGGTTAAGGCGCCATATTTTCTAGGGCGCCCAAGGTACAGACTTGTAAATGAGCACGAAATGAAGCCCATGCAATTGTGTATCCACTGTGTAAAGGAAACGATAGACCCAGGCTCCGTATAAAAGTTATAAAATAAAGTTCACAAAGTCGCTGTCCAGGATCAGGTGGTCAGGGTTAAGGCGCCATATTTTCTGGGGCGCCCAAGATACAGACTTGTAGGTGGGAACAGAACGAAGCCCTCGCAATTGTGTATCTACTGTGTAAAGCAAGCGATAGACCCAGGCTTTGTTTACAAGTTATGAAATAAAGTTCACAAAGTCGACTTCCAGGATCTGGTGGATTTGGTTGAGGCGCCATATTTTCTAGAGCGCCCAAAGTACAGACATGTGTGTGGACGCATATTGAAGCTCATGCAATTGTCTATCTACATTATAAAGGAAACGATAGACCCAGGCTTTGTTTACAAGTTATTAAATAAAATTCACAAAGTCGACTTCCAGGGTCTGATGGATTTGGTTGAGGCGCCATATTTTCTAGGGCGCCCAAGGTACAGACTTGTCGGTGGGCACAAAATGAAGCACATGCAATTGTGTATCCACTGTGTAAAGGAAACGATAGACTCAGGCTCCGTATAAAAGTTATAAAATAAAAATCACAATGTCGACTTCCAGGATCTGATGGTCAGGGTTAAGGCGCCATATTTTCTAGGGCGCCCAAGGTACAGACTTGTAAATGAGCACGAAATGAAGCCCATGCAATTGTGTATCCACTGTGTAAAGGAAACGATAGACCCAGGCTCCGTATAAAAGTTATAAAATAAAGTTCACAAAGTCGCTGTCCAGGATCAGGTGGTCAGGGTTAAGGCGCCATATTTTCTGGGGCGCCCAAGATACAGACTTGTAGGTGGGAACAGAACGAAGCCCTCGCAATTGTGTATCTACTGTGTAAAGCAAGCGATAGACCCAGGCTTTGTTTACAAGTTATGAAATAAAGTTCACAAAGTCGACTTCCAGGATCTGGTGGATTTGGTTGAGGCGCCATATTTTCTAGAGCGCCCAAAGTACAGACATGTTTGTGGACGCATATTGAAGCTCATGCAATTGTCTATCTACATTATAAAGGAAACGATAGACCCAGGCTTTGTTTACAAGTTATTAAATAAAATTCACAAAGTCGACTTCCAGGGTCTGATGGATTTGGTTGAGGCGCCATATTTTCTAGGGCGCCCAAGGTACAGACTTGTCGGTGGGCACAAAATGAAGCACATGCAATTGTGTATCCACTGTGTAAAGGAAACGATAGACCCAGGCTCCGTATAAAAGTTATAAAATAAAAATCACAATGTCGACTTCCAGGATCTGATGGTCAGGGTTAAGGCGCCATATTTTCTAGGGCGCCCAAGGTACAGACTTGTAAATGAGCACGAAATGAAGCCCATGCAATTGTGTATCCACTGTGTAAAGGAAACGATAGACCCAGGCTCCGTATAAAAGTTATAAAATAAAGTTCACAAAGTCGCTGTCCAGGATCAGGTGGTCAGGGTTAAGGCGCCATATTTTCTGGGGCGCCCAAGATACAGACTTGTAGGTGGGAACAGAACGAAGCCCTCGCAATTGTGTATCTACTGTGTAAAGCAAGCGATAGACCCAGGCTTTGTTTACAAGTTATGAAATAAAGTTCACAAAGTCGACTTCCAGGATCTGGTGGATTTGGTTGAGGCGCCATATTTTCTAGAGCGCCCAAAGTACAGACATGTGTGTGGACGCATATTGAAGCTCATGCAATTGTCTATCTACATTATAAAGGAAACGATAGACCCAGGCTTTGTTTACAAGTTATTAAATAAAATTCACAAAGTCGACTTCCAGGGTCTGATGGATTTGGTTGAGGCGCCATATTTTCTAGGGCGCCCAAGGTACAGACTTGTCGGTGGGCACAAAATGAAGCACATGCAATTGTGTATCCACTGTGTAAAGGAAACGATAGACCCAGGCTCCGTATAAAAGTTATAAAATAAAAATCACAATGTCGACTTCCAGGATCTGATGGTCAGGGTTAAGGCGCCATATTTTCTAAGGCGCCCAAGGTACAGACTTGTAAATGAGCACGAAATGAAGCCCATGCAATTGTGTATCCACTGTGTAAAGGAAACGATAGACCCAGGCTCCGTATAAAAGTTATAAAATAAAGTTCACAAAGTCGCTGTCCAGGATCAGGTGGTCAGGGTTAAGGCGCCATATTTTCTGGGGCGCCCAAGATACAGACTTGTAAATGAGCACGAAATGAAGCCCATGCAATTGTGTATCCACTGTGTAAAGGAAACGATAGACCCAGGCTCCGTATAAAAGTTATAAAATAAAAATCACAATGTCGACTTCCAGGATCTGATGGTCAGGGTTAAGGCGCCATATTTTCTAGGGCGCCCAAGGTACAGACTTGCAGGTAGGCACGAAATAAAGCCCATGCAATTGTGTATCTACTGTGTAAAGGAAACGATAGACCTAGGCTCCGTATAAAAGTTATAAAATAAAGTTCACAAAGTCGACTTTCAAGATCTGGTGGTCAGGGTTACGGCGCCATATTTTCTAGGGCGCATAAGATACAGACTTGTCGGTGGAAACAGAACGAAGCCCATGCAATTGTGTATCTACTGTGTAAAGCAAGCGATAGACCCAGGCTTTGTTTACAAGTTATGAAATAAAGTTCACAAAGTCGACTTCCAGGATCTGGTGGATTTGGTTGAGGCGCCATATTTTCTAGAGCGCCCAAAGTACAGATATGTGTGTGGACGCATATTGAAGCTCATGCAATTGTCTATCTACATTATAAAGGAAACGATAGACCCAGGCTTTGTCTACAAGTTATTAAATAAAATTCACAAAGTCGACTTCCAGGGTCTGATGGATTTGGTTGAGGCGCCATATTTTCTAGGGCGCCCAAGGTACAGACTTGTCGGTGGGCACAAAATGAAGCACATGCAATTGTGTATTCACCTTGTAAAGGAAACGATAGACCCAGGCTCCGTATAAAAGTTATAAAATAAAAATCACAATGTCGACTTCCAGGATCTGATGGTCAGGGTTAAGGCGCCATATTTTCTAGGGCGCCCAAGGTACAGACTTGTGGGTAGGCACGAAATAAAGCCCATGCAATTGTGTATCTACTGTGTAAAGGAAACGATAGACCAAGGCTCCGTATAAAAATTATAAAATAAAGTTCACAAAGTCGACTTTCAAGATCTGGTGAATTTGGTTGAGGCGCCATATTTTCTAGAGCGCACAAAGTACAGACATGTGGGTAAACGCATATTGAAGCTCATGCAATTGTCTATCTACATTATAAAGCAAGCGATAGACCCAGGCTTTGTTTACAAGTTATGAAATAAAGTTCACAAAGTCGACTTCCAGGATCTGGTGGATTTGGTTGAGGCGCCATATTTTCTAGAGCGCCCAAAGTACAGACATGTGTGTGGACGCATATTGAAGCTCATGCAATTGTCTATCTACATTATAAAGGAAACGATAGACCCAGGCTTTGTTTACAAGTTATTAAATAAAATTCACAAAGTCGACTTCCAGGGTCTGATGGATTTGGTTGGGGCGCCATATTTTCTAGGGCGCCCAAGGTACAGACTTGTCGGTGGGCACAAAATGAAGCACATGCAATTGTGTATCCACTGTGTAAAGGAAACGATAGACTCAGGCTCCGTATAAAAGTTATAAAATAAAGTTCACAAAGTCGACTTTCAAGATCTGGTGGTCAGGGTTACGGCGCCATATTTTCTAGGGCGCATAAGATACAGACTTGTCGGTGGAAACAGAACGAAGCCCATGCAATTGTGTATCTACTGTGTAAAGCAAGCGATAGACCCAGGCTTTGTTTACAAGTTATGAAATAAAGTTCACAAAGTCGACTTCCAGGATCTGGTGGATTTGGTTGAGGCGCCATATTTTCTAGAGCGCCCAAAGTACAGACATGTGTGTGGACGCATATTGAAGCTCATGCAATTGTCTATCTACATTATAAAGGAAACGATAGACCCAGGCTCCGTATAAAAGTTATAAAATAAAAATCACAATGTCGACTTCCAGGATCTGATGGTCAGGGTTAAGGCGCCATATTTTCTAGGGCGCCCAAGGTACAGACTTGTGGGTAGGCACGAAATAAAGCCCATGCAATTGTGTATCTACTGTGTAAAGGAAACGATAGACCAAGGCTCCGTATAAAAATTATAAAATAAAGTTCACAAAGTCGACTTTCAAGATCTGGTGGATTTGGTTGAGGCGCCATATTTTCTAGAGCGCACAAAGTACAGACATGTGGGTAAACGCATATTGAAGCTCATGCAATTGTCTATCTACATTATAAAGCAAGCGATAGACCCAGGCTTTGTTTACAAGTTATGAAATAAAGTTCACAAAGTCGACTTCCAGGATCTGGTGGATTTGGTTGAGGCGCCATATTTTCTAGAGCGCCCAAAGTACAGACATGTGTGTGGACGCATATTGAAGCTCATGCAATTGTCTATCTACATTATAAAGGAAACGATAGACCCAGGCTTTGTTTACAAGTTATTAAATAAAATTCACAAAGTCGACTTCCAGGGTCTGATGGATTTGGTTGGGGCGCCATATTTTCTAGGGCGCCCAAGGTACAGACTTGTCGGTGGGCACAAAATGAAGCACATGCAATTGTGTATCCACTGTGTAAAGGAAACGATAGACCTAGGCTCCGTATAAAAGTTATAAAATAAAGTTCACAAAGTCGACTTTCAAGATCTGGTGGTCAGGGTTACGGCGCCATATTTTCTAGGGCGCATAAGATACAGACTTGTCGGTGGGCACAAAATGAAGCCCATGCAATTGTGTATCCACTGTGTAAAGGAAACGATAGACTCAGGCTCCGTATAAAAGTTATAAAATAAAAATCACAATGTCGACTTCCAGGATCTGATGGTCAGGGTTAAGGCGCCATATTTTCTAGGGCGCCCAAGGTACAGACTTGTAAATGAGCACGAAATGAAGCCCATGCAATTGTGTATCCACTGTGTAAAGGAAACGATAGACTCAGGCTCCGTATAAAAGTTATAAAATAAAGTTCACAAAGTCGCTGTCCAGGATCAGGTGGTCAGGGTTAAGGCGCCATATTTTCTGGGGCGCCCAAGATACAGACTTGTAGGTGGGAACAGAACGAAGCCCTCGCAATTGTGTATCTACTGTGTAAAGCAAGCGATAGACCCAGGCTTTGTTTACAAGTTATGAAATAAAGTTCACAAAGTCGACTTCCAGGATCTGGTGGATTTGGTTGAGGCGCCATATTTTCTAGAGCGCCCAAAGTACAGACATGTGTGTGGACGCATATTGAAGCTCATGCAATTGTCTATCTACATTATAAAGGAAACGATAGACCCAGGCTTTGTTTACAAGTTATTAAATAAAATTCACAAAGTCGACTTCCAGGGTCTGATGGATTTGGTTGAGGCGCCATATTTTCTAGGGCGCCCAAGGTACAGACTTGTCGGTGGGCACAAAATGAAGCACATGCAATTGTGTATCCACTGTGTAAAGGAAACGATAGACCCAGGCTCCGTATAAAAGTTATAAAATAAAAATCACAATGTCGACTTCCAGGATCTGATGGTCAGGGTTAAGGCGCCATATTTTCTAGGGCGCCCAAGGTACAGACTTGTAAATGAGCACGAAATGAAGCCCATGCAATTGTGTATCCACTGTGTAAAGGAAACGATAGACCCAGGCTCCGTATAAAAGTTATAAAATAAAGTTCACAAAGTCGCTGTCCAGGATCAGGTGGTCAGGGTTAAGGCGCCATATTTTCTGGGGCGCCCAAGATACAGACTTGTAGGTGGGAACAGAACGAAGCCCTCGCAATTGTGTATCTACTGTGTAAAGCAAGCGATAGACCCAGGCTTTGTTTACAAGTTATGAAATAAAGTTCACAAAGTCGACTTCCAGGATCTGGTGGATTTGGTTGAGGCGCCATATTTTCTAGAGCGCCCAAAGTACAGACATGTGTGTGGACGCATATTGAAGCTCATGCAATTGTCTATCTACATTATAAAGGAAACGATAGACCCAGGCTTTGTTTACAAGTTATTAAATAAAATTCACAAAGTCGACTTCCAGGGTCTGATGGATTTGGTTGAGGCGCCATATTTTCTAGGGCGCCCAAGGTACAGACTTGTCGGTGGGCACAAAATGAAGCACATGCAATTGTGTATCCACTGTGTAAAGGAAACGATAGACCCAGGCTCCGTATAAAAGTTATAAAATAAAAATCACAATGTCGACTTCCAGGATCTGATGGTCAGGGTTAAGGCGCCATATTTTCTAGGGCGCCCAAGGTACAGACTTGTAAATGAGCACGAAATGAAGCCCATGCAATTGTGTATCCACTGTGTAAAGGAAACGATAGACCCAGGCTCCGTATAAAAGTTATAAAATAAAGTTCACAAAGTCGCTGTCCAGGATCAGGTGGTCAGGGTTAAGGCGCCATATTTTCTGGGGCGCCCAAGATACAGACTTGTAGGTGGGCGCAAAATGAAGCCCATGCAATTGTGTATCTACTGTGTAAAGGAAACGATAGACCCAAGGTTAGTTCAGGAGTTGTGAAATATTTTTTAAAACGGTTGAAAATTTTACAAGTAATTTTGTGAGATTTCTGTATTTTGTTGCATAATTGTGAAGGTTAAAATGTGTTGTAGGTGCGTGCTAGGTTTAGTTACTAGTTAAGAAACAGTTTAAAAATTATTTTGGAATTTTAATTTTTGCGTGCTGTGGGGTGCAAAAAAAACAGTTCTAAGTTATATTAGGTACTATAAATTTTCATGAAGAATGTTTGACGCAAATTAAAAATATAAACGCGACTATCATTTATCAAAAAATCAATTCGTGTCATTTAACTTAATAAGTTATGTGCAGGCTATTTTACAGACTCCAGAAAACGTCAATAACCAATTACTTTTTTATATTATGCCGATGACAATACTGGAGTAAAAGCTACCAGTGTAATACAGTTATGAAAAATAGCCGCTTTACTGCCTTACCAGAGTCAGTATACCAGCTTATAATGCACAGCTATTTTTGCATTACATATTATACTTTTCAGTAAAAAATATTCCTATTCATTTCACAGCACACGGAAAAAGAAAATATGCAGACAAAATAGTATTATGGCTTTTACTGTATGCTGGGTTATGAAAATTATAGCTAATCCATTTATGGTTGATGCAAAAATCCATACGTATGCATTGTGTGTATTTAAATACCAATGTTTTGTTGGGTAACCTATCCCCAAACACTGTGGCCTTGCCACACGCCGGTAGAGATGATCCATAAATAATTTTCAATCTTCCGTGAATGTAAAGACTAAAAATTGACTTTAGACCTATAGTAATAGACTATTATTTTTACTATATGTGTTAAGGAAGAACATGGATACTATACATAAATATTGACTGGATGGCTATGCTAACATAGCTTTATATGCATGTCAAACAGCAGTGACATGTACTCATGTGGCTATAGTATACAATATTATGCTATATTATAGCCATATGAATAGGACATGTCACTGTTGTTTGACAGTGAATTGTTTTTTACTTATTAAAATTTGCTCGATATTCTCCGCACACGAAACAAAATGAACCTGACCTAGTTGTGGCTATTTTTGCTGCCAAACTAGATTTTGTCTAGGTGTAGTATTGACCAGCTTATGAACACAGAACACATTCATTTGAACTGCGCTCGTCAGCTTGTAAATGGTACGACTTTAACAATTGTGCGGAAGTTTGTACCTAAGTTTCCAACTTTTATTGTGACAATTACTTTTGGCAAATTTCTTTTCAAATTTTCTTTCAAGAAGGATTTGGAATTTTTAAATATAAGAATTAATTTGAGTCTTCTAGACTGGGCAATACTGTGAAAGTAAACATGCTTACCTTGCATAAAATTGGGATAATGTGCAATATTTTTTTCGGATTTATTTTAATTTGGCATACGCTGTTTACCTAAAGCTGTGTACAAAACTAGTTATCCATACATAAGCTATAATTTACAAACTTGGCCAAATGCATTTATTGAGAAATCAGACTTCAACAATGGAGTTGCTAACACTATACTAAACACAAGATAACCGATTGTGAGAGTGTACGTTTGAAGTTGTCAGGTTTATGCAGATCAGTTTGCACTGATTTAGTGTTTCTGAACTGGTCCCTTAAATAGGCAAATATATCCACTGGCCGATTCTGAAAAGTTTCACGTGTGAACAATATATACTCATGTAAAATGGGCATCTCTAAAAAATAACTCGTTTCATGTTCCATTCGTACCTCATGAAGGTCCTTAAATAGGTAACGAAATGTTGAGCAAGTAAACACTACACTATAATAACTACTCAATTTTTAATAATTGTCATCGAAGGTAAGATATTTTTTATCCAACTAATTGTTATTCCCACACCAATTATGGTCCAGAAAGTAACAATTTTATTTAAGAAGAAGGAAGAGAAAGCGACGCATGAGCCAGAGATGCTGGTACTTCACTAATGTTACCTATGTGGCATTTCTTACTACATTATATCTAAAGAGTAGATGCCTCTGACTATAAGTAATTGCTTGCTTATATAATATAACACTTGCAAAAACAATTGCCAGGCAAGAAGGAAAGCAAAGTGCATATTCAGTAATAATATGAAGCCAAATTTAGAGATCTACTAAGTGCATAGGTATTCGGGTTCAGTAGACGGACAAACTGTGACTAATGGTAAATAAGGATGCTGATACTCAGAAATGAAAGTAAACTAAGTTACCATAGTGCCGTAAATAACAAAAAAAGAACCAAGGTTCCTAAGACAATATTAAGGGTAGGTCAGGTCACTTGTAAAAATGACCCAGTAAAAGGGTGTAACTAAGTAGCGAAACATAAAGTTTCAGCTGCGTCTGGATTTTGGTAAATGAATTGAAAAATATGAGCCATAATTTTAGTAAAGCTAATAATATTCACGATAGGTAATGGAAATGGGTAACAAAATGGGCAAAGGGAGACCTTACAAGTTTTACAAAAAATGCGGCCTAAATTGCGTTACCGGAGATTACCTGACAATTGTATGGATTATTGAAATAATACCTCATGGGGTAATTTTACAGCCGCATATAATTTTGTATCTCTCTCAATATATTTTATATTTATTTAATGGGCAGGTCTCTCGTTTTTTACTATTTTGAAAAAATATAATCAGGCTGATAAAATGTTGCAAGGTTGACGCATACGACAAATTCTCACTCCTTCCAATATTTCATTATGTTTCAAGGAATTTATTTCAAAGTGGTTAGATATTTAGAGGAGATTCTTATGGTTTGAAATTCATATTTTAGTATAGTATTTAGTATCTCAATAATGAATTCCGTCAACATTTCCAAAAATTCAATAGATTCTCGAATTTAGATTTAGTAGAGAGCTTACCAGAAAATGAAAGAAATTATGGTTCAAGAAAATGCAGGGTTTTGTAGAAAATGATACCTAATCCAATTAGAAACCTTGATAGAAAAAATAGACACATAATATGTATAATATGTTTTCTGCCTAACCACCTGTTTCCCCTAGCCAATAGGTTTTCTTCAGTTTTAGCTTCTTCGGAAATTTAATGTAATATTTATGTTTTAATGTGCCAACGTGAATATATCAAACGGTTAACAACAAATTACAAATTAAAGCTTGCCTTTTTCCTGAGGGATGTTTTCACGGATTATTTTTAAAAGGTGTACGTCTTGCACGTATTGTCACACAAACGCAGCACTGAAATGAAGAAACCACAGCTTGAGTCACACAGACACAACCAACTCAGATTCAACACTGAAGAGAAAGTTCAGGGTTTTGCGGCTCAAAAAGCGTTTTTGCTAATATACTTTACACGCTATGCTTTTGCTGTGTTGTGCTACATAACCTTGTACAAGCAGTTTGTGAACTTGTTCAAGGTTAAATTTAATCAATAATTTGGTCAGACTGTCCTTTCGATTTCTTGCAAGAGAGCAGGTTTAGCAAAAAAAACACTTTCAGAACCAGCAAACATATTTCACAATATTTTGACTGGGAGGGATATTTATGTGAATTCATGAAAAACATTTTAATTTCATGGTCGGAATTGATTGAACTATTCTTAATGCTTAAATTGAATTACGGCACGATTTAAAACAGAAGTCTCCACGAGACAGCTTTCACTTTTGACTGATTTTGTAAACTTTCACTTTCACTTGCTCAATTAAAATCTTCGTGCTTAACGGGTTATTGATTAAATCAACATAAAAGTGTGTATCAGCACCTTAAATTGTTTATGCTGCTACTGCATTTTTCACAAAGAAGACTTACACACAGCCTGAGCATTTTCTACAAAAGATAAGATGAAAATGATTGCGCAAGTTGCCATGGAGTATGTTTTTAAAAGGTGGATCTTTCCCAACTCAAATTTTGAATACACATATTTTGTAGCAAACCGAGACATTTTGGGGCTGCAGACAATCGTATTGTCGTAATTAAACACCGTAAACTATGTAGATACAAAAAATTGCTGAAAACTAAACTTCGATATTATCCATTCTCTTTTTGCATTTAATGGTAAATAACTGGTAATTATTAAATTGTGCTAATTTTTCTGCTCAATTGTGCTACTCAAAGCGCACTTTCACTTCTGCTGCTATCATAGCAATAAAAAGTTTTTGATGGCAGGAGCAAATAGCATTCAATAATCAATATTTTTTGTCGGCTGAGGCAATAGAATACAACTTTCAGCAATACTGCTAACATTGTAACTATCACTGCTCAAGCTAATGTTCTCTGTGAGTCTGCTCTTTTAGCTATATTTGTTATATGCATAGTATCCCAACCAGTATGTCGATTTGCGCAGCCGGTTACTGATTCCAAATTATCCAGCAACTGATTTCTGCTTTTTTGTCAGTATTGGGCCGCTGTCTCTGCTTACTTTTCAGCACTAACTTTTATTCATTCTTTTGTCTTTTGCGTTTACTAAAGTTAAACCTAGATGTCGTACTGTGTAGGTAAATGAAAATGAAGGTTGGTCAGTGTTTAGGCTGAGCTTATTTTCCGTACAATCTATGCTTGATGTTTAAGCCACTTTTTTTTACATATTATGAGAGTATATTGTTGTAAGTTTTGAGTTTAGAAATCAAAAAGCAATAACGCAAGCATTATTGTAATAAATGAATTTAGAATAATTATTGTCCATTTACCACAAAGTTTAATTTCAGTCTACAAGCAGCACTAATACTGGATTGTATTTAATATTTGGTGCTTTAATGAAGCAAAGATTTACACCCGACGACAAACGCATTCAATATAAAATTAATAGTCTCTCCTATTTGGTTTGGAGTTGATTCGTCTAGGGCTTTCAGTTGTTGTTATATTTTCTCCAGAGTGCCTTAAATGTACCAATGTTTAAATTTTTAGAATTTTTGGTTGTGCCCTAAATAAGTGGATGATTGTTCTTTTCGTATGTTTGCAGATACAGGGATACATTCCCCCAGGGAAGCATTAATCTAACAGCTTGCGCATTGAAAAGTAGAAAGTGAAACTTTTCCCAACAGAATTTTATTTCTTTGACGATTTTGTACAAAACTCCTGGTTTATATTATATTTAACAATGGACCCAGGTTTTAGAATTTTTAATAGAGTTGTTAGATTTGGGAACCTTTTTGTAAGTCTGCCAATTATTTGGGATCCCAAGATAAAACAGGCACGCGTTGGTCAAAATTGTAAAAATTTTAATAAGAAATTGAATTTCTTTAGCTTGTATGTTGCAATAGGTGTATTTCAAAGTATCAAAAAAGCATTCAGCGCGGACAGCAATTGGATTACCTTTATCAAATCAGCTATTGTGTCCCATATATTATTAGCCGGGCTGGTCTTGGGTCTAGTTATTTTGAATCAAACGCATATGATTGTCGGCTTTATAAACTCAGTTGTACAGCTGTCAGAAAAATGCAAAAACATAAACAAACTCAATGCCGGTGAACAACAAGGGAACAAAAGGATTGAAAACCTGGTGTACTTTTTCCTGAAGAAGTTCCCAGCTACAATTGGCATTCTCTCCATTGGAAACACGAGCACATTGCTTATTGATCAATGTCCCATAAACTTGATTGGAATATACATGCTTCCTCAATGCGCGGGACTTGGTAATGGTGGCACACTGGAAAGAGTTGTGGTTTGGACCAACACATTGATTGTCATTGTCACCAATATCTACATGTGGATTTTCTGTTTAACAGTGATCTACTTCACAATGGCGGTAATGCTGGCTATACCGCTACTTTCCATAAAAAAGTGCATAATTTCGTAAGTGACTCACTGTTCAATCTTCTCTTCTTGTAATACAAACAGCTTACCTATTTGCTTATTCTTGTAGTTTCAAGACAGCATTTCAAAACGCCGACAATCAAACTCTGTACGACGTCCCAAAAGTCTACCGAGAAGTTCAACTTCTGGCTAAAATGATGGAAAAAACACACGAAACCTATGTAATTCCGATTTTTTCCCTCTTCCCTGTGGCGACTATAATCTTGTGCGCCACAACAGTGGTAAAGGAGTCACCAAATTCAATGGAGGAAATGGTATACATAATAATATGTGGAGTTATGATCATCAACTCAATCGCTGTAATGATGCTTGTTTTGGGAAACTTGAGCATTTTCAACGTGGAAACACTGTACGTAAACAAGCTCCTGAATAAGAACCATGAATTGCAGTTCTCAGGGAAAGAAAGGAAATACTACAAACGAATACTCAAAAGCTTTGCTCCGATATCTCTACGCGTTGGTTCGTTTGCTTACATAAAAAGAGAAGCTCCAATTGAAGCTTTAAATGTTGCAAACAATTGGAGCATTAATGGGTTACTGTTTTTAAAGAAGTAAACAACTAATCACATAATTTGCTGCAAATAAGCTTAACACGGTTCTGTAACGAAGAAATGCATTTTTATAAAAGTTAGTTTCACACGTTACATTATTTTAAGGAAAAAAAACTTGCTTGCAGCTCAGCTTGCAAATACATATTGCTTTGAAACTTTTAGTCTAGGCTGGGTATATCATGTATGCAAAACCGAACACTTTGCAAAAATATATGTATCTCATATTATGTGTATTGACTAAGATAGTTAATGAATCAGAATATTACGGTATGATAAAATTGCCTTTGCATTCAGCTTTGTATTTTATAATCAACCAAAAACTTATATAAAACTAAACAATGTTTACAAATTAATAATATGCTGAGATAGGTATAGTATTTATTTATTGATATTCTTAAAAAGTGAAAATAGAAAACATATTTTATTGCAGACATACTGCTGGGAGTGTTGTATGAATTTTCGAGTAAGGTTATCAAATATTGTAATTAAATATTTATGATATTGTCGTGATACATATATATATATGAACAATATAAAGTATATTCACAAAATAATAAAATATGTTTGTTGTGCTGCTTTATAATTAATACTAGAATAGTTGTTAGGTTACGGTTCTAGAATTGTAAACTACTTTCACGGAAAACTATTTGCCACTAAATATGTTCTATTTAAGTAAGTTGTATGTACCATTTGCTTGCTTGAAAATGTGAGAAATAAAATATTTAAATATTTTAATCATTATAATAAAGCCTATTAGTATATATGAGAAATAATATGAATAACATTTTACAGCGTTGCTTTGTTAGGAAACGTTTCATGAAACTATAGTGGGTTGACATCAGAGTGTGAGTTGTGGTGACAAATCTGCTCTGATAGCACTATTCGTTGAACAGTCTAGTGATCGTCATGACAGTCAGTTATGTTTGGTCATTGTTTTTGTGGCTTTTTTGGTATTGGTGTTTGGGGTTGTCAACAAAACGGGAAGCGTAGCGGGCCAGTGGCATTCCGGAGATCTCTCATTTGAAGGTGTTTTATTTTAGAGAATACTTGAAAGGACTTAATTGGAAGCAAGCTCTTATTAAAGTGACGTTATAAGTAATCTTCTAATTCTTTATTTATTTGCTATAATTTCATTCCTTATTTAACATTTCATATTACATTAGAAATACATATTTCATTTTCATAATATGGATTGTGAGGGTTACAATTTCAAAATAAGTTATTCAAAAGTGAAACTTGTGGAACATTAACTTCGTTTACTATTGCATTGACATGCATAATTACTTGGCCCACGTCTACATAGGTCGTCATTACAAGTAGCCATAAATTGAACTACAAAAGCTTGGATTTTAGGTTTTTTAAAGCAATAGGCTTTGAATTTACACATTATAAAATTTACCTTAAGATTTTGCTGTAAAGCACTTAGCAAAGCAACTTAAATCTGGAGAAAAAAGTATAAAACTGAACTAAACCTTCCGATGCATATACTTATATGACTACAAATTCTTCATAACAAGAAAATTTATCTATTCTTAAATTTTATTGTCGGCTTTCCCACATTGCAAAGCCAACAAAACGCTTATGACTGTTTCAAGATATTTGTCACTAATGAGGAAAATTTTATTTGCAAATCTATATTTTTGCCATAGTAGCATTTGTCAATACATTTGACTTTTGCGTACTTTGTTCAAGTGTGAAATACATTTTGAACGAAAGTTGAATATGTATTTCAGGAACCCATGATTTAATATATCTGTAAATCTTAACTAATTCAACAGTGCTTGCTTTGACTTAAAACCAGAACGATTAGAGCGCAGTAAGTTTACTGGCTAATAGATTTTGTCCAAACCACATTTATTAGTTATTCTAAAACTAACGCATACGTAAGCAAGAAGACGTACTATGTATTTTGTTCAAGATGGATTATTTGTCGGGTTTTCTACATTGAATACCAACATAATTTTTAGAGATTCTCTTTAAATTGAGTTACTGATTGGGCTAACGTGAATAAAACCATAGTTTCTGATCATGGACAGTATAACAATCCTAAAACTTGAAGTGTACTAGCAAATTGATTTTGTCTAATCCACAATTATTGATAGTTCTGAAATTGTACAATATTGAAATATTGTGCTTACCTTTACTAGACTTAGTTCACACGCTGTGGTAAGAAATTTTTTAATCGAACTGATAAGGTATACAACAAATGTTAAGGATGACAACTATATTGATAAATATTGATCACGGTAGTGCAACCAGTGTATTTTAAATATTTATTTCAAAAGAGTCCGGACGTTTTGATCTTTACATAGATCCCCATCCGGGGTTGCCAATGATTATTCGAATCCAATGTATACAATGTCCTTTTTGACCAACAAATGGAAAAATTTAACAATTTTAATTTGGAGGTATTTCGGCAATGTAGTGTCACTATGGGCTTTTGATGGCTTGATTTTTGAATTTACGAAGAATATTTCTCTAAATTCGTTTGCCCATAAGGAAAAAATATATTACTTTAGATATTTGTTGGCTTTCCTACATTGAAAACCAACACATTAATTAGGTAAAAAATTATCTGCACACCTGTGATGCTCCAATGCAGTATGTTTCAAACCCATATTTTTGAGACGAACCTATTAAGTCTAATATACTATACATTAGTGCAATTTTCATACTTGCAATTTTCGACTGCATTATTTGTAAGCAGTGTGTAGTAATTCAATCCAGTTCATACAATACTTGCTTTGGTCTAATACTTGACCAAACCATTATTGTATTTCCAAAGGAAATTTTCTAGCGGAGTAGTTTAAGTCTAAGGAAAACTACAAGCTACAAAAAATCAGCTAGCCTTGAGCCCCAAAACAACGGCTACCTGAAATCGTGAATCACGTGGCGACCGGGATTGGCTGTCAACTATTCAAAATGGGTACGCGGTTCAAGGCTAGCTTATTATATGTAGCTGTAATGCTTAAAAGCTTTCACAAAATGAAAGCAAAATTTTTATTTTAAAATCTGTGTCTTTACCATAGCAAACATTTTGTAATACATTTTACATCTGCATGGTTTGGTAAAGTGTTAAATACATTTTAAACGTTAGGTCATAGCTACAAACATTGTTTTTATCGGTAAAATTAAACTGACGTTTTTTATTTTGTTCCTATCACATTTTTCAAAACGAAGTTATTTGACCATTACGTCAATCATCTATTGGCAGGTTTTAATGTTTTGTGATTTGCACCAACGCATGATTCAAAGTATTTTGTAATTCCTAATTCAAACCAGCAATGCTTGCTTTAGTTTAAAAAACGAAACGATACTTCGCAAATCGTGTGTGCGATAGGGAATTTCAAAATTAAACTGGTTATATGTATAGCTTATATTGATTGAAGCAACCTAATATTTCAATTTTCTAGTTTAATTTATGAAAGTTTTCTAACTAAAGCCTTTGCCTATGAACAAGAAAACCTATTTTTCGATATAAATGTTAGCTTTCCCACATTAAAAACCAACAAAACAATTAGATAAAAATAGCTGAATAACTTTAATTTCTCAATTAAATATTTTTCAAATGTGCACTTTTTTCTGACGACCGTTTCATTTTCGTTATCCCACCAAACATTTCATGGACAAGGTTTGAAATTGAAATCAGTACCGGTTGTCTTTGCATAGCAAGAAACAAAATGAAATGGCGATTTGGAAGACAATCATACTATGCATTAGGGCATATCCTATACACAAACAGATAAACCTACAGCAGGCGAATAAAAGAATTATAAACTACCTAATTATGAGAGCGAGTTTCCTAGTCATATATATTTGTGATGGTTATGTTCCCGTACACACGCAAGGATTTTATTTTATATCCACAGTTAAATTCCAATAAAACTGGCTTGCCCATTGTGACCCAAAAATCTGAAACATATTTTATAAAATTGAAAGTAATATAAACCTTTTGTTTAGACGTAAACTCCATATGCATACTGCTGCACGTACCTCCAAAATGCTGGAAATTTCAGAGTTTTCTCGTGTAAAGCCAATCTGTGATTCAATTACCAAAATTCGAAACGATCCAGCTTTCCTGAACTGGAATCAATTAATAGTGATAATGCAAGCCTTTGAAGTCACCCCGCCAATTAACTCTGATCGTTTATTCAAATCCTGCATTTTGATACATGCTATTTGAGAGTATAAGAACTTTTTAAAACTAATTAAGTATAATAATATAAATATTAATACTATATTTATAATTACCGGTAAATTACAAAATACTAAGAATTCCTGACTTGCTCAAAATTCATGACGGTACAGATTCACTTACAAAATCCAAAAATGCTTTGTGGACCTGTTAATCAAGAATGTTTATGTCTGCAGCTATTATTTTATCAAAACCTTTAATTTTTTATTAATACGGTTTTAATTTTAGTAAAATGCTTGAACTGGTTTAAAATTTAAGTAGCAGACTTTCAAATAAATTCAGTAGTGTTTTTGAAAAATCACTTTAAAAATATATTAGCAATCTAAACATTTATTCCCCTGGAGCTGTTGGGTTGACTGTTTTCTTACTGACTGCTAAAGACCAACAAAATGGCCACCCATAATTACCTGCATGACTCACCGATATTATATTTTCAAATACTTGGCAAGTGTAGCTTAGCACGATGTCACGTACACACGTTGTGCCTGAGCTTGATGTCTATCGTTACGTATACTATTTTTTAACGTACCGGGACAAGTACGGCAGTTTGTTTGTGTATTTGATATTAACCTATATTTGCTATATTAAATATGCAATTCCAGTTTTGCCGAGTAAGGTAGGTTTATCACTAAAATGGATTGTTCCTAATGAACCAAATGAACAAATCATTTCTGCATCAGATAGAGGTTATATGGTTATAGCAGGGTTGAGCAAATCTGCTGAATATGTCACTTTGTACACTAGCTTTTTTAAGAAGTCTACAGGTATAATCATGTGGAGATTACTTCGATCAGATAATGGTATTTTATAAGCTGTACGTGCCACCGAAATGGAAAAAGGGAAAATATTTAAAATAGTCTATACATAGCATACATAAGAACGGAGAATCAACGTCACGGAAATATTTAGTGGTGTTTTATAAACTGGGCTTTTTTAACAGCTGATTTTTTGTGTTTTATTATCCCATATCATAGGATAAATCTGTCGCTGAAATAGTCTAAGCAAACTCGTTCGAAATGCTTTAGGTGTATGGCATCTCCAGCCGCACAGGCAGCTTGTTAATGTGAACAGATAAGAAATGCATTGATGCATCAACATATAAGAGAAAACGAGAAACATTTATCTGCTTTTGTGAAAGACAAAATTGAGATTTTCATTCCGAAACTATGATGTTTGAATATTAACGAATATTTACAACTGGAAAATTAGCACGATTCCGATACAGAAACTGCTTTTTATACTCTTCACTTCTGCTTTCCATACTTTCTCGGCTTCAGGCCAAACTTTTTTATGCATAAATGACCAAACACAATGACCAATAAACTCTATTGTTTATTGTTTACCGTTTTCAGCACAATTTCGTGTTCACTATGTGAACGTTACTTACTCTGAATTTTTACTGGTCCGAGAGAATAGAAAATAAAGAAAGGCAAACGGGTCGGATTGAATATATTGCTGTGGGATAGCCAGGCAACTTGTATTTCCAATAGAAATGGAAATATCTCGACGGAAAACGTTTTCATATGTAGGTAACTTTCAAGTAATTTGTATTTTAAACTGTCAAAACCGCACTGATGAATTTGTTGTGCAATACAATATATTATGCGATTAAGGCCATTTTACAGCGGGTTCAAAATTTAGGCGTGGTTTTTACTTTCCATGATAATTTATTACTTGATGTTCTTACAAAGAAATGATTAGGATGAAAGAGGATTATGGTCATTTGGTCTAAGCCAGCTAATTATTTTCAAATACAAATTTCAATGATATTTTCTAAAAACGTAATTTAAACGTTATATTCACATTAGTTTCTTTAGCAGTAAGCATTGTAAAGGTTAAACATTGACTGCTTATCATTATTTCTGCTGAGGATTGTTTTTGTTATAGGTATTATCTCTGAATACCCCGCAATCAGTTTTGCAAGGGAAGAATAAGAGCCAATTCCAAATAAGCATTTCTGTTTTAGTTTTTAAAGTTTCAAGTAGAAAGGGTCTAAATTAAGGCAACAGTATCATACGGCAATTTTTCCCAAATATAACAAAGAAGTATTATAGTTCTCATGTAGTATGGTTCAAATATAATATATGGTTGTACTTAAAATGATTTGGAGAAAATTTTTTCTGTCTTTAAATTTAATTAAAATGTTAAAATTATCATGTTTATCATTTTGTCGTCTTCTTCGTTGTATTAACCTCAATAAACAAAGTAACATAAAAATAAAAGCCACACCTACTTTCCAGAAATCACCGTAAAATTGTATTAGATATTGCGTTGTACAAAAAACCACATTTTTAGCATATTTCAGAATACAAGTTGCTTTGTCGTTACATGTAAATCTTGTCCTTATTACTGCACATTTTGTATTTTATATCAGCTCTCAGAAAAATACTTGTTGTGCATCTTAAAATTCTTGTCAGTGGGTGGTTTGTTTCACAATACCAAAGTTTTTGCGATAAAATCGGAATACATTTTCTCAATTGCTTTGTAAGTTCCTCTGGAATATTAAGTGTCTTCTTCAGAACAAAACATGAAAGAACAAGAAAACGATTTATAAACCCTAAAATTCCGTAATCTTTACGTCTATAAAGTCCACGCAGTTTAAAATTCCAAGTATCATATAGGCACACATAAAACTCAAACATTCGAATACTAGTGCTTATGAATGCAACAATAAAGGTCAAAAATTTAATATCCATCAAATTAACATGCTGGTGTATGCACATCATGCTCACGTGCAGCTTATAAGCCCATTTGAGGTAGACAGAAGGTTCACTTTTTTGGGTACATTGTTGTTACCTGTATTGCTGTTGGCTAGCCTTACTTGGTATTATCCTGCTTATGAAGGGACACGTTGAGAAAGAGAGAAAAGAATACACACATTATCAAGATGGTAGGGGTAAATGTTCAATAATCGTGAACCTGAATAATACTAAAACATATAATTTTACTTTTTTGTAATTTTTCAATTTTATATTTAAGGTAAAGCGTTTGGATACTTTAGGTTTCATATGTTGTTTTAAAGACGTATTAGGTTTGTGCTAGTTAAATTGATTTTAAGAAACGTCCGATAAATCTGAATTTTGTAGCAAATCAGTTTATCGGTTCGAGTTGAGAAATCTTTAGGACATGTAAATGCTCGGAAACCTAGGTATGCACTCTTTTGCTGTATTTTGGCTAATATTACAGAACTTCTATTCACCAAAACTTGCTGATTGAATTGGAAAGAAGCGTTCTGTATCAATTTGTAGGTAAAACATTCCACTGTAGTTATTAAGACAATTAGAACCTAGAATAATAATAATTATTTCTACTGAAAAATCAGTTTATTTATAATACCTTTCAATTTCTTGAAATTAGCTTTGGAAGGGAACAATCTTGTTTTAGTTTTTTAGAGATGCAGGTAGAATAAGTCCAGGTTATTGTTTTCGCAAATTTAAGCTAGATGCATCATTGTACACACGCGTTGACAAAAAAGTCGTGCGGAAGTTTAATTATAACATAAGTTTGTGCCAAGTAGAACTTATGATAAATGTTTTCTGCCTACAAAATTTATATCAACGTTAATACTCTTTCATCCTAATCATTTCTAAGTTCAAACATCAATAATTAAAATTTGGAAAGTAAAAACCACGCCTTTTTTTAAACCTGATGTAAAACTGCATCAATCGCATAATATATTGTATTTTACGACAAATTCACCAGTGCAGTTTTGATAGTTTAATATACAAATTACCTGAAAGTTACATATAAAACGTTTTTTGTCGAGATATTTCTATTTTTAATGGCAACATAAGGTCCCTGGCGATGCTATGGCTTGGAAATTGTATGCTTTTTGGTGTATGTGCATATTACCATTAAGCTAAATATAAACTTTTAATTCTCAAAAGAATATTTTGTTCTCTTAAATTTAATACAAGCACACCAATTACAAAGTTTGTTTCTTTCCGTACATCAAGCAATAAATAAAAAACGTAAACCAAGTATAGAAACCTGAACAAGAACTTGATTGTGTTGAAGGGATTTTAATCTACATTCTGATTCTGAGGACTTTATATAATGATAACGAAGAATGAAGTAATAAATGCATAAGAATAGTTTAGGTATGAAATGCCTGTGAAATGAAAATCCCCCTAAATTCTCAAAAAGGAGTTCTGCTCTGCATTATACGCATGCGGTGTACTCAAATCCATAGCAGAAGAACTTGAAAATGTTGAAATCGTTTATAAATGAAATAGTTTTGATATTTAGATAGTACTTTTATTTGAGGAGTAGTAGTATTGTTTGAGGAGTAGTAGTATTGTAGTACGACTTAGCCGAAGCAAGTTCAGAATATTAAGACTAAGAACATTTACAACAGTTGTATGTATAATTTTTATTTACTGCAATAATTTCTTGCTTTCGTAAAACGTTATGCGGTTTTGAAATTTGCATGCAAAACGAATAAAGCCGCTGCATTGAAGGTATGTTTTGGCACTATAATGGCTAGAACAAAGCTCGTTTTATAAATACTTCGTCAACTAAAGTAAATTATTTAGCAGAATTGTGCACTCAATGGAAACAAATGAAATTCTGATTGATGTGTGAAATCCTAAATGCGCTTCACTGGTACGCAAAAAATGTCCATGAATACAGCATATAAGTAAGACTCTAGTTTCTTCATTAGTCTTTGTCATTTATCTGTTTTATTATAGTCCGATCTTGCATAAACCAGTTACGGAAATGTGGGCTACAATTCAGCAAACAATTTCAAAAATATGATAAAAAGGCACTTTATGATTTCTTGTTTCATCATTAAATTGTTGCAAAAACCAAATTTTATTGAAATTTGTATATTTATTTTTGAAATAAAACATAAATATTCCCCAAACCTCTGCTTTAAGGGCTTTGAAAGGTGCTATCTATAAAATAAACTCGATCTGCTGCAAAAATGGGAATCAAAATTACACTTCAATTCAACACCTAAAATATTCTAACGCTAAACTATCTATACCTACTTAACAAATTCTAAAAAGTACAAATATTTGTTTTAGAGGACAGGCTTACAACTTTTTAAGCTCAAAGAAATTTTCAACTGAAAGTTAGTGCTTTGCTTTTGCATTAGTTTAGGGCACAGTGACAATTATTATAGGTATCTCATTAGAACCTATATTCAATGAGGGACTTTGTTTTGCCTTTTTCAGCCTCATGATGCAGATATGGGCTGGCAGAAAAAGGCTCGCACATATGGTCAAAATCAGCCAAAATTGATTGTGAAGCAAATTTAAATCCAAGTCTAACTGGAGCATTAACAAAAGCACCAATCCCAAAAAAACCATTTGAAGGTGAATGAATTTGAACTCAAAATCTTCATCAATTCCAATCGGTGTGCGACCTTTGTTTTCCTTTTTTAGAATTTTACGGAAACCTAGAACCACAAAGCTGGTACAAATATGCCAAGTCACCACAGATTGAAACTGACGCCTTAGATAAACCTCTCTCAGTTGCAGGGTGACAAGTATACCCAAAACCAATTGTGGAACCGCATATTTGAAAGACATTTCAGCACGACCAAGTTTGATCTGAGTAAAACAAAAAAATCGACACTTGAAACTAGAAACGATTGCAAAATAACATACCAGAAAACAATTTAAAACATAAATACACTTACAAGTTTATCGTTTGATCCAGCAAGCAGGTTATAAGAAACGTGGGCATGCCACAATGCATCCAGTTGAAGAATCATAACCGAAAACCAGAGAAGGTAGTTTACAGCTAAAAACAACAAATATTTTAAATGTCAACCGAATTTGTAGAATTTGTAGTTTCTTGAGATCATCATAAATTTGTAGCAATTTTTACCAGGTTCTAAATTCAAGCCAGCAGGAGTGAAATTGAGGTGTTTGCTAATGCCAACAAAAGCAGGTCCAATGTCCTCAGTCAATATCAATGTAAACAGGCGCAAAATCAGGCAGACAGTGAAGACCTAAGATGGACAAAATTACGCAATGTCATTATTAAACAGAAGAAATGAAAGCAGTACAATATAAATCCCGCTTGTATAAACTAGCTAATGAATGAATATCTTACCAGATGTGTATATTTATACGTTGTGATCCAGACCCCATTTTCCTTAGAAGCAAACAATTTCTCGGACGATTCTGTCTCCAGGTGATTTCGATCTTTCTCTTTCATAGAGACGTCAAGAGTTGTAGGTTTCGACGCGTCGTTAAATTTAGGCTGTACCATTTTGTAGCTTCTATGGAACAAAAATTCGCGACAAGAACTTGAAGTGTTATTGAATACCAAAGAGATGCTTTCAGAATGGCTGCTCACACACGACTGAGAACTTATATATTGAAGAAACTGAAATCCGAAGCCAAAATTTGCGTTACAATTGGATGCATACAAAGACGTACATTGCATGTTGGATGTATTGCACCCAAAATGCCTGTTTAGTACGTACTTTGCACCTGAAGCCATTTTCCTTTTTTGTAATCCTCAAATAACTTAATTCTTTATGAAAACGTGCATACAATCATTTATCCTCACGATTGTGAAGCTTTACTTCTAGCATTTCCTTTAGGATATAAAAAGATACTACTTACTGCTTGTACTGAACTGTGTAAAGGCTTGGGCTACGTTAGATTTTACCATAGTCTCCAAGGAAGGTTTCCCATATTTCACTTTGTTTTATTTTTGGCATTTAAAAAGGAGCTTAATCCGACAATATTGAAGTGAAGAAAACCTTTGTAAATACAAATATTTCTTTTGTATTTAAAATATATTCAATGTAGCAATTATCTAGCTCAAAAAATTGCTAGAATTGCATGCATGTACACCTTTTTCAAACAATGCATAGCAAGTATTACCTGTTCCCCTGAAATCGGAAACACAATATGTATTTCAACATTTTTTAGAGTTCAGATTGAATTTGTTGAAAAGCTTCAATGTTTTAAATGCGTTTTTTTCACTATCTGGATTTTAAATTTTAAAACTTGAAACCTGGTTCTAGCTCATATGGTTCTTTTAAATTATAATATTGCCTTAAATTTTAAGAATAAAACGAATGCTTTTAGCTGTTGCTACAACATTGTGATAGTTGTTGATGTAAAGTGCAGGTTATTATGAAGGAATGGCTGTTACAGCGCAATACGGGCAACTGAACTTTGATTTTAACATTTGGTTCCTTTGAATATAATGCAAGCATACAAATTATAAATTTTGATTTTTCCCATTCATCAAGCAATAACTTGAAAAACGGAAACTAAGTCTGGAAACCTGAACGAGAACTTGAGTGGGTTAGATATGTTTCCAATTTTGCAACCTGATGGCTTTAAATAATGACAACAAAAAATGAAGTAGTAAATAGTGCATCAGTTATGGTTATACATACTTGCCAAAACAAATGCTTGCTTGTTACAATTTACCATCAAGTTAAGTAAAAGTATGTCCAAGAAAAAGTGATGATAGACACAAAACACGTATTTGAAATTTAGGGGCTTTGCTACAAATTCAAACTGGAAATTTGAAAGGGTTGAAATACTAGAGAAAAGATAATCATCTATGCAAGGTTTGAAAAAGGTGTACAAGCATTTAACTCTACCAACTTGTTTGTGCCCGATGAATGCTACATTGCATACTTTGTGCCAACACAATAAAATTTTGTATGTACGAGGGGGTATTTACTTCAGCGTTTTTGGATTAAAAACTCTTTCTTAAAACAGCTAAAAAAGTGAAAAAATGAAAAACCTTTCCTGGAAACAGCGTGAAGATTTTGTAATCCTCATCCTTTTATTGTTAAGTACAAACAGGAATACCTTATCATATCATAAAAAAATGCTTGGTGAGAATTTTTCCTAATCGTAGTGAGACTCCTAATAATTGTATTCATTTGTTCATAAACAATTTTGGGTTTAGGTTATTATAGAAGTTATTTTGGGTTCACAAAAGGAAAAAAGGTTCGGGTGCAAAGTACTAAATTAAGAGGTATCTTGTATACAACACACAATATATGTAATGTACGCCTGTATATATGCAATACCAGTCAATGCTTCCAATTTTTACAACTTTTCAGCTTTGCACTTCAGTTTCTTCGATATTCAATTTCCCAGTCGTGTGTGAGAAGATATCCTAAAGGCATCTATTTTGATTTCCTACAAAATTTCCTGTTGAGAATTTTTTTGCGACGTCGTGAAAAATGGTGCAGCCTAAATTCAACGACGCTTCAAAACTTGCCACTCTTGACGTCTGCATAAAAGAAAAAGATGGAAACAACCTGGACACAGAATCGTCCGAGAAAATGGTTGGTTCTGAAGAAAATGGGGTCTGGAACACAGCATGTAAATATATACATCTGGTAAGATAATCATTAGCACGTTGATTCAAGCAGAATTAATATTGTGATACGTTTGTTCCTTCTGTTTAATTATGATTTTGGTTAATATGATCCAATTAGGTCTTCACGGTCTGCCTGATTTTGCGCCTGTTCACATTGATATTCACCGAGGACATTGGACCTGCGTTTGTTGGCATTAGCAAACATCCCAACTTCAATTCTGCTGGCTTGAATTTGGAGCCTGGTATGTAAAAGTGCTACAAGTTGATGTTGGTCTTATAAAACTTCCAATTTAACGGAATTTGTTGACATTTTGTAATCCTTTTGGTTTTAGCTGTGAACTACCTTCTATGGTTTTCGGTTATGGTGCTTCAAATGGATGCATTTTGGCAGGTCCACGTTTCTTATAACGTGTTTGCTGGAACCAGCGATAAAATTGTAAGTGTTTAAATATTTTAAAACGGTCTCGTGATGTGTTTTTCTGCAAGCAATTGATTCAAATCATTAATCCACAATAATTTCTATGTTCACCAGATCAAGTTTGGTCCTACTGGGATGCTGTTTAAATTTTGTGTTCCTCAATTGGTTTTGGGATTACTGGTTCCCCAGCAACTGAGCGAGTCTTACTTAAACCGTTGGTTTCAATCTGTGACGGTTTGGCATTTATTGGCCAGCTTTATTGGTCTAGGCTACCATAAGAATCTAAAGAAAACAAGCAAAGGTTGCACTCAGATTAGATTTGATGAAGATTTTGAGTTCAAATGCATTCTGCCTCAATATATTTGTATTGTATTGGTGCTCCTGCTAAACTACGAATTAGACGTTGACCTGATTATGTTTTGCAGTCAGTTTTTCCCTATGTGGGTCGTATCTTTGTGCTTTTTTCTGCCAGCTCCAATCTGCATCATGCTGCTAAAAATGGCAAAACAAAGTCCCACATTGAATGGAGGTTCTAATGAGATACCTACCATAATTGTCACTTCTGTGGATTAAATTAATGCTAAAAGCATAGCATCAATTACTAATTAGAAATTTTGTTGTTCTTATTTGTACAAACAAAAAGCTAAATTAGTTGTAAGTCTGCCCACCAGAAAAATATTTGAACGTTTTTCAATTTCTTACGTAAGTCGGAATAGTTTAGCGTTAGAATTAGTTAGGTGTCTAATGTTGTTTTTAAAAGGCATTGGATTTTTGTTAGATATACTAAATTAAAAGAGTTGTAGACCACATAAAATATTGCAGTTTATCATTTCTCTCAACCTTAGAAATCTATATGGCATGCAATAGTGCATGAGCGCAGGTAGTAGCACTTTTATTTCATGTCCACTAATCTTGCATGTTTGCCATTTTTAAATATTTAGTTATTCTGTATTTAGTTTAGAATTAAACTTTTAAATAAAGCGTATCATATTCTTACGGCCTGGCATTGAATGAGTACTGCAAATGCCAGCCTAAATGAGAGAATGTAAACATCTTAGACATTCTTATGATTAGTCATACTGCGAATTCCAATGCAGCATGATTGAATGTAAAATGATGATTAACAAACGTTACTCTTGATCTGGCCGTCATAAGAGTCACACTGATTGGCAAATGAATTGGCTTAATAAAAGTAATCTGAATTCCCCAGAAATATATGAATTATATCATTTCCCATATTTGTAAATATATAATTTATTGGTATAAGTATGGTAGTACAAGTGTGTGCTTATTATGATACAGCTAAATTAGAAGTGTAATTTACATTTTGATTTCTTAGTTTGTTTTAAATAGTACCTTTAAACCTTAAACCAAAAGTTTCAAGGATATTTATGTTTTCTTGTAATAAAAAATACACAAATTTTAATAAAACTTGTTTTTTGTAACAATTCACTAATGAAGCACAGTATCATTCAACGCATTTCTGTCATGTTTTTAACATTAGTTGTTAAAATTGTAACATACATACCTGTGAGGAGGTACATGCAAAATCGGACAAAAACAAAACAGATATGGGACAAAGACTTGAAATAAAAACCAAGTTATCACCTAATGTGCCGAATTCATGTAAATCTATGCAAACCCGTGCAATGCGTTTAGAATTTCACACATTAAGTTTTCCTTTCACTTACGTGCATAAATTTGCTAAATTAATAGTTTTAGTTATTATTAAACGCATAGCAAAATGAGCTCTATTTTAGGCATTTTAAATGTTTATGAGAACGCCTCTCTGTGGACGAAATGCTTCAGTTTATTTTCCTTTAGTGCTATTACAGAAAATTGCGGTGTTTGCATGCATTGAATAATATATCGTAATGAAGTTTATGTTATAATACGCTTATGTAATATATGTGACTTGATTATACTAGTGTTATGTTCGATGTTAAAAAGGATGATTTTAAATAGAAAAATCTCAAAAGAATAAACGGCAGAAAACTACATTTGGCTTTAATAAATTATCTTAGGTATTATGGGGTTTGAGCAGAGAAGCTACAATTGGTAAAAAATGGTTTGTGTGTGTGGGTACTTAACAGGCTACTGATAGCCGTATCTTATCACATCACACATATATAAATACTATAGTAAGTAGGTAATTTATTTCTAGCTTTCATTTATAAAATGCGCATTAACATTCACACTTAACTATGTATAAATTTATGAAGCGTAGTACAAATTAAGAAAGTGAAATCGAACAACAAGATTAAATCTTCAACGCAAAGAGTTTCACTAATTTCTAATTTAGCAACGAAATCATAAAAAATCTCGTATACATTAAAAGAAAGGGGAGATATTTACAATTAACGGCTTTGTCATTTTGTCAATTTTTGATTGGTCACAAATAACATTTTACATTGCTGCTTTTACATAGTGACCTTGCTGGAATGAGAAAGCCAGAACAGTCACAAAACAAAACTATATGGATTTTGGTTTTGCAAAAATCGTTCAATTCAAGATACATCAACCACAAACAAGTATTATTCCCAATCACGAACATCATCCTCTTTCCGCAAACAAAGGATAAGCTTTTGTGTTTAGTTTATCAGCAGGATTGAGTTGATTATTGCATCCAATCTATTTATCAATCAATAACTCACCATTTGTAATGTTTAACTTCAATATGTAATAAAATAAGCCATCTTGATGGCTCAAACCACACTTTGATTGTTTCTCGGACAAATCGACTTTAGTTTTTTGAAAGTACCTTTCAAAACCCTAAAACCTGACGCTCCGACGTTTGAGGGATATTATGGTTATTGCAATAAAAATAAAATTTGATTTTTGTAATATTTCAGTAGTGATGCAAAAAATCATAACATGCATTTCTGTAGTGTTTTTTTAAAACGCTTGTTAATATATAGCATACATTCTCGTGAGTGGTTTTATGCTAATTTGGACTATAACAAAATAAATAAGTGACAAAGACTAGTGATGAAACTGAATTGTTACGTATATGCTAAATTCGTGGACATTATTGCAAACAAATGAAGTGCGCTTAAAATTTCGAAAATCAATTAGAATGCTTTTTGTTTTGATTGAGTGCACAACTTTGCTAAATAAATTTATTAAATTGTTGATGTATTTGTAAAATGAGGTTTTATTCTTTTTATTTTATGCCTCTCGTTGAGTGAAACGTTTTATTCGTTTTCCTATGAAATTTATAAAAGTCATACTCTATTCTTTTTTAAATCGTTTCGAACACTGCTACCGGTATCCCTTGTAAACAGCAAGCATCCCAATAACATTTTATAGGAACGTAGCGTAAAGAATATTGTTAGGTACATAATTCCGATACCTTTCAATGCCATGAGTCTTGAGTGAACATATCTGGTTCGTTGTCACAAAGCGGCATTACATTCACAAAAGCATTTCTCTTGAAACTGCAGTTCCCCCCAAAGCTCTATTGTATGATTCAAACCCTTTTGTGCTAAGGGTCGTAGGAGTTTACTGCAGCATTTTACCAAGCACGTTTACAATATACATACGTTAAAACAATGGAACTTTTATTTTTTTTATAGAAGATTCCCTTCATTAATGGTAAAGAAATGTGAGTACTGATAAACTCCAACAAAAATAATACTTTATTGCGCACTGCATACAAAATGCTCTTCCTATACACTTTGTGAGGACATTTTATAAATCTGAATTCAGTGGAGCCTTTATTACTTCATTTTCTTAATTTTTACGAAGCAGCTTTTCTCTAGCAGAGTAAGTGCAAAGTGTTACATTCTATGAACTGCATACACACACACACACTAATAATGTGACATTATTAATTTTTTAAGAAGTCATTCACTTAAAAAGATAGGTTGGAGCGAACATGCGTTTGTTGCTTACAGAGTATGTTGAAGATGCAGTATTCAGTATTCAGTTTTATTTGAGTGTTAAAAAATTTCAGGTAATACAATCAATAATTTACATTATAACATGCATTACTTGCAGTTCTGCTATTTGCAGTTAATTTATATGCGAGTGATCTATAATTAAAGAACGAAAACTACATTCATTCACACCTTCACCCATAATCTTTGATTGGGCCTTTCAATGTTCTTGCTCTACATCCATAACAAAAAATATCAGAAAAGGAAACTGAGTGAGCAAATATATGTTTTTGGAAAGGCAACCATCTTAATGCTAGAAACCTTATAATTATTTATCTATATTTAAACATAGAAATTCACAGAATATAGAAAAAGAAAAATAAAGCATTTTGATATGGATAACAAAGAATTTTTCTGAAAAATGATTAAAGATGCAAGTTAATCTAAAACACATCTTACTTTTACAAAATGCTTTAATCCTTTTTTCAAAAAAATTACAAGCTGAAATTCTCAAGAATTGAGATTTATGTTATATGGCTACTTTTCAAATATGTTTGTCTTATGACCACTAATACGTTTATACCCTCTGCTCATCAATCAATATTTTATTTGGGTTCTACTAAAAAGTAATAAGCACAATTACGTCTGTAAAATTATGATTTGAACTACAGTTTGATATTTATGCAAGGTCAAGAATGCACGGCCTAAGCGTGATATTATAGCTCTCCATGTTATAGCAATTTCACGTTAGTTACACAGGCAATGTACGGAATTTAGTTATTTGATGTATAGCTGTTCATACAATGAAAATACTCAAAGTGGAATTATGAATAAATGTAAAAACAACATTATATTTATTAGGTATAAAATTCAATTCATATTAAGTACAAACGAGAATTATAACTAAACCGAAATACGGCTTTTTTAATGAATGTGATTAATAATGTTTCCGCTTTAAAGTTGGGCTGATAAAGATCTGAGCCTTTTCCACCTGAAACTTTACTTTGTTTACTTGTTTGTTTAAAAGTCCCTTCCAATCTATTATTTTAAGCTAATTACTATTTCATTGTTTCGTATACTATTTAATATTTCAAAAAACCCAACTTAGAAATAACCGCGATTTTCAAAAGATATGCAAACCAAAATTATGTGTTTCATTTTGATATTTTATAAAAAGGAAACAGTTATACCACCGATTTTTATCCCAAATTTATACGACAAGCTTTGATACAAAATTATCGTTGTCAATATAATATATCAATGTGTGTTTTTAATAGAACACGTGTAAAACAGTTTGAGTTCAAAAGAAAGCTTTATTCCTAAGTTACTGCACAAACGCGTGTCGTATAAATTTCCTGTCTACACTGATAACCTAAAAAATTCAGATTTATCAAACTTGTCCTTATATTTTTTCTCAAAACGCTATAAAATCAAAATTTCTTTTCCAAACTATCCTAGAGCTAACCTGTAAATATTTAGAAAAAATTTGCAAAAAGTAAAAGAAGTCGTTTTATCGTACAATTTGCACGTTAACTGGAAGACTCAAACTTGTTGAATGTTCAGTCAACCGATAATTTGCTTTTTGCATAGAATGCTATAAAATTCTCAACTAACAATAACAGCAGGTATCTCATCAGCACCTTTTTTTGGTGTAAGGTACTTTTTTTCGAACGTACGTTTCTTTTCTAGCAACCTGATGTACATTTCAATTAGAACTAATAAGGTAGAACATGTGTTCCAAACCAGCGTACCCATAATCCCATACTGAATAACTTGATTAAACCCGTCCGGCTGCAGGAGTACCAAACCGCCCAGAAGAACTTGAGGAATGCAATACTGTACATATTTGAATATCAAGTCATTGCGACTAAGTGCCGGTAAGATCTAGTTAACATAAAAAAAAATAATATTTTACAAATTTAAAAAATAGTTAAGTAATAATAAATCGAGAAACAATTCAAAGCTAATACACACTTACTTTGGCCACGTTAGAAGACTTGTTATAAATTAGAACGTGTGCGTATGCATCCAGTTGAAGTATCACAATCAGAAGCAATAAAAAGCCAAAGGCAATAAAAGTTTGAGCTGAAACAGAATAAGAATATTTTTAAGTCAAAGCTATGTAATCCCATTTCATACAAACAAGTTTATTTTGCTACCATTTTGGCTAGGTTCCCAAGATTCCCATGATTTAGGAACCAAGAGATCCACAACGGCCATACTTCCATTATAAAGAGGTCCATACCCTGTCAGCTCAAGAAAGCGCCATAGGAACAAAAAGATGCACACCTAAAATTAGTCGAATTACACACAGTCGTATGTCAGATCATGGAAAAAACCTAGGTACATAATGTTCAATTTACATTTTGCCTGAACTATATATGATTTTAAAAGTCTTACCAGATGAACTGTATTCGCTTCTGAATACCATGCTCTCCATTCTTTTATCCACTCTTCCTTGCTTTGGGTTTTTGGAGTGTCTTCTTTTGACATTTCATCAGTAGCTGGCTTTGATTTGGAATCATTGCTGAACTTAAGCTGCACCATTTTTCACAGATATGTATTCGCACAAAATTATCAACGATACCTTCACGGAAACTTTCAAATCAAAGATGTTCTCAGTGCTGCTGCTGCAATTCAACTGAGAAAATGCTAACCGACAAAATCAAAATGGCTACGTTTGTTGGGTAAATGCTACAATAAAAATAGAATTTTACTATGTATGTAGACTGTGCTCTGAAAAAAACATTTTATTCATACCAATTCAAGTAGAACGTACCCATTCCGTGTAAGAATCCTAAGGGTCTGAACCTTTTTATAATATAGTGGAGAGCTTGGCAAGCAAACAATGTATCATTATTTCTTTGAATGGAATGGTTTAGGTAGTCCTAGTGGTATTGGTGTGCTTGACAGCAAACAAGCAACCTTTCTTCCTGATGCATGACGTGGAAAGGTATCATGCTTTGCATTCATACTCTTGAGGAAAATATCTTTTTCCTCTATCATTAAGGGATATTAGCAGCAATGCACTCACAAAATCATTTTTCTCAAAAACCCAGTTATGCTGAAGCTCTTTGATTTTATCCAAAACTCTTTGTGCTACATGTTGCGGGTGTTTATTTTTAGATTTTTAACGAGCACGTTTTTTAACCAGCTGCCAATTGTGTTGGTATTTTATGCAGAATTAGACTAGACGTCTCCTTACACAGTTTGACAAAAAAAGAAAAGTTAGAATTGATCTGGCCTGATACTGTAAAGAAGATGCGGCATCAAAAAATGCATTTATAATTATTTGAATACGTACTCCTCATGCGTACATATATATTTGATTCTTTCATCGTGTATATTTTTTGTATTTGCTAAGGTTAGAATTCAACCAAACGTGCTGGATTGTTTGAGCGGAAGCTGGAGATTTTCATTCAATTGAATAGCTGATAACCATTTTTCAGTTAATATTTTATAACAGAGTATCCCGAGCACTTCATACCAAATTAGATGTACTTAATACAAAATAAAAGTAAAAACGATGGGCCTTTTTCAATCGCTTGAACTTATCATGCTATTCCACACAATACACAAAGAAAGCTGTATTTAAAAGATACGACCTTAACACGAACAACGAAATATTCAGTTTAAATCATGCAAAAAATTACGCACAATCACGTATGATAAAATATGTCTTTAACTACGGTTTGTGGAATATGGCAGGTAGTGAAACGGGATTTTATAGCTCTCCATGTTAACAAATTAAACATTGGTTTTGAAAACAAGTATGGATTTTAGTTGTCATGTAATTTCATATATAGCTGTTTACAAATTAAAAATGCTGGAAATGACAAAGTGAATATAGGGTTAAATTCCAAATCCTTTTATTAGATATTAGCAACAAAAACTTCTACTCCAGTCAGATTAAGTACAAAGTACAAGCAAGAACTATATTATAACCGAGCCACAGTACGACCCGATTTTAAATACCTGTAAGCTATATTTTGCATTAAATATGGGATAACCAAAATCGGAACCCTTTCAACTTGAAACATGTTTTTTTTCTAAATTTCCTTTCCAGTCTATCATTTTAAACTAAATACTATTTTAATGATTTGAAAAGTACTAAAAACGCAATTCTCTAAAGATGTACAGATCAAAACTATATGTTCCATGTAGATTTTTTAAATGAAATCATACACGTGTACCACACATTTTTAATTACAATTTGTACTACAAGCTATGTTACAAAGTTATCGTTGTCAGTTTCTGTTTTTAAGTTCAAAACTTGTTAACTGTTGGCTTTGTAATAAATGCATTATTATCTAACGTGTCCTTATGTCATTACTTTTATTACATACAACACGTTCTAAAATCAAAACTTTTTATCCAAACCAATCTAGAGCTAAATAATAAATATGCATGTGTAAAATTGCAACAAGTAGACATATTAGTGAACTCAAACTTCTGAGATGTTCAATTAAACTATAATTTGCTTTTAGCATACTAACTAACAATAATAGCAGGCATCTCATCAGAACCTTTTTTCGGTGTAAGGTATTGTTTTTCAAACGTACGTTTCTTTTCCAGCAACTTGATATAACTTTGAATTAAAAACAACAGAGTGGAACATGTGTTCCAAATCAGCGTAATTCTAAGCTGAAGACCTATGTCAAATCCGTGTAGCTGTAGTAGTGCCTGACCGCCCAGAAAAACTTGAGGAATGCAATACTGTATATATTTGAACAGCAAATCAGTGCGACTAGCTGGTGATGAGAGCTGGTTAACATGAATAAAAATTGGAATAAAAATTTAAACAAATTAGTAAAAATTGAAAAACATAAAGAAATTGCTATATGATAATAAATAGGGAAACATTATGAAAGCTCATCACACTTACTTTGGCTTCAGCAGACAAGTAACAAATAAACACGTGAAAGAATGCATCCAGTTGAAGTATCACAACCGCAAGCAATACAATGCTATACTCTATAACAGCTTCAGCTGAAAGAGAAAATATATTTTAAACGGGAGTTTTAAAACAAACTTAATAGAAACAATATTATTTTGCTACTTTTTTTTGCTAGGCTCCCAAGATTCCCAAGATTTTGGAACCACGTGCTTTTCAGCGGCCGTAAGTGCAATAAAAAGAGGCCCATACCCTGTCATCTCAAGAAGGCGCCAAGGAAATAAAGGATGGTTACCTAAAATTGGTCGAATTACACAAAATCAAATTTGCGGTCACGCAAAATACCCACGTACATATTGTGCAATTTACATTTTGCCTGAACCAAATATAATTTTTAAAGTCATACCAGATACTTTGTATTCTGATGTGAGAACCATACTCTCCATTCATTTATCAGCTCTTCTTTGCTTTTGGCTTTTAGAGTGACAGCTTTTGACATTTTATCAATGGCAGGTTTCGATTTTGAATCACTGTTGAGCTTAAGCTGCACCATTTTTCACAGATATTTTGCACAAAATTGTCCAAAATACTATTAGTAAAATTTGTAACTCAAAGATGTTTTCAATGCTGCTCCTGAAATTCAACTGAGAAAGTGTAAACCGACGAAACCAAAATGGCTACGTTTGTTACGTAAATGTTATGAAAAATGGAATTTTCCTATGTGTGTAGACTGTGTTCTGTTAAAACATTGTATTCACACCAGTTCAAGTAGGGTACCCTTTTTGTATAAAAACCATAAAAGTCTTAACCTTTTTCATTACATAGTGGAATAGCTGACTCAGTAAGTTAGCATCTGTGTTAAAAATGATTTGAGTTGTGTTCTGAACACATGTAGAGATTTCTCTTTTTTGTAGCAAAAGGAGCATTTTGATCCTTAGATACGTAGTAGTAGAAAGATATCGTAAAAAGCGTTGTTAGGTACATACTATCTTATACGTTTCCATCTCATGTATCTCAGGGGAGAAAATCTCGTTTGTGGCAAAAAGGGATAGAAAACGCATCTTTTTCTCAAAACCCAGTTACCCTGCACCTCTATTGTGTGATCCAAAGCTTTTTGCGCTAGGGGTCGTAGGCGTATATTTACATTTTTTTGCAATAAAAACATTTACAATGTGCAATGCACTTTGTGCATACCAGTCTATTCTCTCTGCACACTTTGTTGAGATTTCATAGTAGATATTATAGTTTTCCCTTAAAACAAAAGTAAGAAATTATGTGCCCTATTACTGTCACAGGGATGTGACATGCGACAGCAAGAAATTATTTCGTAAATGGTTTTTCTAGGTCTTGAATTTTGGACTCAATGCAACACGCACTCCTCATGTAGGTATGTGTTTTTTTGTTTCTTCAGAACGTAGCTCTTATTGATATGCTACTTCTCCAGCCAACCGTTTTGGGTTACCCAATCAGAATCTTGTGTTGTGTTGTGATTCACTAGAACGCAGAAATCCATTTTCCGGATGCTATTGTACATTATATTTTCTAACCACTTTACTACCAAATCAGAGGTACTTAAGACCCAAAGAGACATAAAAATGAAAGTGATACCAGTGTACTTTTTTTATTCCAAAAACATTATGTAGTTTTACAGCAGCATAAAACGAATTGGCAAACTACAGCTATTAATATGGACAACAAAATATTGATCGTTTACTGTACCTGGTTTTCAAACCAAGAACCTATTTATTAGGTATAGAACAATTGAGTACAAGGTTTATTAAGTACAAAACACAAAATGGTAATATAATTGAAACCGCAGTATTTCATTATTCTAATAGTATGTAAACGACATAATAATACCGACATAAAAAATGTATTTTAAAAAAATGCACTTCTATTTTTACATGTTAAAGCTGTTTTAAGGATTTAATAGATACCATTAAAAAACAAACTTAACTCTCTAAAAAATCGTGATCAATATTGTACGTTCCATCTAAATGTTTTACTAAAGAATGCACATGTACAACTAATTTTTATCCACAACTTGTACGACACGTTATTAATGTTACAAAATTGTGCTCTCCATGCACTATATCAGTTTGTGTTTTTAAACGAAAAATTTGTAAAAAATTGCTAAAACTAATAATATGCAAACCTCAAATTCTAACTGGAAGTTAACACGTTGTTAAATATAAATTTCATATCCAAACTATTCTAAAGGAAAATCTTATTTACCTAATTGAAAAATAGCAAACGTACAACTATTTGAGATATGTTCTGGCCAAAACTTTAACTCGTAAACACAAACTTCTAAACTGTTCAATGGAAAGTTGAAAATTTGCCTTTTGCATAAGATATGCAACTAACAATAACAGTAGGTACTTCATCAGAACTCTCTTTCAGTGTAGGGTATCGTTTTGCAAATATTCGTCTCCTTTCTTGCAATCTGGAGTAGCTTTCAAATAAAACCAAAAGGTTAAAGCATGTGTTCAAAATCAGCGTAATTTGAAACTGCAATCCAAAGTCAAACCCGTGCGGCTTTAGGAGTACCAGCCCGCCCAGGAGAATTTGAGGAATGCAAAACTGTATGTATTTCAGTAGCATGTCAGTACGACCAAACGGGACCTAGCAAACACATAAAATGATTTTTTCAGAAATTAGGTTTTTAGCCAGAAAAGCATTTTAAAGATGCACACTTACTTTGCCCATGTTAGCAGACATTCTACAATAAATGAAGACGTGCGCCAACGCATCCAATTGAAGAGTCACAACCCCAAGCAACACAAAGGCATATCCAATAACAACTTCAGCTAAAACATAAAATATTTTTAAATGTAAATGGAAGTTCTAAAAACTAATTATGTTAAGAAAATATTAATTTGGTACCATCTTCATTAGGTTTCCAAGGTTTAGGGAGAATAGAATTCAAGCCAGTTATTACGAACTCCGAAAGGGGTTTATAACATATCAGTACGAGAAGGCGCACAAGCCAAGAAAGCATGTCCAGCTAAATTGGTCGTATTAAACAAAGTTGTGTGTGAGATCGTAAAAAATGCTATGTAGGTACATAATGAACAATTTAAATTTTGCTTTAATTATTGTGAAAATGTATCTTACCAGATGCGTTGTATTACATTTTGAGAGTGAGACTGCGTGCTTTCTTTTCCTCTCTTCGAAAGACACGTCGGAAGTGACAGGTTTTGACACTTCGTCAGTTGCAGGTTTTGATTTGGAATCATTGTTGAAGTGAGGCAGCACCATTTTCGCATATAATTTGCACAAAATATTCATGAATGCGACTTTTTTAGGCTTTCAATGTATTAGTAGAACATGTATTCGATGTTGCTGCTGAAATTCAACCAGAGAAAGTGAAACCCGAGCCTACCCTTCTAGTGCAAAAATCATCTGGATCTGAACTATTTTCATAACATAGTAGAAAGGCTGGCAGGTAGGCATCAGTGCTTCAAAATATTGATTTTTAGCATCGCTACAGATTTCCCTTTTTTTCAGCAAAGGAGCAAGATTTCCTTCGGATGCGTAGTATAGGTATAGCGAAAAAGGTGTTGTTAGATATATAACTTCCGATATGTTTCAATGCTATGCATTCTAGAGAAAGATATCTCCTTGGATGTCCAAAAGCAGCATAATAAGGGATATACTGAAAAAATATTTTTCCTGAGACCCAGCTACCCAGTTGTTTGACCCATACCTTTGTGTGCTCAAGGTCGTTGGTGTTTGTTTACAGAGGTTTAATTAGCACATTTAGAACGTATATACCAGCTCATTCTTCCTACAACAAACTATGTTGATATTTCACTGAGAATTTTTCAGCCTTTTTGAAAGGAAAAAATGAGAATTGTTGTCCGTTTTTGCTGTCGAAATGATCTGGCGTGCTACAACAGGAAATGTATTTCGTAAATGGCGTTTTAAGTTTTGAATTCTGAGTATAATGTGTATTATTCATGTGTTCATTTACCTATATATTTTATTTCAGTATTTAGCCCTGCTATGTGTATTACTTTGTAAGCTTATCGTGTTGGGTTGCTTTAACCCCAAAACCATTTTCCAGATAGCTCATATATCCGAATAAAATCTCAAACACTTCATACCAAATCAGATGTACTTAGGACCCAACGATAATGAATACATAAATACGAAGTGAAAACAGTGTATCCTTCATCGACCCTGTCAGCTTCACTTTTTGTATAATTTTTTTCTAAGGGTCGTAGTTCTTTACTCACAGATTCATTATAACAAGCATATTTACAATGAACATATCAAATCATCTTTCCTACAACAAAGTCGTTTTTGATATTTCTTACAGGATAAGACATAGCTCTATTCTGACTAAAGGGGAAAAATGAGAACTGATATACTGTGTACTGTTTGCTTGAAAAACGCAATAAAAACTGGGATCTGGGATACTATAACCATAGTCATGAATGTATTTCTTTCACAAAACAAGCTCATGACACTTCCACTCAGTACTAGTACCTAACGCAAAAAAACTGTTTTCGGCGAGGTTTTCCTTCTTCGGCATCATGGGGCGAAATTCTATCTAAAAATCAAACAAAGGGATGCATTGTATCCTTTTTTCCGGGATAACCGTATATTTGTTTCAGATTTTTGCTTTGGCAGTGTAGTAACAAATGAAGACCAAATACCCTCAATATTGTTAACACATTGCTTCTGAATTGAATAGTAAAAGTAGAGGCAAACTGCTTTCTTTAAAAATTTAATACAAAGCGTATGGACGCAACACAATAGCGTACATTTGTGTGCATTCAATGCCTAGTGAACAACCAATTTTTACACTTTTCTTGCTTTGCATTTCCGGGCTTAGCATCTTCTGCTTACATTTTTGTCAGTTGTTATCAAGCAGCCAACTTAAAAGCACTATTTTGGTAATTAATAAACAGTTCAAATAGGTGTTGAGAATTGTACGCGTCAAATTTGTGAAAAATGGTACAGCCTAAATTGAACAAAAAGGCATCAAAACCTGCTGGCGTCTCTCCCGTTTCCCGAAAAAGAAAAAATGGGAAAAACACAAGCAGGTTTTTTGCATGTAATTGCATGCATCTGGTAAGATATTCACGAGTATGTTGATTTCAAGCAAAAACTAAATATTTTTAAATGCTACTTTTGTACTACGAATAATTTTAGATTGCCATGGCTTTGTGGTGTTGGCGCCTTGTTGAAGTGATAAAAAAGGATGGACCTGGTGTAACGGCCACTAGAAAGCTCTTGGACTCCATTGGCTGGGATTCTGAACCATGTAAAAATACTAGCAAAATATTTCTATGAAATTAGTTTTAGTTTGATGTACCAGTTTACATTTACAATAATTTCCTGTTTTAGCTCTAACCGCCTTTATATGGGCTGCGGTTGTAACTCTTCAATTAGATGCATTGTGCCATGTCTGCGTTTTCTGGGACTTGTATGCTGAAACCAGCAGAGTAAGTGCAAACGCTTTATAATTGTTTTTTAAAATATTAGTCTGAAATAGTTCTAATTTCATAACTCTGCTAACTTTTATGTCTACCAGATCAAGTTCCGCCGCGCTGACCTGCTATTCAAATACATACAGTTCTGCATTCCTCAAGTTGTTTTGGGAGTACTGGTGCTTCTGGAACCGCACGGGTTTGACTTAGTGCTTCAGATTCAAATTACTCTGATTTTGAACACATGTTTCAGTCTTGTGGTTGCAGTTCAAAGCTACACCAGGTTGCTAACAAGGAAACAAAGGTTGGGAAAACAGAAATTGAGAAAACAGAAGTTGGGAAAACAAAGGAAGGAGAAACAACGTTCCACGCCAAAAGAAAGTTCCGATGAGATACCTACCATAATTGTTACTTGAGTACCTTAGGCAAGCAGCAAATTATTTACTTTCTATTCCTCAGCACAACATGAGTGTTTCCAAATTAAAAGGTAAAGCAGTTTTATAAGCCTGCTTGCTATAAAAATAACTATTAATAATTTTTGTAATTTTGGTTTAGATAAGAATTTAAGGTTTGGTGTTTGTGTGAAAATATTAAGTGAATACGTATTAGTTTTATGTTCTGTAATCAATTTTCAAGAAAGTACGATCAATTCAAGTTTAATAGTTATCATTTTTTGCAAACCAACTAATATTATAAATCTTTTTCATTTTGTGTTTTCTATTCAAACCAATTACAATAAAATGCCATAATCATGTAATATATTGAAACTATTGCAAATTTGCATCAATCTTGACGCTCCATAATTAATTAGCAGCGTTACCTTGTACGTGTTTTTGCAATCATTGATTCATAATCCAGTCAGTCAAGTACCACTCAGTATTAATGTTAACGCGTTACATTACTTTGAATTAAAACGTCCACCGGCAATAACTGCAGTTACATTTTTTATTAAACTTGAAGAACAATTTATAAGCATAAGGATTCATTTCGATTTTTCTACAATTTATACTAAACTTGTGCAATTTTCTTTATGATATTCGGATTTTTAAAGACCTAACGCGTAAAAGGTTTTTAGGCTACTATGCATTTATATAAAACTTTATGCACCTTGTTTCATTATAAAAGGACATGGGCTTCATTTTTTAGACAAAAAGGCACATCAATTTCACTTTCATTGTAAAAGTCATTTGTGGATTTTGGGTAGATTCAATCTGGTATAATAGTGAATACCTGAGAAGCAATAAATTTTGTGTAGGGTACTAAATGCGCCTTGTGAAAGATACATATATGATATATCTATTCCGTATTGTAGCATGCCAGATCTTGTTAACAGGTAAAGTGTATGAAAACTTGGGAAGCTGCGTCCAATAATGTATGATATATATCCTTAAGATTTTTCGTAGAAAAGGTTACGCATAGAAAATGCACTTGTTAAAATCAAGCTGTAAATGCACACGTAGGAATTCAAGGCTTAGAGCCTTAACAAAGAAAATGTAGGGACCAAACAATAGAGCTGCCGGACAAGTGGCTTTTTGTGTAAACTGAGATTCTAAACGTATTCAGTGCATTCTTCGGGTCAACAATGTATTTCGTTTGTCATCCTTCCAACTTGGTATTGAAAATAGGGCAGGCATCAAGCTCCTTTACGAGCTTACCACGAACAAGGTAGCTTGCGTGCCATACCAGAAACTAGAAATATATTGTTTGTGCATAAGGTACAATTTTTTTGTATCTCGTCAATGTATTTTAGAATCCATTGATTCTCAGAATACAGAGTACATTCAGACCAAAATGCTATTCTTTTGTGGTACTTGGCATCCATGCGTAGCCATTTCGATTTTGTAGGTTTACACTTTCTCAGTTGAATTTCAGCAGTAGTATTGAAAGCTTCTTTAAATATAAATTATAAACTCAAAATATTGTTGAAAACTTTTTGTGAAAAAGTTTTACCAATTTTGTGCAAAATATCCATGAAAATGGTGCAACCTAAATTTAACAATGCTTCAAAGTGGAAACCTGTTCCTGACGAAGGAGTTTCTGCAAAAGAGGAAAGTCGGAAGAAGTGGAGCTGGAGTTGGTTCTGGAACACAATTATAAAGCCGTTGAGACCCATGCTGTACATAATACTACATTTGGTAAGATAATAGTGGTTACAGCTATTTTATAAAGAAGGTGAATGTGAAAATTATTTCTCAAAATATTTATAATTTGCCTTATTACGACCAATTTTAGGGTTTTACATACTGGCTGTTTTCTCGTCTGCTCTGTGTAATGACTGAAAACCCGTCATATGCTTTTCTAAACGTTAGCACACACTTCAACTACTCATTTGCTGGCTTGGATTTGGAACCTGGTAAATTTTTTATCAAACTGAAATGGTTTTCATGATAAATTGTGTGTAATGAAACGTTAAATTTTTTAAATGTTTTAGGTGTTAACTACCTTTTGTGGATTTCTGTAATAGTTTTACATATAAATTTTTTGTGTCATTTCATCATTTGTATGAAAATTTTAGCTGGACACAATCTAGTGGTAAGTTTTTAAGTGTTACGAAACCATTTGCATCTTATTTGCAATAATTTCAATTTCTAACACTATTCTAATATTTACCAGGAAGCGTTTCGTAGATCGTTTCGACCTAATTTTGTATCCAAATGGTTGACGTGTAGTCTCCTGCAAATTGTTTTCAGCGGGTTTGTACTGGCGTTTCTGCGACTTAACGAGCTTCCCACATCCCCCCTTGTTAAATCTCTGCTGATTTTGCACACGTGTTCCGGTCTAGTGGTTTTCAGCTACTACATGGACATGTTGAACATGCCAAAACAAAGTCCAGCATTTACTGACGTCTCCGTAAAAAGGGACAATCGAGATGTAAAACGTTTGATTTTTAGCGCAGCTTGTAAAATCATACATCTGGTAAGATAATAACCAGTATGATTATTTTCAGCCGAAGTAATTTTTAAAAAAATACTAACTGCATGTTGTACTCTGATAACTTTTAGATTTTCACAGTCTGGCTAAACGTGTGCGTAATTTCATTGATAATGAAAACAAATCCTGGACCTGCTTTTATGAACATTGGTAAACGCTTTGGCGACTTGGAAGCTGGTAAGAATTGTCATACTGATACCAAATGGTCATATTTTTTAAGATAACCGATTTTCAAAAAATCAATTTACATTTTAAAAATGTTTTAGGTGTTACCCTAATATTATGGATGTTTGTGTTGTCCCTACAACTTGATGCATTATATCACGCTAGTATTTGTTATAACTTGTTTGCTGGAACTAACAATCAATTGGTAGGTATAATAATATGTGATTGTTTTAAAATAAACTCCTAATTTGTTATTCCGCAATTGTAATAAATTATAATAATGACATTTGTTTCAGATCGCATTTGGTCGACCAATGAAAACTGATCACGTGTTAATTACGTTGCAAGGTTGTTTTTTACACGGGTTTGTGTGTGGAGTGCTTCTCCTGCACCTGTACGAGATTCCAATATCGCCTCATGTTCTCTATCTGCTGATTTTGCACGCAGTTTCTGGCTTTGTAAGCGTATGCTACATGGGGATGCTGCAGACGGCGAAACAAATTTCCACACCGACTGTAGGTCCTATTGATAAGCATGATGATGATAGTGAAAGTAGTGATAGTGATGTCACTAATTTTGGTGATAGTGGTAGTGATGACGATGATGATGATCAACCTACCAAAGTTGTTACTACCAAGTAAATACAAACAGCAAATTATCAATTTTTGATTTGGCACACCATCAGTATTTACCATTAAAAAGCCACGTAGTTTTTAATCTGCCAAATCATTTGAGTATTTTTACAAGTATGCAAGTAGAATTTAGCGTTATAAAAGTTAGGTAAATCTTCAATTTAGAAATGTACTTGTAATAATTTGTGCTGTATGGATTGATTTACTATGATATAATTTAGTTAATAACGATCATTTGTGTTTAAAATGAATCGCATAAATTTTATTAAAAATGTGTTAGGAGGTATTACGACAAAATTATCAGTAAGTTTTTAAACTTTATATAAGCAAAACATTATGTTAAAGATTTCGAATAATTTGGGTGACAGTTTGCAATTCAAAAATGTATTGTTGGTCCATTTAAAATGAGTAGACACACTTTCAAACATGTCGGATTAGGTATGTATTTTGTGGCATATCAGTTTATCAAAAATGGAAAATCTTTGCATGCGATCATGTATGTAAAATATTATACATCACTTTTTTATACAAATCAACCATTTTTCTTTCTTATTTACTGATATGTTATGAAAAAGTAACAATGATTTCTGAGATATATTTTTGTTATTTTATCATTATTTAATACAACAAAAATATTTGAAGCTCTCATATCAGCTTGGAAAGATAAGAGTAATGCAAGTTTGTTTTACTTTGCCTATGCCTTGATTTAAATGGTCTGCAGGTACATCTTGTTTTTAAAGGGCCATATTGCGAACCTTATGGAGGGTGGGCCCAAGCCGCTCCGTAATGAGTCATATACCAATCGAAAGCTCTTGAGGAGCTTATCAAAAGTGTTGCTGGGCACAAGTTCCAATTCCGTGAACCATTGGCAGTTTTGGTCTCTTGAAGTCAGAAGTTTTGCATGTAAACCTTATGGCAGCACCACATTGTGATGTGCATGTCTGGAGGGGTTTCAGACCAAGTTGCCAAAAAACCGCTTGTCATAGTTTAGGCGTCAAGTACCTGTGTAAAAGTTCTTCAGCTAGTCAAAATCAAACTATCAGTTGAACATTTTCATGTTTTCTTGGTATTCTGATTTTCTTGAAAAACGGTGTAACGGATTTTACAAGAAAAAATTGTAACTTCAAGAGGTCAAAACTGCTAATGGTTCACGGAATTGGAACTTGTGCCCAGCGACACTTTTGATAAGCTCGTTAAGTGCTTTCGATTGGTATATGACTCATTACGGAGCGGCTTGGGCCCACCCTCCATAAGGTTCGCAATATGGCCCTTTAATACAAAATGTTCACTTAATTGACGCAGTGAAAAAGACTGTACTGCTGTCTGCTGTTTTGGTATTATAGCAATTTTGTATTTATTGTTTCTTGAATTGAATATTTTGTACCGCAAAAACAAAATTCTGTTTTCTCATTTTATTGCCTTTATTAATTTGGTATAGCTACTCCACAGTCAGTTGTAAAATACATAGGTTTCTGAGACCAAAAAAGTAAATCGTTGCTCAGTTTCGTTTTTCGTAGACATTTCTTTGGTCTTCTTTTACACTGCATCTGATCTGGTCTGAAGTGTATAAGATTTCCTTGTATTCAGCCTCTGTAAAAAATTTGATATTAAGAAAACTTTCACTTTTTTTAAATAGAGCATAGAGCATACTAATATTAATGTATAAACATTATTTTTCCTGTACTTGTCGTAGTCAAAAGTCAGGTCAAGCCTTAAAAAGTATTTGGTATCATAGCGTATCATGTTTCCAAATACAGGCAAGATGACATCATGTAAAATAAATTAGTGAATTGAACTGAGCAGTTAATATAGAGATGAAAATAGAAAGTCTAATTCAAGGGAAGAATCAAAAACAATCAAACTATTGACGAGGAAGGCAAGATGCATGTTGTGCAACCTTTATAAAAAATGCAAATTAACAATAGAACATAAAAACAAGCCTTGGTTTGAAGACATTGAATCACAATAGGACAAGAGTAAGAATAATAGATAATAAAACAAGAATGGCAGAATTATGCACAGGATATCATGCATACAATTTAATTCGCTTTGGCATACAAGATACACAAGCTAAGCTTGATGTATTGATGTCACTCCATGATATTATTGGTGAGGCGTGAAGAGTGATACAACGTAAGCATAAACACACTTTCACACATTTTACTTAGAGTTTTGTTGTTTGAAATTAAGAGATCTTGTAAAATGGAAGCAAAGTCTGACGCAGTTTCAAAAACTGGCGTCTTCATGAAGCAGGAAAATCGAGAAACAGCAAGTTGGTTCCTGTTTAATTTAATAAAAGTTACTCATACGGTAAAAATATTCACGTCTCTATTTTAATATAATAGTTTATTTCAAATATACCGAATTTCTATCTTTTCAAAATAATACCATGTACTAAAACAAATTGTAGGCGTTTATAACGTTCTTCATTATCACTCTCTTATTTCTGCTAACCATGGGGAACCTTGGACCGAGGTTTGTTGAGACATCAAAACTTTTCAAGTTCCCAGAAATAGGCTTGAACATGGAACCGGGTAACAATATTTCCAAATTGCTATGGTTATGAGAAATGTTTTAATTCCGGTTTGTATTTTTAATGTTTCAGCGATTAATTTTGTCTTCTGGCTCTCCGTTACGGAGCTTGGGTGGAGTGCATTATGCCATACCAGGATTTCTTATACTCTGTTAACTGGAAGCAGCAGCCTAATTGTAAGTTTGCATTTTATGTTCTAAAATCAATTTCCAATTTTAGTGATGATGATTGAATGGTAACAAATACATATAATATTGTATTAGGACGTATTTGATCGCCTATTTTTGTATGATTTCACCTGGTCATCCGCCACCAGATACCTTTTTAAATGGGCCCTGTGCGACAATATGTTTTATTTTATAAATGGTCTGGTTTTCTGTCTACTGAAGGGGCTATGCCAACCTTCCCATCTATTTTTATTTCTGATGCTTTTACATGCATGTTCAAGCCTTATGGTTTGGTGCTACTGGAGAATGCTATTGAAGGCAAAAGAACAAAGTAACACTCCAAATGGGAAACTGAAAGGAACATCTACAGACGGATCAGTTGTCATTTTAATTTGATAGCAACAAAAAATTGTTGTAAGCTACGCGTAATCACTTTAACTTTTGAAGTTAATCAGTTTATGTACGTTTGAGGAAGTTTAATAATTTATTGTAAACAAAATATTCTAAAATTTTGAATCAACATTTGGGCCTTGTAACAATTTACTGATGTTCTTAGGGAAGCATAAAAACTTTGAAAACTGCATTACTGTCAAGTATTGCATTTTTGAAGAAAAATATATCCTTACGTCATTTTATGCACAATTTGTGACCACTTTTTACACATCGACATTTCCTTTCGTTAAGTGCATAATTTTGTAAAATGTAATTCTTTCATTTTGGTTGAATTAATTGTAAGAATGCCAAATCAACTTCATATGGAACAATTTTTAACTACGGTACATTATCCTTAAATTTACCATTCCAAAGCTTCAATCTGTCAAGTTTCTTCTTCAGAATAACTGCTTTTATACGTCTAGTGTCTCAAAATAGTAGAAGTTCATGAAAATATGTTCTTGTTTGATGTAAGTGCGTACTTGTTACCATCAAGCTACATATAAAGTTTTGATATGCCAAAGTCTTACTTGTGAAAGGTAACCAGAAAATGTGTTTGGGATAACTGGGCTTCTCGGCTTGTGTACCTTTCTTGCTAAAATTTCAAGCTGAAAGGAAATGAGGGCCACGATTCCTGTTATTCTCTCAATTTAACAATAAAGTACCCATTCTTTCCGTGCGTAGGTTAGAAAATAATTGTGTTGGCGTATGAGTAAAATACCTGTAGATGGTTGAATACGTTATACCGACAACATAAAATTTTGATCCCTTAGCATAGTGGGAGGAGACCTGAGACCATAGCTGAGCACAAAAGCAGCACTACAAAAGTTTATTTCGTATGCACTTGCAATGTAATTGCATAGCACCTAACAAAATACTTGATCCTTTTTCACTTTTCTGGATATCAGTTTTTCTACATGACCTACATTTTGTCAGTTGCAAGTCAGCATTCTTCCTAACAGCATCTCCAGTGAATGTGAATACAAGTAAAATTTCTTATAGTCGGTGAAAATTATACGTGAAAAATGGTGCAACCAAAATTCAACAATGCTGTAAAATCTGCTACTCTGGAAATCCCTATGAAGGAGGGAAATCTGGAAAACTCCTTGAAGCCAGAATTGGTCGAAAAAATGATTTGTTCTGGAAAAAGTTGGTGGTGGAAATCAGCGTATAAATACATGTATCTGGTAAGATACTTTTTCAATTGGGGTTTAACTTGTAATATTTTTTACTTCCCTTTAATGCGTTAGACGACCAATTTTAGGCTTTCACCATTTCCTTGATTTTGCACCTGTTTAAACTGACGTTGATAAAGGAACTTGGACCTGGCTTTGCTACCGCTAGTAAACACTTCAACTTCAAAACCACTGGCTGGAATTTGGAACCTGGTAAAACCGCCACCAATATTGCTACCTATATTGTTTTCATGAAGCTAAGTTCATGAAATGTGGTTGACAGTTTAAAATATTTTCTGTTTTAGCTGTCCATTATCTTTTTTGGTTATCGATTGTGGTTCTTCAGCTGGACGCATTGTGGCATTGTCACGTCTCCTATAAGCTGTTTGCTGGAACCAGCGACCAACCTGTAAGTGTGTGTATGCTTTAAAAATTGACTATCGGTATCGGTACGCTAAACCCAACAACCATTTTTGGAAAGGGCAAAGAACAAGACTATATGTGTTTATGCCGATAACTAGTAACAAGTTAATCGTAACACAAAAAATACGTGTCAAAAATTACATAGGTAATTAACGAACGTTTAAATTGGAACATGTGGAAAATTTTTTGGACGAGCTAAGTATCAAGTTTTAACGGAATCAGTTTAAGTATGCAAGATAAAAAATTTGTATCGTCCAAAGCATCAAAAAGCTAATCATTAGTTTTCATACAGGTTCTTTTTCTTAAAAATTGTGTTACGTACCTTGCGTTTTCCGTTGCTTATCATATATCGATGGCAACTTTACAGGATGTGCTATAAGAAAAGTCACCTCTTACGATTTGTGCTATATGATTTTTTCACAAACTTCGATTTGTGCTATATGACTTTTTCACAGACTTCAAATGATGCTATATGATTTTTTGGGGCAAAATGAACTTTTGGTACCAAAATGATCAGGAGATTTTGAAACATATTTTGGCACTATCAGTTCATTTTGCGCCAAAAAATCATATAGCATCATTTGAAGTCTGTGAAAAAAGTCATATAGCACAAATTGTAAGAGGTGGTTTTTCATATAGCACATCCTGAAAAGTTGCCATCGATATGTTTAAGTGGTTTGGGGCCATAGTTCAGTATATATAGAAAAATATAAAGGGTGTCCTAGAACTTTTTTGAAAAATTGTTTACAAATTCTGAAAGTAGGTTTGAAAAACTGAGGAGAATGGTTTTGGAGATTTTCCTTGCACACTTAATAGCACAATTGTAGATAAAATAAACCTTGGATAATTTTTAATTCATCGATGCTGCATTTTTACACCACTAAATTTACAGACAAGTTCAATAAATGCAAATACGAGTACATTGGTTTTTAACGGGAGTTGGCGTACCATCCGCCATTGTTTCGTAGTGTTTTGAAATTGTATCAATTATTCAATTTCGTTATTTTGTTATGTTTGCAGACCAAGTGTGGCCGTGTTGCGATGCTTATCAAATGCATTCCTTTACTGGTTTTGGGCGGACTGCGTCTGTACCTGGACCCGTATTTAGCGCGTCGAATTTTAATTGTTCTAATTTTGCAAACATATTCCAACGTTATGGTTGTAATGTACAATAAGATGCTAAAAATGCTATTCACACTTTCCATTTTTGAAATTGTTTTGTGCGCATTGATGTTCCTGCAACCGCACGAGTATGGCTTCCATAGATATGAGCTTCAATTTTGAGCTACTCTAATTTTGAGTACATATGTGTGTGCCTTGGGCTTGTACTTGTATCTACAAGCTTTGTCAGGTAGCTCAAAATGGCAAAACAAAGTTCCACACAGAAAGGAGTTTATAATATTGATTTGCTATTCAAGCTTTGCATTTTTCTTATTGTTTTTGGTGGACTGGTGCTACTGCAACCGACCAAGTTTGATATGAAATTGTTTGGACTTCAGATTCCAATCAAGCAGATTTTGAACACATGTTTGTTTCTTGCGCTTTTAGTTCTAAGCTGTATCAAGTTGCTAAAAATGGCAAAACAAAGGTCATCAGCCAATAGAAATTCTGAAAGGATATATATCATAAATGTTATTTAGAACAATGCAAAAATTAATATCTTTACATTTTACTAAAGTTTACTGTTACATGTAAAAAGGCATAATCCCAGCTTGTCTAGTAACACAAATATTTGTTCGTTTTTACAGTTTATACATATGATTAAACGTAGAATAGTTTAAGAATCAATGTCGATTTTTAAAAACGATATTAATGTCGATATTATTGTGGCATTACTAATGTTAGGCTTTGGTAAATTAATTCTTTAAGAACGTGTAAATTTAACTTTTGTGACTTGTTAGTGTGTGCAAGTTGAGAAATTTATACTACATGCAATTTTTCACAAACTTGGGTATTAGTACCTTTGTTGCAATTAGACTAATATTACAAAAAAAAATTATTTCCTGTTTTCATTTACACCAATAACTGATTTATTTATTTTACAAGAATGGTTTGTGTAAAGAGTGTCGAATGAATTTTTGTGTAAAAACTGTTTATACAAATGCATGGTTATTACAGTAAAGTTACACAGAACGCATAATGTTATCATTATTTCTGCTGAAGGTGAGTTTTTTATATATTACCTTTCAAGCTAAGCAAAAAGGGTTCCGACAATGGTCTGAAGGTCTCTATCAATCTACGACAAACTGGCAATCCTTTGTATGCAATTCAGTGAAAAAATGAGGCGAGAATGTTTGGCGTAATATTATTCTGCTTGATGAATTTTGTATTGAAAATAATGTACTTCCCAAATAAAATTTGTAAATAAAAAGTTTTAAACATATTATCGTTTTTCTTATTTACGCAGTGCTAATATTACTAGTGAAAATAAAATTACATCAAATATACGATTTCGTGACTCACACCAATTTTGACGCCATATACTAAGCAGCTTTACAGATACCTATTTGTGCAATCAGCGGTCTTAAACCACTTCAATTTATTCCTACTTATTTTAAAACATGACCATACTTAGTGCTCTGAAATATTTGGAAGCAAATTTCCATCAAAACTGCCTGAAGCTGTGCGCATATCGATTAGAAAATTTGCAAAGTAATTCAGCAAAAGGAGAAATAAATTGTATGGAATTGGAACCTGCCAATTTTTTCCAGTCGAATTTCTAAAATCAAAGTATTCAACATAAGTCAAATCATTAGGCAGGTTACTATGTGGTTTTTATAAATTTTCAGAAAAAATATTGCGTCAGACATGGTAAAATCTACATTTGGTGTTGTCAATTTGTCAATAAGAGGTTTTGGCTGTACAAGAACATGTATGGGCTTTTGGAATAGAAAAGGTACATTGTTTTCGTGTTCAGTTTTGCGTCCTAAATATTTCGTTTCTGTTTGGGTTGTAAGTACATGTGAAATTATTTGAGTGTATAATAATAATTAGTATGTGCATTTTAAGTAAGCAAGCCTGCTTTACAATGTGGAAACATTCAGGTGGAAAAGGTTATGTTTATTGTCTTCCGAAATTCAATAAAATTATCATCGTTTATATGTCAGGAGTAAAAAGGGAAGTTGTGGTCAGATTTTAATTAATGCTTCTGATGACTTAAGTTATTTGATATACATATTAAAACTAAAAACGATACCGTTTTACGCATATCAGCGTTGTCAATTTAAGAAGCAGCTTTTTAAAAATAAAATCACATGCAAACGGAAAACCGCACCTTTTTTAACTACTATAAATACGATCAACATTGTATGCTATAATGCCACACTTTTAGAATTGCATTACTACTCGTGGTGTTTTGCAAATTGTAGTTCAAAACAGATTTCATTTGTCTTTGCTATGTGTACTTGCAATAAAATAATTAGTGAAAAAAAAGTTATAGAGAAAGGTTACCGATTTTGATATGTGTTTTTTCTACTAAAAGGTTGAAATGTAATGTGTTAAGGTGTGTCTTATTTAATACAAAAAATATTTGCCCGTAGGAGGAATAAAACGTTTTCTAGGTTACTGCAGTTTTATACCACTACTATTTAGAAAAGACGTTTGTTGCTCATTTTCAATTCCTTGTAAAAATTAAACAGTGGGTACAAAATTAGGTATTACGACTTTTACAATAGCAAGTGAGATATCACCAGGTACGTCATTAAATGAACATCAGTTGTAGTTATGTTCAAAAACATCTGAATTTTGGTACCTAAATGTAAACGAGTGTGGATTATCAATGCAGGGTTTCAATTCTTTGTATGCCCAACACGAACCCAATATAAAACCCTTAACACAAAACCTTTACAATGAACAATGAAATCGCAGGTAATCCGTTTTCCTAAAAACAAATACAATGCTGGTTATAATGTTAGTGCATGCACGTAGACTTTTAGATATAGAAAACTGTACAATGCATTTTATTCAAAGCTAGGCTGCATTTAGAATAGGAAGCAGGTAGCAGAAATACTAAACTGGATTCAGGTACTTAACAGGTTTTTTAAGATTATACAGAAAGCAGCAGTTCGTGTCCAATACTAATAATGTACGTTTGTGCATATTCCCATTTACCATATTTTATTCAATTTTTTATCCCTTTCGACTTTCATTTGACTTTTTTCTTAAAATTTCTCAGTTGTTAGAAAGCAGTCGTCCTAAAAACATTACTTGTGGTTATAAATTAAAACCTTAATTATTGTACAATAAAATTTGGGAATCATGACGCAGCCGGGATCCAATTGTGCTTCAAAACCCATCACGTCTTGTTTTTCCATGCAAGAGAAAAATCAGGAGAAAAAACGCAGGCTTTGGAATTCAGCATATAACATAATATACATTCATCTGGTAACATATTCACTGATTCACAAATAGAATGTTTTAAAGTAATTTACAATGTAAGTACTTACTTCCCTTTCAAAATACTAAATGCGTGCTGTTCTTGCAATAAATTTTAGGCTTTCGGAATCTTGCTAAATTTGTGTACATTTTGGCCGATAATGGAAATAAATCTTGAATCTGCTTTTGTGGACGTTAGTAAGTTTATAAGCTTGACTTCCACAGACCGGAGTTTTAAACCTGGTAAAAATGTTACAAAATTACGCAAGTTCAGATATGGAAAATCATTTTTGATTTATATACATTTTTGAATTGTTTTTAGTTGTTAACGCTTTCTTATTGGCGTATGTGTGGTACCTAGAATTTGATGCATTTAGTACTGCTAGAGTTTTTATTAGGCTGTATAGGGTAAGTTTGTATAAGACCTAAAGATTGTCTTAGTCTATCATTCTACAATTATGTTAAATTGTCATAATGTTTATTGCTTGCAGGTAATGTCTTGGTGTCCACTTTCAATTAAGTATCCACTATACATGTGGTTGGAACGTAGCCTTCTTTATGTTATAACAATTGGACTGGTGCTCCTGCCATTTTACGAGGCAAGCCTCTTGTCTCCGATTCTACTTCTGCTATTTTTCCACGTTTCCTGTTCCACCCTTGTAGTCTTAAGCTATATTAAAATGGTTAAAACAAGACAGACGTGCGTTGATTTCAACCAAACTTTGGTGCAAAGTATTGCATCCAATGAAAATGTCGCTCCAAACGAGACTGAGATACCCACCATAGTTATTCATTTGTGCTAAGTTTAACTATTATGTTTTTACCGTAAACTTATGCCACAAAACAAAATAAGAGTTTCCAATTTTTAATAATAAATATTTAATATTGAAATGATGATAAACGGTATTTATTATGCTAAATATTTATAAATAATTATTACACTATTTTGACAATAGGCAGGATAGTATTGTTTATTTTGTGCAGTAATCAAGTAGATAGGTAAAGCTTAGAATTTTTGTAAGTTGGTAAATTTATGCAAGCAATGTTTGACTGGATTTTTTGTAGTGCTATGACTGCAAAAAAATCCATTCATTAATTTAAACAAAAATTGTATTTCTATGAACAATTACTATTTTCTTGAAAAACCATCAAAATTTGTAAAAAAATATACAGAATTGTAGGAAAAAATAGTGATACGGTTATCAAAATAGAGTTGTTTAGAAAAGATGTTAATTCAGCTGAAATTGGATACAAGATATATATTTGTTTCATTGAATATCTAAGCTAGGCAGTGTTCTAAAGCATTCTAGACATTTTTATCTTCCTTACATATATAAGTAAAGCCCATAGTCGTTTGTGTGCACTCTAAATAGGATTCAGGTTTGGCTACAGTGTATATTTTCCTGCTGAAATTGATTTGAATCGATTTTTTATCTCACTAAATAAACTTTTGTTCTTGTTGTGTTAATCGGCTTTGTCATTTCAGCATTTTCAATATAAACAACTCTATCACTGTGTTTATCGTGAATGAAGTAATTACATGAAGTATATTGGAGTCGAGAGAACCCTGTAGGCAACAACTGCATTATCATTGAAACGTACCATTTTGAGTTATGTCTTATTAGCACATAATTCTGCTATGTGCAATGTCACGGTCTCAGATTTAAAAGTATTTTCTATTATAAAGAAATCAAAGATCCATTACACAAGGCTTATTAATGAAGCCACGAAAGTGTGTTCCTAATATTTTCTTGAAACTAAATGTACGTAGTGTATATAAAAAGTGCTTTCGCACAGTTTATTAATATATGGAAAATATTAGTAGCAATATACACCCTTTTTTATATAGCTAAGCTGCATGACGATATAGAAAGTAATAAGCAATAAATACCAAACTGTGTTCAGGTGTAAAATATCATAACCAAGTTTATAGAAATATTGTGTTTTCTATGCATTAAAAGTAAAATATCATTTCGTTGAAGATTATCAGTACTATTTTGTGTTTACATGGAATGAATATATTGTTTTGAAAAATGCATGGTATTCATATTACACATCTGATTTTCTTCAGCTTTTTTTCTCAGTTGTATACAAGCAGTCAATCTAAAACTAGTTATTAATTTGCTTAAAAATAAAAGTGCAAAATAGCGCCAAACGTGTAACAAAACAGTGCAACCTAAATTTAAAAATTATTCATTCTTTCTATAACTATCCCAGAAACAGTTTATAAAGAAATTCCCTTGTTATTTTTGCTGCTGGTTTTTTTATTGAGCTGCCTAAGAACTAACAGTAATCCTTTTCTCCGTAATTATAGATTGAGAGTTTTTAAAGGCTTGAAAATCTATGCCTGTCTTTAGTAGTTTTGATAAGATGGCTTTATAAATGTTCAACTGATGAACGCTTGATTAAATTTTCAAAAAATCAAAATCGAAAAATTGTTAAGTGAGTATAAACTAGTGATGACAAATATATGAACAACTGTCAGATGCTACTTGAACAATAGAACATAAAAAACAAGCTAGAAAGGTTGAAACTAATTTATAAACAACACATCACAAATAAAGGATAATATACCATGAGATTGTCATCTAATGTAGACATTTATTCTAGAAGCAACTATCCACTCGCTAGCATATAATCTTGCATTCAACGAACAAACTAGAACGTGCAAAAATTACTCATATACACACTCAAACATCCAGACAAATTACAGGCAAGTAAGAAGCGATACGTGCAGTCAAATCAAAACCTTATTTGCAGCAAAATAAACCTAAAATGTTTTTAAATTTTGCAGAATAAACATTCTTGAAAATGGGAAAAACTCTCACTTCTGGGAACTCCACGAAACGGAAGACACCAACAACGTTCTCAGTATTTAAATATATACACCTGGTATAATATTTATTTGCATGGCTTAATATTTTAAATTACTTTTATATTGTACATTTTTTCTCTCTAAACATTAATTTAATTTGAAATTTCAGATTTTCATAGTCGCTTCGTCTTTAGAGCTCTTGACATTAATAACAATGACACATACTAATGACACGTTTATTGCAGCCAGCAAGCATCTCAATATCACTACAATCGAAATCTTCGTCGACGGCAGCAAGCCGGAATATGGTAACAATGCCCCTAAACTGCTTATGTTTTAAGATAACTATTATAACTATCAAACGTTTCAGTTCCTTACTGAATGCTGAAGCTGCCTATTGTGATGCTGGGATTTGACCTACTGTGTCATGCCAAGGCTTCCTGTTTTATGTTTACTGGCAGCAGCAATCCTATTGTAAGTGTGTACATTTCTTAAAAGCATTTCTTGATCTGTGATTCATTTAATGCTAACAAATATTTTATAATATAGGACTTGTTTGATCACCTGTTTACACCTAGCTTATTCTTTTTATTGCCCGCCAATGAACTTATTTTAGGATTAATATTGCTGCTATTTCTATTACAGCAATATGAATTATTGAGGTCGCGCATTTAACAACAAAACATAATTTCAATGCCTAACACTGATTTACTTACGTAAAAGTATAAATTGCTTCCTTGGATTGACTTAATTTAAGTGGTTATGGACTTTGTGTTAATTATAGGAATGCTTTCATCAGCGTTTTTGTAATAAGCATTAGCACATTGTATTATGTAAAGCATGTAGCCAAATTACCACTTTTAACTTCAAAAGCTTAAATACAATACAAATTTTACAACAAATTAAAATATCAACTCATCAAACATCTTTAAACCCCAATATTATTATTATTTTGAGCTTCATATAATTATTTTCTAGTAATATGAATATATCATGTATTCATCTGATTTAATAAATACATGTATTCTACCTGTAACTTTTATCTCAAGGGCCTAGTCTAATGACTCACTAGCAGAAGCATAGTTAACTCAGCTGTCTATGCTGATATATATATATTGTATTTAACATGAAGGCTTTTGGCCAGAAATTATGCCAAACCTTAATAAGCATGTAAAGCACAGTGTACTTGATGCTTCAGCTATACACTTCAGTGTCAATTTACGCATCTTTACCTCCAAATGTATTTTAGCTGTCAGAAGTCAATGGCATCACGCAGGCTTGTTTTTAAATATTTGTAGCTTGCTTGTAAATAGAAGTGCGTTGAAGGCCAAACCGTTGGGAGGTTTTGTATTTCTTGTTAATTTTTGGGTTTTAGTGAACACTGTAAAGATGGCCAAGGTAAATTCGTTTCTATCATAGGCAAAACTCAATCAAGCATAATAAGATCTTCAAACTATATGCTCATTTAGAATAAAATTTATAGCCCATACTAAACAAGTTAACTCATCATTGACTATGTAATATATTTTACGTAAATGTCCTTGTTACTAAATTACACATCCAATATTATATTTCATGAATACGTAAAGTATAAAGCGTATATATTGCGTTTTAGCCAATCGCTTGATGGACAACGGGGGCCATTGTAAGTAGTAATGTTGTAGTCCTTTAGACCATTGTAATTAAAATTGTGTTTTTTGTATGACAACCAAAGAAGTCAACACAACGCTAATATCGCATTTTCTGAAGGCTACACGTTTAATTGCATATTGTAATAAGTATTATTGACCTTGCTAAATGGTTGATTGAATAAATCCCACTAACAACATATTTCCATGTTTATTGGCAGTCTTTAAAAAATAGCAACATTGTAGTATGAGTCCCGAAGGACGCAAGTGTATGCCAAAATATATGGTGGAAGTTGGGAGTTTTGGTATAATCCAATTATTATATATCTTGGCAATGTTTTGACAATGATTGTCTTTTAATTATAAGCCATGCAATATTGACTGAATGGTTTGACAAAAGTAATTGTCACCCTAATACAATGTCTTGTGGAAGGCAATCCAACAATTTTTTTCATACAGGCAGTATGCATTAGCTTGAGTAGTCAGAAACAGGAAGATGTGTGTATACAAAAAAATAAAGTATCAAGAAATTTCTTTTCTAGTTTGCGTTTGTACTATAAAGGAAAAAAATAAAGTAACGTTTACAAACCTGGCCATATTTATACCGATACGGCATCAACCTTTTTAAAAGTAACACCTTGAAAATGTAGTAATTGTTTGTTATAAAATTGTTAAGAAATATTAAGGAAGTGTTTCTCTGAGATCTCAGTGATACAGCTATGTTTTTATTGTGTAGTCCGTGTTTATTTTTGACTGTTGGTGGAATTGTCTAGTTGCTGTGTTATCAAAACAAAGAATTTGTGCTACTTCGTAGACGAATAATACACTATCTTATAACAGTGGTTGTAATCATTGTTCTAGAGCATGTTGACTTGTTTTGAGTTGTTACGGTTCTACTATTTTTAACCTTTGACAATCATTTTAATGTTGGATGCTATCAAAAAGATGTCCATAACTTGTTTGCTTTTTATAAACAAAACCAAAACATGCCAATGGACTCTGACATCTTTATTATATTTAAAACGTCTACCAGTTCAACATGTCTTCATTTAAAATGCAGATAAAAATACACTGCTGCTGTTGTGAGCGATAAAATTTTACAACTATATCATATTTACCGATCGTGCATTTGTATATTGAAGCTTTAGTAGCCATAAAATAACTTCCACTGTTGGTCCAAAAAGTATCAGCAAAACAAAACATTGACCAACAAATCCTTCAAAAACTAATAAGTTTCAAAATATATTGATAAAACCAAAAATTACTTTTTTATTTAGTATTAAAATGTGTTATTATAAAACCATGTTTTCAGAAAATTAAATACACGTGTTTTTTCCTGGTTTACTTCCTGTTTATCAATTACACAAACCCAAACCCAAGGTTTACAAACACTTCCTCTTACTCATTTTAATTCTCCCGTTATGAGTGGAATAGAGTTTCTCACTGAGTTCTAGTTACAATTTCTCAGAAAGTTCAGTGCTGCTGGTAATTTGTTTTAAGTGATAAACTTTATTCAAGTTCTATCCGTATACCATTGAACAAGCAGAATGTTTCTAAAAACCAAATTTTCCTCGGTTGTACTGCGTCTCTTCAAAGTTTACAACCTTATTTCCGTAACACCTTTCACCGCCACGTCAGGAAATGTCCTTAAAGTACACAAGCGTAAAGCATGGAGAACCTGGTTTCAGCTCAAATTGTCTTTACTTCTTGTCACCATCACTTGTGCCCAAACTCTACAACATGTCTTCAAGTACGGTAAACAGACAATTTTAGTAACAATCCTTTCCATTCTCTTTTCCGGTGACTACCTTCTCTGTGTCGGAATTGCTATGGCGCTGCATAAGAAAAGGTACGATGTTGTGGATCTTCACAACGCACTGGTAAAATTTGAAAATAAATACAGCACAAATGGGCCGGAGCTGTGGCAACCTGCAAACTGGAATGCAAAGGGGATTCAAAAGCGCCTCAAAATCTACTTGGAACTGGGAACTGGGGTGCTGCCCATATTTGGACTTGGATCTTTGGCACAACTCGCCTTCTTTCCTTGCTTTGCTGGAAACATAGGATTTCGCTTCTTGCCGCAGTGTACCGGATTTCTGTATGAATGGGCCACAAACAAAACCGTGTTTGTAATCAATTTCCTGATTTCTATTGTGTTTGAGTATATCACGTTGGTATCCGTAGCATCAAGCCTTCTGGAAGCATTCATTTTCGTTGGTTTGTACTGTCTCTGTTTGCTGAAATATACACACATGTTGCTGGGCATGATACACCGCAGGGTTGCGGATATTGAAAAAATGTTGCAAATGTATCGAGAAATTCAGATGCTGGTCTCTGCATTCAATGACTTGCACCAAAACATGCTCATACCCGGTATAACTGTCATGTACTCCAACTCATTCATTTGTTGCGCATATGCCTTACTTAAGTTCCCGGGAAAGCTGGTTTTTCCAGTGAAGTTTTTCTTTGTTGTGGCTATATTGGAAGTAACGCTGTTTGTCTACGAAGTGGATGGACACCTGAAGGCAAAATTGTACGAAGTAAGTTCCCAACTAAAACAAGATATTCGTGGCACTAGGCTATACATGAGAAGCCGCTTGGTACAAAAGCATACAAAATCCTGGCGCCCAAACAGAGTATGTTTCGGAGGTGTAAACTATTATGAAGCCCAAAGCCCGCTAGTGTTGTTGGAGTTTTGGTTCTCACAAACAGTTACCCTGTTGCTGATGCAATAATTTGCTTCAAATTTTATGAATTAGATGTACTTGAAAGCAAATCGTTTCATGCATATTAAAATAGTGTACGATTCATGCAATCTTGCAAGCATTTTCATGAATCGAAATGTGTACATAGAGACCGTGTTTTGTTAGAATAAGTTTAATGCAAGTTGTATTCCATTTTGCTCTTACAAACTGTTGGTGTCATATAGCTTAAGTACGTAGTAACAAAATGTATTATGGATAAGCTGAAATGCCATGTTTTGCTGACTATTATTAGCGTTGTTGTGTTACAGTAATTTTAGGCTCAAATTTAAAATAAGGATTGCAAAATTAGGTTCGATAAATTAATGCATTGTTTATGTAAGTGTTAATACTTAGTTTGAGGTAATTGTAAAATACAGGTTTTTTTGTAAATTAGCGCTTCTATAGCAATACAAAATAAACATGTATAAAACACAATTATATTTCATATAGTTCTTGTGAAATGGACAGGTTGATTAATGTGCGCATCAAGCTTAACCCTGGAATTTGTCCATGAGAAAATGCTATTGTATATTTGACATGAATGTTTGACAATGGACAAAGCTGTATTATAGTCAGCAATTAAGTTGGATTTATATAAGTCATATATTTTTTTAATCCGTGCTTTGCATTAGTTATGATGGTTTATTGTATTATTTAGATGTAAAGAGGATGGTATGCATGTGTTGTTGAAAGCAGTTGTTGTAAAAAATTGTATATGTTTAATTGATTATAATATTTGTAAAGTTGGTAACATAATTACATAATATATTGTATAATGGAAAATACGTGCATGCAAAATAACGTAAAACACTTTGAATTTGACATTTTAAGTACCTTTTTATTGATTTGATATATTTGTATTACTAAATCTATCAAAATTGTTGAATTAAAAGCTTACAATATTTTTTAGCTATTTTAACATTTTAAATTTGTTTTGACAACGACGTGTTTGGTGAGCTGACTCCAGCAAAAGGTCAGCGACTGGATTTACTTTCGTCCCGTTTTACTCAAAAAGTACGCCAAAATAGCACAAAAATCTCCATAATTTTTAACTCACAAGGAATCTTGTCTGCAATAGAGTTTCCAATAGCCATACTTTAGTTTGTCATATTGATGTACCTTGTTGACCTGTCTTCCACCGTTTAGGTGCAAACTGATTTTCAGTGCACACAGCCGCATTTTTCGGTACCCATGTATGATGGGTCACCCATAAATTATACGGCAGAAGAGCATTTTTACAGAAGTAAATGTGAATGCTAACTGCTGGCTTTTAGTCTCTTGAAGGACCCATAATCATTTGAGCATGTGTCTGTCTGTATTGTAAAAAAGATAATAAGTAAGAATAAGTTTTACAATACAGACACATGCTCAAATGATTATGGTCCCTTGAAGGACTAAAATCTGCAATCATCATCCACATTTACTTCTGTAAAAATGCTCTTCTGCCGTATGATTAATGGGTGACCCATCATACGTTGGTACAGAAAAATGCAGCTCTATGCACAAAAAATCAGTTTGCACCTCAACGGTGGAAGAAATGTCAACAAGGTACATCAAAATGACAAACTAAAGTATGGCTATTAGAAACTCTGTATTGCAGACAAAATTCCTTGTATGTTAAAAATTATGGAGATTTGTGTGCTATTTTGAAGTACTGTTTGAGCAAAACGGGACGAAAGTAAATCCAGTTGCTGGCCTTTTGCTGTAGTTAGCTCACCAAACACGTCGTTTTCAAAACTTCATAACTTTTCACATATTAGACAGATCAACGTGAAACTTTCAATAGAATGAACTTTTTTGCTTTTTTGTGATTCTATAGCAAAAACCTGATTTTTATTACGGGAAAAAACGCCAGTTATGCATAGCGTCCTTTGCTGTCACACAGATAACATTCATTGATAAGAAAAGCGAGGACTGAAATATAAGTTTGCAAAAGGCAATAGTTTCGCTTTAGTCTTCACTTAATAAAGCAAAGTGAAGGTCCCTCTCAATATCAGGAATTGCTTTCATGGCTTCGAAAATCGACGACACAGCCAGGCTCGTAGTCAAAGCACAGGAACCAAAATGGTACCTGTTATGCGCGTTATACAGCCCATGTTCGGGAAATGAAAAATCTGACCGTTGGAAGTTTATCAAGTTTTGCAATTCTAAAGTCAATTGTTTTCTTCCATATTCATCATCCTGCAAGCCACACTTAATCCCTATCAAAATGCGACATGCGATTGAAATTGGGTTGGTTTGGTCCAAAAGCAGACGCTTCTGCACAATTTTTTTCAGTTTCTCCTTGCTAACCAATTCAGACTCAGAAAGTTTTGAAATCAGGTATAAAATGAAGTCTATGTTTTTATAGCATTTTGCATACTGAGTAACCACAGGGTTACTCAGATCATTTACGAGAACAGCTTGCAAAAATCTGTTTATTAAGTCATAGCTGGGCAATAGTATGTCCGAGCGATTACCAACTTTTTCTTGTAGATATAGAAAGTTTGCTGTAACAGCCACACAAACCCTTTTTATAACCGGCCAGTTTTGAAAAACCGGTGAGCTAAACCCATTCTCTGTTTCTGAATCCCGTTTTGCAAAGTACACGTCGATCAGCCCGTCACTGTGAAATACACCTTTTTGAATAATATTTTTTCCCATTTCCTCCGTTATATCCGAGGGTATTCCAAGGTTGATTAGAGTTGCGACCGTAACACTCGAAGTATCAGGATCTGTCGGAATCAACTGATATTCAGGGTAAAAGTAGTTCCACACGCCTGACCGTTGATTCCGACATTCCAGAAGTAGCCTTTTTATGGAGTCCACTACAACAGAAGAAAGCGAAAATCCGGCATCGCATAGAGTGCCGGTTATGAAGGCGGAATCAAAAATATTATATATTCCCAATTCCGAATGCTGCATTGTGGGTTCGGAGGAAACCCGAGTTAAAAACCCATATTTAGTTGTGCACTGCTCTTCAATGTATTGAAGAGAAAAAGAGAGCTGCCGTTCAAGGGCAGACCCTCCCAATAAGTAAAAACGTTGTTTCCTGAATGCCATCAACGAGTATCCACAAACTGTAAAGTAAGAGGTCAGCATGAGTAAAGGTATTTGTCCAACACTTCACCAGCCTTACGATCGGAAGTAACTCAATGCGATTTTTCTGTTTTGCAATTTTTCAATGCAATATATCTGCACTCATCTAATTTAACCAACTCGGTTTTTTGTATCTAATGGGCAAACTGATAGTATGCCTTATCATTGCAATACAATTTAGCACGATAAGGTGCTGGAGTGGAATGTGGCAAAATGTATATGCAAAGGCAAAATAACAATGCACAAGTCACATCTGTTGTGCGCAATGCATGTTGCCGTGCTGATACATACACAGATACTATTTTGTCGATACCTTTGCAACCAACAATCGGATTTGCATGCAATAAATCTAAGAAATTATCAAAATTAAGAAATTATGTAGCATCAAATTAAGACATACGCATGCAAAGAAAACCGATTAATATTTTCCGCAAAATATGGATTGTGTCGCGTCGTCACATTCTTGTTAACACTACGGAGCTTTGCTATAATTACAATTGCTAGTCGCACTACCCAAGATGATAACCTACTCGACTCGACCTCCTGTGCGATAAAATTTGCTCCTACCAAACTGGGATGAAAAAATATTTTTCTCCAGAGTTTTCTGTCGCTGCCAATTTGACTGAAATCGTGTTGTCAATTTTTATAGTGAATTCAACGCTATAGTTTTGTATATCGTTTATGATGAGCTGCTGCCACCTCGAAACTGCATAACCATTCCTCCGGAGTCGTTGCACAAGATGTTGTAATCAACCGGAATAGTTTACGGGACAAATGGAAGGCTTTTAGAAATATTTTTAATTTCGTTTGAGTACCGCAACGAAACCTTTACAGCATATGATGTTCCCTTAACGGATTTATAAAATCAATTCTTTTGTATTCCTTTTCAGAATGTAAAACACTCAGAATAAGGACGTGCAGTACTCCCACCATAGTACCCCAGGAGGATGCCAAATCAGGTTCAAAATCAATAGAACAATTTTTCATGACTCAATGAAGTTTTATGGTCAGGGGGGTTACCTCCCCATACAACCCCAGGGAGTGACCAATCTGGCGCAAAGTCTACAGGGTTCCTTACTATGGCAAATAAATCATATGGTCAGGAGTGTTACCTTTCCCTATTACCCCAGGGGGACGACCGATCACGTTCAAAATCATTGTGGTTTCTCCGTATGGCCAAATGAATCAAATTTGGTTTGATTTTGGCCTGTATCGTAATGACACACACAGACAGACGGAAAAACATGACAATCTCAATAGCATCACCATGCTCGGCTTCGTAATAGTATAATTTGCAAACGAAAAAATTATATTTTTGATGAACTTTTTGTGAACCAAATTGAATTTCGGATTAACGTATTTTGATACTTTGCAGAAATGGCTCGCGGGTTAAAATCAAGGCTGGGTAACCCGTGTTGGCCCGGGTTTTAACTCCCCCACACGGCATTTTGGTGGGCTGGGTTTTTTGGGCAATAATTAAACTCCATGCAAAATTTAAATCAATAAATGGCGCCATTTTCTATGGCCCCATATACATGCATGTTAATGGCAAGCCAATAAAATTGCTCGCTGCTAAAGACGATTATTGTGTGGGCATAGCAACAGTCACTTCAATAAAGCATGATAATTGAGACTCCCAAAAACTACAATGAGTTGATCTTTATGTAAGTAATACTTAATAAGTGGCCGTTAAGCCTGGTATAAAGCCTGGTTTAGAGCCCATTTATCCTGGTTTAAAGCCCACTTACTCAGGATTAGAGCCCGTTTACCCTGGTTTAAAGCCCATTTACCCTTGTTTAGAGCCGATTTGCCCTGGTTTAGAGCCCATTTACCCTGGTTTAGCGCCCATTTACCCTGGTCTACGGAGAATAAAGTGGACACACGGACACGACATCTTAAATAGCTCTCCTGCAGACGCAGCGAGCTAATAAAACCTGTTAATGCCCATTAATGCCCGTTAAAACACGCAAACCAGTTTAAACCCAGCCCGGCGGGATTTAATGCAGAAACCCGCGGGTTTAGCCATCTCTGATACTTTGTGATCCTTGTGACTGTTTGATTTTTGCACTAGAACTTAACGAATGATGTGAGCTGAATGATTTTGACTCTTTCTGCTTGCTTGTTTTCAGTTTGCAAACTTTTATCATTTTGTAAGCATTCTATCGTCCGTCGTGCCAGCATGCCGAAAAGAGAATTTTGTTCAGAAAATAAAAGTGTAAATTCATCATCAGTTTTTAAAACTTGACAAAACGCAACAACAGTAAACGACGCAGAAACATAGTCAGGGAACTCTGCTAAAAGTTTTTACGAATTAAAGGCAAGCAGATTTCTCTACCAGCTGGATCTGATTTCCCAGTATTTATTTTTCGTGCGAATGGAACAAATTGTTCACGAAATTCTAAAATGTTTTTTTTCGGGTATGCGGATTAAGTGGTTTGTGCTAAAAGTTATGAAGTATAGAAATTCAATTGTAACACAACTTTAAAAAGATAGGGACATATTTATCCGACAACGCAGAAAGAAACTTTGTCTCCCCCATTCCCTTATTTATCAGACATTCCCATTTTTCTTGTTTGCAAAACAGCCACCCGATTTATCCGCAAAAATCACTACTTAAGCAGACAAAAAACTTTTGATGTTTCCAAAGTTTTAAAATGTTGTTTTCAAATAAAAGTAAATGCATGCAATCACCTTGAAAACACGCAAACCAATGATGTCAACATAATAGGTATTCGCCATAGAATTCTGATATTTGGATATATTTGTGCTTTACAAGCTCTCCTCATCACTATCAGAACAACACATCGACATTTTAGTGCTTATTTCTTAGAAATTCAAACTTGCGTTCAATTTGATTTCATGTAATTACTAATACAGGTATGATGGAGAGCTTTTAAACGGTTTAAAATTTTCATTAGTGGTACACTTGTGTCTTGAATGGGCACGTTCAACTTGATTCCATACATTTAATTATGCATGAAAACAAACCTTTCAAACTTTGAAAAATATCAGAAGTTGTCTGCTGAAGTAGTGATTTTTGCGGATAAACCCGGTGGCTGACTAAGCAGACAAGAAAAATGGGAATGTCTGCTAAATAAGGGAATGGGGAAGATAAAGTCTCTCTTTACGCTGTCGGATAAGATTTTCCAAAAACGAAATTAGTTTGTAACGTTAATAACTCTGTTAACTTTTTAGATTAAAATAAATACACAATTTCATGAAACTAAATTTGAAAATAGGACCAGTAGCCAAGTAGTCATGATACGAGTTTTGGAACTTTGGGGTCGACAGTTTGGTTCTGGCCAGATTCTAATTTTGCATTGAACAGTTTCCAAAAATGATAGAAATTATTATCTGGCCGTTATAAATTATGACCAGGTATGGTTTCACTTTATTAGCGTAGAGCACAATCTTATTCCCAAAACGTTGTTAATTTTAATCAGTTGGATTTTTGCAAAATTAATTTACGATAAAACAACACAATCTTAACATATATTGAAAAAGCAAAATTCCCATTTCGCTTACCCAAATACAATCAGTCAAGGCCCACGTGTTTAAATAGCCACCCAGCGTGTCTACATAGACACGTTCTGTGTCTATTTAATTGAAGTTTAAAGTTTAAATAAGTTCAAGTTAAATAAGTTTGTGTTCTGAATCTTTCAAAAGCCAGAGCTTTCGAACGCAATTCCTTAATCTACAGCAAAACCTTGATTTTCTGTCATTTTGTGAGCGAAATCTGTCGGAAGCTTTTTGAAATCTCAAAATTCGAAGACAAAATAGTTTGAAATTCCTTACGAAGCTTGAGTCGCTAATTTTTTTCACAATTGTTATATCATATTATTAAGTATATTTTTCTGTATATAAAGGAACATAAAAGGAATTTTTAAATGTAAGCATGACGAAATATATAAATTTAACATTTCAACGTGACTGAATAAACACGCTGGGTGTCTATATAGACACGTGAGTTTATTATTAGGATTAAAAGGAACATGTAGACACGCTTGGTGTGTATAAAGACACATGGATGAAATAAAATAAAATTATTTTTTACGTGTTTAAATAGACACCCAGCGTATAAATATAAACATGAAACATAAACAGTTTTTCTGTGAAACCGGAAATTCTTCGATTTTATCCCTTCATGAAGACGAAGAGTTCATCATGAAATGTTTCTTTGAAATTTTCCGAGTTCGAACCCGGAGTAGCCAAGTTGTACTATAAAAGAGGAGTAAAAATTGTAAATAGTAATCAGTCCTCTTGAGGCATCATACCCAGAAAGATTAACCTGTGGTTGAGCCAAAAAGAGAGGAAAGTCGGTCTTGGGACTGGAGACACTTAACCCTAAAACGGCCGTATGGCTGCTCAAGCAGCCACGATAATAATTTTTCCGTAACAGAAAAAGTGCATTTAGCTGATTTTTATTATCAGTCTGGCAACGGTGAATATTTTTGGCTCTCACTGACACTACCTGAGTTTCTAACCGCATTAAAAGAAAATAGCAAATAGATAAGTTTTCAAGACACATTACTGTAAATTATTATGTTATGAACATGTTCCATGCATATTTGCAGAGTGAAGTAGGTTTCCCATACCAAATCGACAACACTAGATGTCGATTTTTCTTAATAAGTCTGCTCAGTATAAGTATTGTTCATTCAATGTCCAATTTACTAATAAATGCTTGCTTACGTATCTTCGTTCACTCAGTAGCAGTCAATCAATCTCATACAACCATTTACACTTCAGTTTTTTGCAACATGAGCATAATCCCCTAAACTATCTTAGCTTGATTTCTATATATTCTACAATTATTACTAACGATGGTTAGTTTGAATTTTATAAATATTAGTGGTTCAGAATGTGTTTGCTCTCAGGTTTGAGCTTTGTGAAAAGAAACTCCTCAGTAACTTGTAGCAACCCTAAAAAATTTCCAATAACCCCAAAACAAGCCATGATAACCTCAAAATAAACCCTTGACAACCCCAAAAAACAAATCCTGATAACTGTAAAATAAACTCTAGAATAACCTTAAATTTCAAACTAAACTCCTCATAACCCTAAATCTCAAACTATTTTGCAATCTAAATAGTAGTATACAAAGTCACCTCCCTTCAATCCAACTATCAACTCTACTCTGTACTAATCTGCATTACAGTACAACTAAACCACATTCATAGAATCTATGTTTCGTCATTTGTAATTATATTCAAGTCACCCGCTCACAATTCAACCTGCTTTGTTGCAATCACTTCGAGCTATATATATAAATATAAATATATATATATAAATATGTACATACCCTCATGCCAGGAGCCAACCACTATCGGTACCTCAAATTCATTTATAATCGCGAATATCATAACCACCCTTCTTACGTGTCATCAACGTGTCTACCTGAATTGTAAACATAATAGTATTCAACCAAACATGCGTTGAAAATAATGCTGATACCAGACTGATCATAAAATTAATACAAATAATTTTTTTCTTGGTTAGCAACAACAAAAAATTTCGAAAACGTTTCGGCTGTTTTAGAGTTAACAAAACAACCGTTATTTTTCTATTTTTGGGAAATAATAAAGTTGAAATTCCTTAAGTTACTTTGGAATCGTTTGCTATTTATTTCCATCGTCTGGAATAGTTGACCCAGTCATTAAGTTGACATATTGGGGTTCCAGAATTGTCCCACGTCTGTGGGTGGTACTTCGGAAGCATATTTTACCTCTCATGTTCCAAGACGCTTGATAAGCCTTGATAACGTTTTCTGAGTTGTCGAAGGTGGGAACAGTAATTCTGGCAGATAGGATTATTTAGTTTTCTGAATGCGTATATTGTGCTAGTATGAAAGTAAGACCATTTTCAATTTGCTATCTATTTTTTCTTACTGGTCCCCTACAACAATTGTTTTGAATAAAATGCATTTTCCGTTTATACCTAACGCCAAATTACAACAACTTAAAATCATGTATAAAAAATTGTCAAGTTTTCGTTTTTAGCTTTTTGGCGAAAACATGATTTCAGAAAATCAACAGAGTCTTAGTTGTCAATACACATACTAAAAACAACAACAAAATATACTACCACGGTTCTCAATTGCTTTTGCAATTTTTTTCCCGAGCATGTTTCAGCGTTGTTAATCAATTTCCTATGATTAGTAACAAAAACTTTGTTATTCCATGCTGAATTTCCTTTTCGCTAAAATTATGCTTGCTATAAAACAGTAGTCTCAAAAATATATTTTAAATTCTGTTTTCTTTTTTTTTGGAAAATGCAAAATAATTTAACGACTAAGGTTTTCATATTTTCGCAGAGCAATTAGTTAATATAAAAGAAAATCAAATTTGGTTTATGGATTTGTGGTTGAAACTTGTGCTCGTGTTTTTCCTAAAAAATCACCAAAAATATAAATGTAAACTTTAGTTTTTATACTGTTACCAATATTTACAACTGTTCATATTTCGTTTTATTTTAGTAAATATAAGTTTACTTATAAATGACGACAAAATATGCCTTGTCTCTCGTTCTAGTGAAAACATATTTTCTGTCATCAGAAAACCAAACACGTGTCAGTTTGGCCTGGCTACTCAGTTCGAAATATCAAACTCAAACACGTATAGTTTTAGAAGAATATCCAAAACAAAATGAATTGAAAATTCACCTGTCAAATTACTGGTTTTCATTTTGGTCTATATAATAAAATATCTCTGCTTTTGTACTCACATCACACGCGTTTTTTCATTTTGTGTGTCATTCGATTCATACGTCTTGTCATATCGCTTTTTAAAGCATTTTTCTTGATATGGACTTTGCAATTTTGTATGCATACCTGTTTCATAATTTGATGCTACACATTTTTTCTTGCTATGTTATATCAGGGCTTCATTTTGAGTACCCACATGCCTATACTGTGGTTGGTGTACCTGGAAGGACTGAGGAGGAGGAATTGAGGGAACTGCTTGTTTTGAAATATTTTTTGTCAAACTTGTTTAGAATATTGCAAGGATTGGTGGTGCATTATATGCTTACTAAAAAACTACCATTTTCATTTCCGTGGGTTCATTTGGAGGGTGGAAGAAACATACTACATGCATGAGCTCCCTATATATTCATTATCGGCACAAATGATAATAGGTATGTGGTTTTTATTGCATATATATCCGATTGTTGGTTGCGGAGATATTGACAAAAGAGTTTCTGGGTACAAGCGTTTTTGGGGATTTCGGGGGAATTGATACCAAAAAAACCATAGCATCGGAACTGGTTTTGGACAAGTGGTATATAAACGATGCTTCTTTGTTGCCTGCATACAATGCATGTTATCAGCACGGCGACATGCATCTCACACAATAGATGCGACCTGGTGCATTCTTGTTTTGCCTTTGCCTATGAGCATTTTTTCAGAAATCATAATTTTCTTCTCGGCTATCTCAAAGTCGAGTAAAATTTGTATAACTGATGATATTTCACCTTTTAATATGCATTATAAAACCTTTTAAAAGCTAGCCTATTATGTGGGTAGTTGGTGTCGATAACGATTTGTTAAATGTGTTCTTTAAAATGGCACTAGGAAGCATTTTATTTGCAAAAATGTGTATGCCAATTGGAAACCGGAAGTCCACGGAAGCTCACATTTTGCACGGTACTAACTTGTATAGGTATCTAAACATCTGCAAAGTTTGGCTGCGATACACAAAAAAGTTTTGGTTTGTCAGCTATATGACCATATGCAAATTTGTAACATTTTTGTAAAAATGTTTATTATGAAATACATATTAAAAATCAAAATATCATCAGTTATTTGAATATTAGTCGATTCTGAGATGGCCGAGAAAAAAATTCTGATTTTTGAAAAAAATGCTTTATACATTTTGCCACATCCCGTTCAAGCAGCTTACAATGCTAAATTGTCTTGCAATGATAAAGCATACTAGCAGTTTGCCCATTATATGCAAAAATCCGAATCAGATGAGTGCAGAGATAGTGCACTGATAAATTGCAAAACAGGAAACTCGCAAATACCTTAACTAGCAAAAAGTACGTTTCAAAGGAGACGTTACACTATTGGAAATGTTTTTTTTAAAAAAGTGGAACACTTACCAGCTTGCTTGTACAGCTCTCCCGTATTTTGAATTGATGATCCGCTGGTGTTGTTGCCGTTGGTAAGATTTCCCTCTGGGTCTTGTCCATTCTGACTTGAATTAGCTATTTAGGGAAACAATTTTACAATATAAATTTTTGGGAATATGAAATTAATTTGTTAGTTTACCTTACAAATAACACATACCATCTTGCTTGTTCAGGTCTCCCGTATTTTGAATTGATGATTTGATGGTGTTGTTGCCGTTGGCGAGATGTCCTACTGGGTCTTCTCCATTCTGACTTGAATTAGCTATTTTGAGGAACAATTTTACAATATGAATTTTTGTGAAAATGAAATAGTTTGTTTGTTTACCTAAAAAATAACACATACCCGCTTGTTTGCACAGCTCTCCCGTCAATTGAACTGATGATCCGCAGGTGTTGTTGCCGTTGGCGGAATTTCTCTCTGGGTCTTCTCCCATCTGACCTGGATTAGCTATTTAGTGGAACAATTTACAATATAAATTTTTGTGAAAATGAAATTTGTTATTTTACCTCAAAATAATTTAACTAAAATTGATACCTTTCAACAAACAGGCCATTGTTAACAACAAGAGTAAAAATGTTCGAGAAAATGTCCAGAAAAAAGTCCTGAAAAATATTTATCACTTTGTAAAGAGATTTGGGTCAAGTTGATTTTTCTTGCTTCAAATCAAGTTTACTACTAACCAAAATTAAAGCTTGGTTGCAGTTGGTACATGCACAGGATTGTGTTGCAGTTGCTATTATTTTATTAATAAAATTCAGTTTTTCATAGGATGGTTGTTTTTGTATAGCAACAAAGTATAGTGCATGCAAAAAACGTTTTACCTAAAACACGTCAAGTATTTACTTCTCTGTGTAAAATTATGTATCTTTATAATGTTGTGTACCGGGTATATTTTACGAGCAACTTCATAAACTTAGTCGTGTCTTTCCCTCTGTCTGTCCAGGCTATTTTCAGCAAGAAATCGCAGCATTGTGTATTTGTATTACCAACATCAAATTCTATTAAAATTCTTTCACAAATGACGTTACATCGTCACTTCAATACGTCGTTTGTACCGGCTTAATTTTTTTCTCTATCCAAAGAAAAGTTCATGAACTGTTTGACTCGCAAATTAACTGATGCACTATTGCAATGATTTGTACCCACCCATATAAATTGACGAGGTTACGTACCCAGCAAACTGTAATTTGGGCATGTATATTTAATGCATAGGATATTACATTTTGCAAGCATTTGCCACATAATAACAGGTCATTGAGAACTCAAAAAAGCAGACTCAGGAAAATAAATTCAATCAGTTTTTTAAAGCATAGGAATGACATGACGCAGGCAAGTGCAGCGCAGTAAATAGTTTGGACATACCACACAAAGAAGACCAAGGCTGTGCTGCTGTTGCTGTTGAAACCAGTTTTTGTCCAGACATAGGTATATTACTTGTTAATTATTTTCATGCAAGTACATGACCTAGTTAATTCAGCGTAATTTCAAATCTCAACAATGTTTATCAAGGCGTCTGAAATCACTCAAGAAAAACAAGGTGCTAGGTCACTTACAGATAAAAAAATACCAGGAAAAGTCTAGCACACTCAAATAATTAGTGACTATGGAAGCTGGTCAAAATGCAGCCAACCTATGCAACAGATTTTAAAGTTTTTATAGACGCAATGCTTTCTAAACCTTAATGTTTGAATCAAAACAAAAAAACTTTAGTCGCTACAAATTTTTAAGTGGAAAACGCTTCTAGTCAAAAAATCAAAATTTAGCATTTCTTAACTATTTATACAAGCCTAACCTTTCACAACTACACCATTTATAATACGTGTAACATAATTTTGTCTTTCTAAATTCCAATAGCAGGTCATTTTGTTACATTATAATGTCAGTGATATGCATGAGTGTTGATAACAAACTGGTGTGAATAACAACTTGTTATTTTTTGTAACGTCTCGCTAAAGTTAACTGTGTCGCAGTTGTCCAAGTCATATCATTTCTCTGATTTAGACAGCGTATATAATTTATTTTCTTATTCCTCACGGCAAATCCAAAAGAGTTTTATCTTATCTGTTCTGAATGACCTGCTATTAAGTGGAAACATAGTTTGTGAACTTAATGTCTATTGAATTTTGTATACCCATACCATTTTTGTTTTGTACGTGACCTCACCAGATTAAGTGGATGCTATGTGCATGTCGAGTCAATACAGTAGTGTGCATCACTGAATTTGCAAGTCAAAGAGTTCGTTTTTCTTTCCTGTTTTTTATAATAAAAAAATTACCCGGAAAAACCTCAGTACAAATATTTTATACTAAGGAATTAAGTTGACCTATTATGCTTACTGTTAGCAGCGACCCATTTTATATAAAAAAATGTCATAAAGTTTTTGCATGAACAAACAAGCCATACTTTAACAACAATACTCAGGTATATAAATATTAGTTGTTCTGATCATAACTGAATTACATTTTGCAGGTATTATTAGTTTCAAAGGTTAGCGATCACACAAAATTTTAAATATTTTAAAACCAATCTAATTAGTAAAAAAATTTGAAGTATACTCGAAACCAAGGATCACTCAAACGATTCAGTGGGTTAGTCAAACTAAATCTAAAACATTTTTTCCGACTTTCTGCTTTCAAAATACAAAATTTAAAATTTTGCAATTTAAATGAAAGTCAGTATTTACATAGAAATTTCAAATATTAAATTAAAATTGTAATCACAAATGTTGCATTATCAAAACGAAACTGACAATCATTAATTTATTGAAAAGGCAGTTATAACAATATTTGAGAAAGATTTTTATTACTTGACAAGCTTTTGATAACCACGATATCCTTCTTCAAAAAAAACTTACATTAATCTTTAAATTTGAGTTTAGAACATAACAAATCGTATTTGCTCCCATTTTCATGAATTTCATAACCCTTATAAAAATGCTCTGTTGTGTTCACAATTGTATTTTTATTATCTGGAAAGCGCTTGATGCAATGCAGGGGATACTTTTAGATACCAAGGTCAAGATTTTATTTCTGTGCTCAATGTATGGACATCATTTTATACTGAAAAGGTCAAAACGTCCGGATTTTGTTGTTGTAAAATCTGACATACGCTTATTCCATTACCTTCATTTAACATTAATTAGACTTAAGCTGACTGACTGAACAACATTATTACGTCATGCTTATAAGGTTATTAAGGTTAAGTTCAGTATATGCAATGCTGCTACTAGGCATATTTAATGGAATATTAACACTTTTTTAATTCAAAACTTATTCCAGCCCAACTGAAAAAGTATCTAATCGTAAGCTCAGAGAATTTCAAATGTTCATGTGTTTATACAATTTCAATTTTGCACAACACTGACTGTTTAGCACTACATCCAACAAAAGTGTCAGTACGTGATTCTGGCAATCTATTCATTCCAAACTGATAAATGTAACATTTTTTTCCGTTAACGACTTGCAAAAAAAATTTATTGTTTACCAAACAACACATATAAGTTACTTCAACGCTGTTAGGTATTACTCGGCATTTCTGCTATGTACATTTTTGTTTATAACAATGCTTTGTCCTTGCCGAAATATATTTACCGTAGAATAAGAACTATCAAAAGTCAATGAAGTTCTTTAGTGTTTGATAGCCATGTAGTACAATGAACAGTTCATTTATTGTCGCTAGTCTGCAATTTCTTGATTAGCTGATCTATTCTAGACATAGTCATATTAGACGTTTCCATAGTATTATTGTTGTTGAATCTTTGTGTGCATTATTCAACACTCAGTCAGTATTAAACTGACACACCAGACATATCAGACGTCTCAATAAATTTTAGAATAAGGCAATTCTTGAATCCTAAAATTGACGCAAGTTGTGTTGAACAGGACCATGGAACGAATTTGGTTTCTTTATCACTTAATCTTTGTTCTATTTTCAGTTTCTGTCATATTTTTTGGAATTTTCCCAGGTTTAGTTACCATCTGTTAACCAAGTTACAAATGCAAATAATTTAATCGGTGTGTAAAAATGTATTAAATTTTATAGGTGCTTGTGATGCATGGTGGATGCATGGTCTGGAACACTGTCCTTTAGGCTACGTAGAAGTTCGCGGTTGTGTTCCTGTTGATCATCTTGATAAGGGTGCCATTCATCCAATGGGTCACCCTGGATCTCAAGGTCGTCCCCACGGACCACCCGCTCCACCACCCCCTCCTCCTCCAACGCAACCACCATCATGTCCAACAGGATTCAAATACTCTACGGTTTTTAATGGCTGTGTATTTGATAAAAAGCCAAAACCACCTTCTCCACCACCACCTACAGCCGAAGGACCAGCCCCACAACCACCAAGCCAACCTCCAGCATAACCACTTATTTTGCAACGTGATTTAAAACATCTGAAACATTATATTCAAACTAGAGTCTTAAATAAATCAAATCATACTTTTGGCAGAAAATAGCTTTGGTTTAATCAAATATGTTTTTAACTTTACGCAATTTGTCATAAAATACCATTTTAATCTAAACAAAGCTTTGTCTTAAAGTTTTTTTTGCAAAATGTTCTAATTACGTTTGTTGTTTGATTATTTATTGTTTCCGTTAATCTACCTCATCGTACAAATAGGCTATCATTTGGAAAAGTTTATGCACAAATTGCCTTCTCCACACAAACTATGTGTAAACGTTCATGTATAATTGTAGAGTGTTACATAGTAAGCTAAACTGCACGAATAAATAAAATTGTATGCGCTTGAACATGCAATCTCCTAACTTTGTATAATTTTTCAGCCACTAAACATCAATACAAAACAAATTCACTACTGGTATAGTTAATTCTAAGGTATTATGAAATTATGCTTGTAGCATAAAAGCTTTAAGTGGCGTGTTTCATTTTGTGCTCATTCATTACGCACGTGCAAGTATTTATTTTACTTTTACCGTTTCTGACATTTTCTGTCGTTTCACCTGTCAATTAGTCTCTATTACAAACGATTTATAGTCAGCTTTAACGTAACGGCGTCAAGGTTACCATTACTACATAATGCAATTTTTATATATAGTTAGTGAATTTTAGGTTTGTCGTTTTATATCACGTCATGGCATTTGTAGCAAGTGTACTATTAAGTGGTTTTTAATTCGACATGCCTTTCTAGTCAATTTTTTCATTGATTTTTTGGGATTGTCGTTAATTGCATTTTTCAAATGTCCAAAGCGTACGCCGCTTTCAGTCTTTTGGTCTGACAGAACAGTGCCGAAAGATAGAGTCCTTATTGGTCATTTGGTCATGTTTTCATTTCAAGCAATCTCGGCGTACGTGGTTGGAATCCTGACCAGCTCAAACATTTATTCAAGTTTTGTATCTGGCAACACTGAATGCATGAAACGCAAGTACTACGAAATCACGGTTTCCTACTTTGGCGGATTGACTGTCAACAGAACAGTTAAGTGTGATATGTATTTTCAGTGGACGGTGGCAGAATACTGCTGTTATGATAAGTACGACAGATTTGAGCGAAACCCATTTTGCTGCTACTCGGAATCATATAAGCAGGTCCTTATCACAGGAATCATTTGTCTAGTGATACTTTCGTCAGTCATTTCGCTTTTCTTCTGTTGGTACTACAAAATGCTGCATCGCTGCGTGAATCTACTAACTTGTGGCAAACTATGTGTGTAAGTCCCTAGAAATTATGCATACTAGTTATTGGTGTAACCAAAAATTTGTAAATTAGTAAAATAAAAAGACACTAAGCTAAAAACATAAGAATCGTTATAGGTAAGGTTTATGCTAATCTTTGCAATTGGTTGCTTGTTGTCAGGAATCGTCGGATTTGTAACAAAAAAGGCTCGCATGTGGACGTTGCTTCATCTACAAAGCAGATTTCAAATGACGCTAGTGTAGAACCAAGTGCACCATACAGGCTCACAGATTCTCCGGGCATGCCTCCAAAGTTTATTAGTTTGGCTACAAATGATTCCGAATTGGTGAACGGTACCACGGGCAACATTTAAGAGTTTCTGTGGTACCCATTTAAGCTCTTACAAGGAAACCTTTTCAGGTGCCAGTGCGATCCAGAAACGAGATATACCAATTCTGGTCAAGTTTAGTGCGTAGATTACGAATCTGAATTTTGTTTTCTGCAAAAATAATGTTTTCGTCTTCTACAGTAGAATTTATGTAGCGCGCGCAAGCTGTATTTGACGCAGTTCAGCATAGGCGCAGCATACCTTTGCTCCTCCCACCCCTACTTTTTTGTTGTTTGCGCTGAAAGAGAGGAAGGAGGAGGAGGAGCAAGCTGCTTGTTGTGCTATGTAAAGCGAATAGGCAAGCGCGCGCTCTCTCTTACACGAGCAAAAACGTGCAGAGAGAAGAGGAAGGCGCAATAGTATGCTGCGCTTAAGCTGAACTGCATCAAATACTGCTTGCGCGCGCTACATAAATTCTACTGTAGAAGACGAAAACATTATTTTTGCAGAAAACAAAATTCAGATTCGTAATCTACGCACTAAACTTGACCAGAATTGGTATATCTCGTTTCTGGATCGCACTGGCACCTGAAAAGGTTCCCTTGTTAGAGCTTAAGGCTACTAATATTATGAATTTGACATAGAATCAAATATGCGGGCAGTGACCGGCACAAAAACGAATAATTCTTTGTAATTCGAAAATGCGATAATTCATAACTCGAAATCTCCTGCACTGGTGTGCAAGTATTTGGTATAAACGTTTCCCTGGTAGGTTTTAAAGATGTAATTTTTATTTACAAATATGAGCTTAAATTTTTACATAGGAGAAATGAGCATGTTGAATTCAACAAAATAATTTGGTATTATTGTACATGATTTTCGGCAGAAACAACAGCGCAAAAACGAATTTGTAAATTTTTGTGAAAGGCTGAAGCCACTTGAAAAAAAAACCATTTCAAGGTTCATAGTTTAAATATGTTGTGTACCTGTGTACTATGGAACCTATGGATTTACTGGTTTTATTTTTATCTAAAATATTATTATTAAAGCTTATAAACACAAACTGCATGCAGAAGCATATAATATTTTGAGTATTTTTTTAAAAATCAGCATTACACAAACTTTGACAATTGCATTAACTTGTTGCACAAGTCCAGCAAAATTACTAATGTTAAAACTTGATAACGCACAAAGAGTCCTCACTCTGAATAAGTCCTATCGGATATAAGTGGATTCTCTGAATTATCCTCATCTTCAATATTCTCATCGTCATCACCATACACATCAAATTCTTCTAGCGATAAAGTGGTCAACTCTAAATCAAAACGTAAAAGATGGCAAAAAAATTTCAGAAAATCATTTTGAGAAATGCATTCATTTCAAAACTGATAAAGTACCTTCCAACATTGTAATGGATGGCTGGTCATTCTTTAGTTCCACTTGATTCCAGTAGTCCGGGCAACTTGCCAATCCAGTAACAAATGCCAAAGGTGCGCCAATCAAACTTGAATCCCAGTAATCAGAATTAGCAAAAGACGCACCATTAGTCACCTCAATTTGCATGCTTTGCAACTGTCTCATTTCCCTAAATATATAATATTTCAATCCAACAGACGTGTCCCTTCCGGTAATTTGCAAGCTCAATTGGCAAACATTGGAAAATGTAATATTTGGTCTCTGAATTGCTTTCAGGGTCAAAGGTAGCGGATTACATGGCTTTTCTGGCTTGCTCTCATCCACCAATTCAAAACCAAGTTCTTCCACTGAATTACATGGAGATCCTTTCATGCATTTTCCTTATATTATAATGGTCTGGTGGTACAAGTATAATTCCTCAAGCCTAAGGAAAGTTGTCTCAAGGGAACGAACTTTCATTTCCAACTTAAAATACACTTTTTCTATTTCCAAAGTCTCCAGTTTCTCCATGACCGGGAAACGGAGTAGAGTGGGAACTTTTGGCGACCCACAATAATCCTCCCCAATGAGTTGAAAATAACGCGAAGTTTTCCAAGCGTTTTGAAAAATTTGAAAAGTAGCGCGGCAGATATTGAAATTCCATAGGAAATTCCTAACGTGATTGATTCTAATTTGGGTTGATGCTTTCCAACGGAAATCTTCTTCAGGAGAATTGAATGCATGTACAAATTTATTTCCAGCGGCTCAATAATTTACAAACTGGTCCAACAATTTTCCGTTTTTCATTATAGACCTTGAGGTCATTAGCGAGTTGTCATTATATAATTCAACCTGAAAAAAGGTTCTTTCTTATCTCGTAGCTTCCTAACAACGGCAGCTTTCCAGCGTTTCTCAACCAGACGGAAGCTTTAAATGTTATCATGACACAGACATTTGCCCTGGTCACGCATGGAGTAGTTCAGAATCTTTTCTAGCAGCTGAAAAAGGAAGGATTTCTTTATGATAAATATTCACACCTTTTCCTTAGAAGCCACTTACACTACACCACTAATAACATAATGATTTAGCTCTTGTACTCACCAAGGGCTGAGCAAACGCTTTGTGCATAGACTCATTCATTTGCTGCGGTGGCATTCCAGTCATTCATTCATTCATTCTTCCTTCCTGAGTGCCGAGGAAACTCTTGTCGCCTTGCTTGCGCTGGCTAGTTTCCATCTCCATTTTTATGGTAACAGTCCGTGGCAGAATCGTAGTAAATATTCTACCCAAGCAGCTACCTATTACTCAATACGTACAATTATTGAATGCAATTGCTTGTATAAATTAATTGTGTAAGTGACTGATTATTTGATATTTTCTTACTACTTACTTGACTGAAATGGGCCAGAGAGTTAATCTCAATTTCAAGTTTTTGAAGTTTAATTCTAAAATTATTGACGTAAAATTTTGTTTTTGTTTAGAAAGTTGATTCATGAACTTTCAAATAAGCCTAAGGTTTAGTAGAGTAATTCCTATATTTATTCATGAGTTCTAAATTTGATTCATTGTTTTGGTAAAGTCACTAATCACTCGCCGCTTTAAAACGAAAAACATTTACATTAAAACTAGTTTTAACAAATTTTAATTGATTGACTAAAATATAATATATTAAATAAATATTTCTAATCAAATTATAAATCATAGGTTCAATTTACTTGAAATTTGTGGTGATGAAGAATGCTTCACTATTCCTAAAATGTATTGAAAAGGTTCTTACATCATCAACCGGTTCAAGCATGTTTTCAGAATTTCCAAAACCATTTATTATATGCTGCTTTATTTTATACCGAACCTCCATGCAATGCAAGAGAAAAATGTTCTGTTTACACAACATTGCAGGATTTTCCCCATAAACAATTTATGTTCAAAATGCAAAAAAAAAGTTTGTGCCGTTTTGATAAAATCTGTTACCCAGATCTCAACAGCATGCCAGACGTGATCATTTAATTCATACGAAGAATAATTCTAAGAATAAGAGATTAAGAATGAAAACTATAACATTTTATAGATTAATTCTTATATTTGAACAGAGACATTAGTCACTATACTAGATATGATTTTATATGCGTGAATGCTGATATGGTATAAAAAGAATGGGGTATGATTCATACCGTATGAATGGCCAAAGATGTATGAAATTATATAATTTTATACGTATGAGTGCATGTGCACTCATATGATTTTATACGCTTTCCTCACAAACACGTGCTCCTACGTAGCTTAAACACGTTTATAAGACAGATATTTTTTGTGTTGGATTCTTCTTTGCAATATTATAACAAGTTTTCACTGACAGCAAAGCGAAGATACGCTGAGTTCGTGCAAGCAACCAAACTGCATTCCTTACGTGGTCAATGGCTTTTCTTCCTCGGATATCCTTAGCACAATGCTTATAACAACAACAATAAAAGTGTATTCCGACTCTTCATTCTTGAAAAAAGGATTAAAAAACTGCTTACATTGTTGTGGGTCTGCACGTTTAGCTCTCGTTCACCTTGAGAAATACAAAATCATTAGGGAGGTTTTGTATACACATCAGGAAATGTACATAATGTGTGTATGCAATACATGCAATACCTATATGCAATACCTATATAATAATAATAATAAATATCCCAGTCTTTTTACAACTTCATGGTTGTGGATTCTAGCCTTTAGAATCTTCTACTTACATGTTTTTAGTTGTGGGTCAGCTGTCATCTTCGAAGCATTTCTGAGATTTCTGTTTGTGATTAGTAAAAAACTCAAATAATTGTTGGAAATTGTGCACGTCAAGTTTATGAAAAATGGTGCAACCTAAATTCAACACCCAATCAAAATCTGCCACTTCCGATGTCCCAATAAAAGAGAATATTTTAGAGGGGATAATAGAAAAATGGTATTTCAGAAACACATGTAAATATTTGCATTTGGTAAGATATTCATTAGCATATAATTTATTTCAAACAGAAATTAAATTTTGCATAGTTTTTTTATTTTCCCAAATAATATGACATTATGTAATATGACGAATTTTAGGTTATCATAGTAGTGATGTTGTGTCGCCTTTTTGCAATGATAATGGCTGATATTAACGCCGATTTCAAGGACATGATTGCTCAAGTAATTACATACTTCGACTTTGTGAATCTGATTGGCATCAACCCGGAAAATCCGGAACATGGTAAAAATTCTATCAAACTACCAGTTTGAAACTGGAATGTATTCCACGAAATTAGTTTTAAGAACTTAATATTTCTTGTTTTAGCTAACGTACTATTGCTGGAAGTTGTGGTTTTGCAAATGGATGCATTTTTATATGTTTTCATTTTTTGTGGCTTGGATGCTTTAAGATGCGATGTAAGTGTGTATACGCTTTAAAACACATAATATATTATATCATATATGATATGAACAGTTCCAATCATCCAGTCTCCACCAATTTTTATGTTTACCAGGTTAATTATGGTCCTACTGACTGGCTAATCAAATACATAGAGTTTTGCAATCCTCAAATTCTTTTGGGCGGCTGGGTGCTCCTGCAACTCAACAAGTTTAATTTCGAATTTGTTTTTGGTCCGATTCACAGTATTTTTTACTATAACACATCGAGCAGCCTTGCAGTTCTAATTGGAAGCTACATCAGGTCGCTAGAAGTGTCAAAACAAATTCGCAATCCGAAACAAGATTCTGCATGCTTACTTATATAATTGTTACTTTTTTACTTTACGAACACTAACGCTAAAACGAATTATCTACTTGATTAATCGATCGCATCAAGAGTTTATTTGTACAAAAAAGGTAAAGCAGTTCTAGGCTTGTCCACTTTAATACATATTTTAGAATTAGGTTTATGGGTCGGGTATTTCCAGTATCAAATTTTAGTTTCACCACGCAATAAAACTTGTGTTAAAAGAATTGATTTTAAAGCACATTTAAACAGTTTGTAGTTTGGCAGGTTATGCAAGTTGAGAAATTGTACATGCTATTGTTTACGGAACATATTAACATTTTCCTTGAAACTCAAACAATTTGTTTACAAGTTATCTTTTCAAACATATACTGATATAACGTGAAAGAGAACAGCGATTTCAAATGTAGCATATTGTAATATTGGAGGGTAAAAAATACAATAAAAAGTGTTTGGTTGTTATGATATATTTTGTTGTATATATTTGGGAAAATCTTATCCGACCGCGTAGAGAGAGACTTTATCTCCTCCATTCACTTATTTAGCAGATATTCCCATTTTTCTTGTCTGCTAAATCAGCCACCCAATTTAGCCGCGAAAATCACTACTTTAGCAGATAAAAAACTTTGATTTATCCCAAAGTCTTAAATGCTTGTTTGCATGCAGAGGTAAATGCATGAAATCAACTTGAACTCACTTGAATTCTCAAGGATACGGGATTTAAAAAAATTAAGCATTATAACGTCGACATGCTATTCTGATACAGATGCGGAGAGGTTGTCAACACAAGTGTATTTCAACTCTAATAGTGTCGGATATGAGTATTATTACTGTTTCAAAAATGATAAACTTAAAATATTGCTGATAATTACAACTGACACAGTTGTCTGAATAACTGAACATGTTTTATGAAGTTTGAGATGTACGTGCAGAGTCCCCGAGCACTGTTTGACCCTTCATTTTGCACCAGATTGTCGCACTGTTAAAATCTTAGTCTTTTTCAACGTATGTGTACAGTATACAATACGTTTTTTCGTATTTATATGCTTCATACAAAAAACTACGTATTGCTGTGTTCTCAGCTCAACACCAGTATGAGTTTTAATTCGGTAATATTTTACACCATCCCATTCTAGACACAAGTGTCCTACTGATGAAACTAACAAAGTGTTCATCGTACCTGTATCATCAGATATAAGAATGCCAAATAAATATATCGACTTTATTGGTATTTCGAGTATGTTCAAGTTAACTTCATGCATTTACCTCTGCATGCAAACAAGCATTTAAAACTTTGGGAAAAATCATAAGTTTTTTATCTGCTAAAGTAGTGATTTTCGCGGCTAAATTGGGTGGCTGATTTAGCAGACAAGAAAAATGGGAATGTCTGCTAAATAAGGGAATGGAGGAGATAAAGTCTCTCTCTACGCGGTCGGATAAATATCTCCCTATATATTTTATCTATCGTATTATTATTCGCATGGGAATGGGGACTTGGCTTAACAACAAAACTCTAGTTTCGATTTAGAAGGACAAAATAAGGTTGCATGTACATGTTTAGTAAACAAACTTGCCTTACAATTTGAAAATTTTCAACTAAAAGGGTTATGTTTATTTTATTCTGAAATTTAACAAAAGATATCAATAATAGTTTTCAAACAGTAAAAAGAATTTGCAATGAAGTTGTATTTATATTATTTTGATTCCTATAATTTGAATCTATCGTTCTGTATGAAAAAATAAAATGTAAATTGATTGCCAACAATTATTAAAAGCTTCATCAAAGTTCAAGATTACCGGAACCTCCTACACTTAAATTTGTAACATCTTAAACGAAACCAAGGTTACCCTACATCACTAAAATAATACACAGATGAAACTTAATATGCAATTTCACAAATTTGTAGAAGATATTAAAAGGTATAGAATTTCTAAATTTGGTTGGATATTTTTAATCGTAATTGGCATATACTATAGAATTTGGCGTTCTGGAAGCTATGACTTGATTTTTCTTGTGAAATCATCACTGCAGGATTTCCATAGTTATAACTATATCCTCGATCAGTATAGTCAATCGCACGACCAGTTCTCTTCCACTCGCTAGCCATTTCCAGAGAAACCTAGCAAACTGAATTTTCGTATTGTTAAGTGGTATATTGCACTAAGAAATCTAAGCAACATAATGAAAGAGTGCAAAAGCTTAGCGAAAAATTTCCTTCAAAATCCAAATAGATCAGATTGGGCATCATGAGAAATCCGTAAACAAAAGCCAGGTTAGAAATATAGGGGCTTCTTGAAGTGTCTTCATTATCAGCTTCTTTCAGTCTTAATGTGTACAACACTAATGAAAACCAAAAATGTGCACATTTAGGTATACCTTATAAACCAGTTTTACTTTCAATTAAGATTACCTTTTAAATTCCTGATCGAGGGTTCCTCTCCATTCTCCAGCTTCACCTGCTGCCAAAACTCTGGACAAGTTGCCATTCCATCCCTGAAACCCACTGGCGCACAAACCAGTAATGAATTCCAATGATCCGAAGTAACAGACGATTCAATTCCAACCACGTCAATATGTAACTGCGTCAACTTCCCCATTTCCATAAATACATATTTCAGGCCAGAGGTTTCCATTCCGGAAATACGCAACCTTAAACTTCAAATATTTTTGAATCTTTGATGTGCCCTTTGAATAGCTTCCAATGCAAGTGGAAGTGTATTGTATTCATCTTCGGATTTACTCTCATCAATCAATTCTAAACTCAATTGTTCTAACACATTTGAAACTGATCCTGTTTTCCATTTCTGAAAAGTTTGCGGTGTATGCTCGTACAAAACTAATTCTTCAAGCTTGGGGAACAAAGCCTCAAACACAGGAATTTCTACTTCCAACTCAAAGTACACCCTGTTCATTCCTAAACGCTGTAATTCCTCCATGACCGGAAAACGAAGCAGATTGGAAACTCTTGGTGGCCCAAGATAGTCTTGTCCGACGAACTCAAAATGGCGCAAAGTTTTTCAAACTTGAAAGATTTTGAAAATATTCACACCTTTTCATTAAAAGCCACTACACTACAAATCTAAACACATTTAACGATTTAGCTCTTTTACTCACCAAAGGTTGAGCAAACGCTTTGCGCATAAACTCTTTCATTTTTTGTGGCGAAGGCTCTTCTTTATTCCTGAATGCCGTGAAAACAATGATGTCAAGTCTCTTTTAAAAGTACTTCAAAATCAAATTTACTACTTAATTATAACACCTGACACATTACAAAGTAATATTTTTAAAAATGAAAACACATTTTTCGAAACTGGTCTTGGGGCAAAGTGAGAGCGTCACTTTCCTTAAGGATGACTTCACAGACGTTTTTTCTAAGAACTTATGGAAATATTCTCAATATTATATTTATCCTATTGCACATCCTGGTGTCCATAATCACAGTTACGACTATTCGTTCAAGTTCCCCCAAAAGAGTGCAAGTTTGTGACAACTTCGCTCTCCAAGAATGTTTCAATCATTCTTTTCTACTCTCACGTTGTTATTTGTTTCATTCATTAATTTTATTTCATAGCATATGTGATATCTGAAATGACAAAAGTCGAGAGGGTATCAGCACAATCTTTTATTTCAGAAATGATACGTAAATTATGTAACGTAATGTCAAAGCTAAAAGCAGATGCGCCTTTTTTGCTGGTTTTCCTTTCATAGCCGTGACTAGGGACATTTAGTATAGTCAGATAAATAACGTGTTAGCTAACGTATGAAAATTACGTGCTAACGTGCTCAGTGAATGCTATTACGCTTTGCCATGTTACAAGAGCTCCATGGAGCACCACAGAGAATATTTTTCATTTTCTGACAAGCCACAACAACAACAACAGCGTAGCAGTTAAAGGTAAACACAAAAAGTGAACGTGATGCTTTGAGTTCGGACGACAGTGAAATTGACAAACAGCAGCACATCTCTTTCAACTCAACTCGCTCATATAAGAACCAAACGTACATGTTGAACACAGTCTTCATTCCATGTCCAGCATCCATCCATGTCTCATCCAGCGCAAAGAGCTATGAAGTGAGTAAAATGCCATTATGAGCAAGCCCATATTACTTGAAATATGTTTGCTGTCAATCCATCAACCAAAAAGCTGGTGTTTTACGAAACAAAAACAAAAACGTTTCAATTCTGTTTTCCCTTTGGTCAAAGTCATAAAAATCTAAAAGCCAAATATCTAAATAGTCTTAATTGTCTTTCCTCTAACAACACGTGAAAAACTATATCAAAGATATACATTCAACATTCTGGGTATTGCATGCAAGCAATATTATGGAAAAGTATGGAAATATACTAATTATATAAATGGTATGTTTACTGTGTTTCATTTTTCTAAGCATATATCTATAGATTCCATCACGTGTCCATCCATAAAATGAACACGTGTAAAAAATATACAAGAACACATTCCGTGTCTCGCTTTGTACAATAAAGAAAAGCAATTTAATGTTTTTTCTAATTTTTCACATTATTTTTTCAAACACTAAAGTATTAAATTTGATAGGATTAGGGCTACCTGTTTGAACACACACAACACAAATCAAGCTATATCAAAACTTTATAGGAATGATAAGGTACATAAATGTAAACAATTTATGAAAATACAAATTCATAAACGCAAATTTTAAATCACTAAAGCAATTTTTTGAGTTTGTTCGTAATCATAAATAATGGTTAGCATGACACTAAAAATTATCAACAATTGAAATATCTTGAACGTATATTTAATCTAGCCAGTGATATTATTTCTGCAGAAGTAGGATCTTCCTTAAGGTAAATGCTCATTTGAAATACTTAATCGTACGACCCATTTTTTTCCACTCGCTGGTCATTTCTTCTGATGCCTGTTAAAATTAAAATATAGTAAATGTATTCGTTAGTCCTGTAAACGTTTATGATTTTGGCATCAAGGGTTCAAATTCTGCTTAAAACCTTACCCCAAATCTTCCTTTGAAATTCAAGCGTTTTAAGTTGGGCATTCTGAGGAATGCGTATACAAAAGTTAAATTGGAGATAAGGGGATTTGCAGGATATTTATGAAGATCGGTTTCATCAGACTCGGCCCCATCATCATTATATAAGTCAGCAGGAATATCACTACCATCCGTAGCAACTTGTTTCAAGGAAAATGTGGTCAGCCCTAAAAACAACAAGACAGGCATATTCTTTAGGGTTATGTTACGAAAGACCTAGTAACCTAAGATCGTTATTCGTTGCCTCAAAAGACCGTAACTAAACGACCTTGACCTCAAAATTTTGTCACCCCAAAGATCGAATCTAGAAAATGTGGTTGCTATAAAAACATAAGAGACAAAATATATTCATTACATTATATATGTTCATTTCGTTTGTATAGTAAACTCGATGTATACAAAATTTCATTAACAAAACGTATAGAATACTTTTACAACTTTCTAACTAAAAACTTGCTTAACAAATGCAAGAAATACGTTTTACAAAACGCGGGAACTCCAGAATTGTTATTAAATATACGTTTGTTTAATGCGTTTTGTATACATCGAGTATACCATATAAACCGTATACGAGAATATATAAAAAAAGAATATATTTTGTATCTTATGTTTTTATAGCAACCACATTTTCAAGTAATAGCCTTTTGCGGTGACAACAGTTTGAGGACAAAAAATTTTAGTCACGGTCTTTTGAGGCAACAATCTTATGCTATTAGGTCTTATCATGACGTATCAATTTTTTGTAAAAAAGGTTTTCTTTAAACAGGCGTTCATCTTTTAAGTCACAACCTTCCAGCATCCTAATTGAATGATCCTCTTCGATGTCTAGCTTCACTTGATTCCCAAACCATGGACATGCCGGGAGCTTATCCTCAAACTTCATTGACCCGCCAATCAACACTAAATCCCAATGATCCGAGCTACAAATCGACTCAGTTCCCACTACATAAATGTGCAAGCCAGTCAACTGTCTCATTTCCACAAATATGCACTTTAAACTAGAAGTTTCCGTTCCCCCGATTTCTAGGTGTAAAACACAAACGTTAGGGAATTTGAGATGAATGCTTTGAATAGCTTCTGGGCTCAATGGCAGCGTGTTCCGTGGAATTCTTGGCTTGTTCTCATCCACCAATCCCAAAATAAGTATTTCCACTGAAGTACATGAAGACCCTGTTATCCATTTTTGTAACATTTCTGGAGTCTGGTCTACCAATATTAATTTCTTAAGTTTGGGGAACAATTCTTCCAATTCTGGTGGGGTTTCCATTTCCAACTCAAAGTCCACCCTGTGTATCTCCAAAACCATTAATTTCTCCATAACCGGAAAACGTACTAGGGTGGGGACCCTTGGTGGCCCAGGATAATATTCGTTTCCGCCCAAACCAAGATAACGCAAAGTTTTTCTACTTTTTTCAAAAACTTGAAAAAGGAGCTCTGTAGATAATGAAGTTCCACAAGAGACTCCAATAACTAAGTCTTGTAAGTTGGGTAGAGGATTTCTGGTTAACAGCTCCAACATCCTTTCGACACCCCTGAAATCAATCTTTATGTAGGTTATACTTGATGGCAGGCTTGTGTATTGCACTCCAACAAGGTGATGGCAGTTGTTCTCATAGCTAGAAGTGAGAATTAACTCATTCAGCGACTCATTTTTGGCTAGCAGTGATTGGAACAGAAACGTGATATTGGAAGGGTGATTCGTCAGAGCCAGGTCACCTTCCCCAACAGTCTCTAAACGGTTTCCGGTGAAATGAAAATGCAGCTTGTATAAGATTGGAAGATTAACGTTTGATAAAATTCCGGGAAGAGAACCGCAATTCTCAGGCACATCCATTTCAATTTCCACCAGACCAGCTCCACATTTCCGTAGACAGTTCAAAAGACTGTCATAATTCTCCTGTCGGAAGTAGTCCTCCTCAAGTTCCAAAAGGAATGTGGGCACAGCTTTGTTGGCACCTTCCCCAGCAGTCCAATAGTCCACAAATGTGTCCAGAAGTTTCCCATTATCCTTTACAAACTGGGATTTTAGTAATGAGTTGTTTTTATCCAATAACAACAGAAACATTGGTTCCTTGTTGTCACGTAACTTGCTGGACACCGCTTTGTTCCAACTTTTTGGAACCAAACGAAAGTTTCCAATGTTTTTAGGATGCAGTCTTCCATTCTGAGTACGCATGCCATAATCCAGTATCATTTTTATTAACTGCAAGTAAAATTCAAACTTTGCTTACATATCACACATAATTCGTCGGCATTACAAATTGCAAACAATAAATTAATTAAGAAATAATATAATATGTATTTGCGCTTACTTTCGGCTGACTAAACGTCTCTTCAACTGACTTGTAATAAATTAAAGATGTAGGAGCTTCATCTCCGTCAATCACTATAACTACAGAACTAGAAACCTTATCAGAGTTATCGCCGCTACTAGACTGATTTTGCTGATTTTCCATTTTAGAAGAACACAAAAACAATTTCTATAAGTATTTCCACTTTATGATGAAAATAAGAAACATGGAACTATAAGGCTGAGATCACTCAAACATTTAACTAGGTTATCTCAAACTCAGTTAAAACATTCTCGTTTCCATTTTCTGCTATTAAAATACAAGAAGACAACAATCGACTTTAAACAATGAAATTTTGCCATAATTTTTTTTTTAAATACTACAGCAAACTTGTGTTCACAAATATGGCTTTAAGAATGCCTAGAAGGAATATTGTTATGTACGTGTGTTTTACTATGGTCTGAATTTTTGTTTCCTTTATGTGCAAGTGAAATAGGGGAAGTGTGTTTTGAAGGGATAGCTAACTTTGTAAAATAGAATGAGACCGAAGTGATTCTGGCCATGGTAGAGCTAGAAGGAAGTATCTGTAGCCAGAGAAGTGTAAATGTATATATTTTTGTAAAAGGATAATAAACTTACACCTCAATCTGCTGCCAGTTCAGGGTTTCACAGTTTCTCAAAGAACAAACCTATGTAGATTTTATACGAATGGATAACATGAAGGGATGCGGATATATCTTTACTATGTTTTTGTTCAATGTTCTGTTTGGTATGAACAAAGCTTCTGGCTCAAAGGGTCAACGGTAGAGACCGTACTGCTTTTTTCCCTAAGGCAAAAGGTAACTTCTACATGTAAACACTAACACCTGTTGCTATTCAACACTAAATGCTTCGTTGTATACAGGTTTTGTATGAATACTGGAACAGAAGTTTAGATTTTTATGTAACATGAAATATACATTTATTATAGAAACATTATTAAATCTACGTATCATAAGTTATTAATGTCAATTTCATTTTTTTACTATGCAACTAAAAATCATTTCCAGTCTATTTTTTAAGCTACATAATTACCATTATAATGATTTGAAAGGTACTAATTAAATACAAGCACAGTTCCGTTAAGATATACACATTAAAATTATGTTTCATATAGATTTTTTATAAAAAGGATACAGATGTACCACCAATATTTATCCAAAATTTGTATGACACGCTGCGTTACAAAATTATCGATGTCTATATACATATCAGTGTGTGTTTTTAAATTCAAAACTTGTAAAACTGCTGGATTTACAATAAAAGATTTAACCTCAAGCTTTGTGCACAATTGCATGTGTTACAATTTTTTTGTTTATCCTGATACAAAACTTCTATTTATCAATCTAGCCCTTAAATTATAACTTTTAGCAAGAATGTATCATGTTTCGAAGTAAAATTTTCTTACAAAATTATTGTTGCGTATAAAATATACCAGTGTGTGTTTTTAAATTCAAAACTTGTAAAATTGCTTGATTTGCAATAAAATAGTTAACACCTAAATTCGCGCACAATTGCATGTGTTACAAATTTCTTGCTTATCCTGATACAAAACGCCTATTGATCAAACTAGCCCTTAAATTATTTCTCTTAGGAAGAAGTTATCATGTTCCAAAATAAAATTTTCTTATCTAAACGAACCTACAGCTAAATCTTAAATATGTAGGTTGAAAATTGCAAAAGATAGAAATATCGTTTTATCGCAAAGGCCAACAAATTTACACGTTTAATTGAAAACTCAAACTTGTGAAATATTCAATCAAAACATCATTTGGGGTTTGCATAGAATACTCAGGTAACACTAATGGCAAGCATCTCATCAGCATCTTTATTTGGTGTAGAGATTTTTTTTTCAAAACTACGTTTCTTTTCCAGCAACCTGATGTAGTTTTCAATTAAAACCAATAGGGTTGAGCATGTGTTCCAAATCAGCGTACATAAAATTCCAGCCGGAATAACTGGATCAAACAAGTTCGGCTGCTGCAAGAGTAAAAAACCGCCCAGAAGAACTTGAGGAATGCAAAACTGTATATATTTGAATAGCAAGTCAGTGCGACTAGGATCTGGAATGGTCTGGGAATCATAAAATTTAATAAAAATTTAAAAGTTGGAACAAATAGTTGTATAACAAAAAATTGAGAAACTATACACACCTACCTTGTTTTTAATCGACGATTTACAAATGAATACGTGTATGAATGCATCCAATTGAAGAATCACAACCGAAAGCAATAAAATGCCATAAACCATATAAGTTTGAGCTAAAACAGAAAATGTTTTTAAATGTAAGCAAGAGACCCAAAAAATAATATCATTGAAACAATTTAATTTTGCTACCATTTTTACTAGGTTCCCAAGATTCAGAATCCAAGAGGTTTTCAGCGACCATAAATTTTCTAGCTGCCTGAAGTCCACAAAAAAGAGGCCCATAACCAGTCAGTTCAAGAAGACGCCAACACCACAAAACTATGTCCACCTAAAATTATATTGCACAAAGTCGTATATAAAATCACGGAATATTTTTTACATAGTATGCTATTTACATTTTGTCTGAACTAAATATGTTAGTGAATGTGAAAACTTACAAGTAGCCTTCTATTCCAGTATGAGATCCAATTTGCGTATTTCTTTTTCCACTCTTCATTTCTTTTGACCCAATGTGCGTATTTTTCTCTCCACTCTTCTTCGCTTTGGGCTTTTGGAGTGACCGCTTTTGACACTTCTTCAGTGGCTGGTTTCGATTTCGAATCATTGTTGAACTTAGGCTGCACCATTTTTCACATATATTTTGCACAAAATTACCAACAATACTTTGACTAAAGTTTTCTACTTAAAGATGTTTTCAATGCTGCTGCTGAAATTCAAATAAGAAAGTGTAAAACTACAAAATCAAAATGGCTACACTTGTTGGCCACAAAATGCTACGAAAGAATGGAATTTTACTCTGTGTGTAGACAGTGTTCTGACAAACATCGTATTCATACCAATTTAAATAGTGGGTATCCTTTTCGTGTAAAAATCGTAAGGGTACACCTTAAGGTACACGTTTTCGCACACATGGTTTTCTATGTAAAAGAATGTATCTTGACAATATGTCCTATTTTGTTTCAAAGCAAGAAAAAGGTTTTTTGTGTAAGTACCCACCTACGACCCTTAGCAGAGAAATGAATTTGATCAAACAATACAACTTGAGTGTAGTTCGTGTGGTTCCTAAAGCAATCAGTTTGTGAGTATATTGCTTTTGACATCCCTTCTTGATAGCGAACAGGATATTTTTTCTGGGGCATACAATGGAAAAGTATCGGAAGTTGTGCCAGGCAATGCTTTTTGTGCTTTCCACGTTTTGCTTCTGTGCGGAATATTGGTCGTTTGTTGTCAAGAAGGGATCACTAGTCTAGTTTGTTTGCTTTACTAGACATTCCACTATGTTACAAAAAAGGTTCAGTCAGACCCTTATGATTTTTACACAAAAAGAGCACAGAGTACACATAAAGTAAAATTCCTTTCTTTTGTAGCATTTGGCTTGCAAGCGTAGCCATTACAGTTTTGTGCGTTCACACTTTCTCAGTTGAATTTCAGCAGCAGGATTGAAACCACTCTGTAGCACCAAACTTTAGACTGAAAATATTGTTGAAAATTTTTGTGCAAAAAAATTGTGAAAAATGGTGCTCAGGCTCAAGCTCAAAATCAGCAAAGGTCCAAAACCTCCAACTCCCGGCGTCTCTGAAGAAAGCAAGAACGAACCGTACGCAAAGTGGATCTCATTATGCATAAAATTTCATTTGGTAAGGTATTCACTGGGATTGTTTACTTCTAGCAAAATTTAAATTGTACATAACTCAATTGCATCCTCTCAAATACGTAATTTTTCAATGCGACCAATTTTAGGTATTGATGGCTTGGTTGTTTTGTCGCGTTCTTGGTCTATCGGGGTATGGACCTTTTTCTGTGGCCACTAGAGGCTTGGACATAAGAGATTTTGAATGGGAAACATGTAAAAATGCTACCAAATTATCACGTTTCCATGAAATGGTTTTTAGAATTATTATAGTTTAAAATATTTCCTTTTTCAGCTGTAGCCTTTGAGATAATGTTTGCGGTTGCTGTTTTACAATTCGATGCATTGGTGTATGTCTTCTTGAGTTGTTGTAACCTGTCTGCCGAAATCAGTCAAGTAAGTGTGAATACGCTTTAAAATTGTATTCTCTTATATAATTCTACAGTTGTTTTAAGTTTCTAACATCAACCAATTTTTGTGTTTACCAGGTTAAGTTTGATCGTACTCAAATGCCATTCAAATACGTACAGTTTTGCATTCCTCAAATTCTTCTGGGCGGACTGGTACTCCTGCAGCCACAAGGGTTTGACTCTGATCTTCTGTTTAAAATGACGCTGATTTGGAACACCTGTTCTACCCTTTTGGTTCTAATTCAAAGCTATATCAGGCTGCTAAAAATGAAGCAAATTTTGGCGAAACAGGTTCATAACTCCACAGAAAAAGTGGATTCTGATGAGACACCTACAATTACTGTCATTTTGCCTGAAGATAATGGAAAACAACAACTTATCAACTTTCTTTTGAGCATATTACAAGATTGTGGTTACAAGTACTAGTGACTGTAAAGTTCTAGACCTATTCACTTAAAGTGTAACTTTTACTGTTTGCAAGTTTTCACGTATCTGTTTTAGATCTAGCCATAAGATAGTTAAAGTACAATATTTAAATATACCAACGGTTTGAATTCATATTTGAATAGTTGTGCTCATGGCAACTTTGATCAATTTCAGTTTTGTAAGTTATCATATTTAAAAGCTAAAAATACCCTTATGACATTCAATTATGCATGAACTTGGGTAGTAACACGGTTATTGCAAGACAAGAAGTTTCACAAATTATCCATTTACTAATTACAGAATGATATATTATATAGACAAGGGTAATGTTGTATCCAATGAAGCATATTGTATAAATCGTGGGTCAAAATTGGAGGTACATTTGTAAAAAGGCCTGATAAGGCCATGAAATTTTTCTAAATATTCCTTTATTTGATTGAGTTTTCTCAAATTCCATCTTTCAAAAAACCCTAAAATAGTAAATAACTTTGAAGAGTGAATAGAAGTGTTTTTTGAATTATTATCTAAGTCTTTTTCTTGTTTAGTTTTGTATAGTTTGAAATAAGTTCCGATTTGTTTCTTCCAATATTTAAGGCGGAAGCATTATAGTTTGCATATAGTGAAAAAATGGTTTCCCCAATAATATTAAATTGTACTGTGTACTTTATTTGACTTGAATTCAATGTTTTATACCTAACAAATAGGATTTTGGTTTTCTCACTGCTACTTATTAGTAAAAGGGTTCTCAGTAAAAATCCAAGTGCAAATGTAGTGTGTTTTGCATAAAATTAAATACATCAACGTCCCAAATTTTCAAATTGTTTGCAAAAAGTTGGTTTACGGGTTATTACAATTACAGACAATGAAAATCGCAGAAACTTTTAACAATTATTCTGATAACATAGAATACAAAAATGAAACTTATCATACATCCGTTTTTACATTTTTTCCGATTTTTGTATACATAATTGTAGTGTAATGTACCCTCTTACTCATAGTAATAATAAAAATAAAACTATAGTATACTATACTGGAAACTACAATTAGATTTTTCTTGCAAAATCATCACTGTAGAATCTCCATGGTGAATCCAGTACTCATTCTGAATAGTAAATCGCACGACCAGTTTTCTTCCACTCGCTAGCCATTTCCACAGAAACCTTACAAAATGAATTTTCATATTCTTAAATAGTACTTTCTTCTGTTAAAATCAAAGCAAATAATTTTCAAGTTGTTCAAGCTTACCGAAAAATTTCCTTCAAAATCCAAATAAGTCAGATTGGGCATCATGAGAAATCCATACACAAAAGCCAGATTAGAAATAAGGGGGCTTCTCAGAGTATCTTCATTATCAAGTTCTTTCAGTTTGAATGCGTTCAATTCTAATGAAAACGAAAAATGGATACAATTCGGTAATTTGCCGACAGTGAACCATATACATAAGTTTTACTGAGGTTACCTTTCAAATTCCTGATCGATGGTTCCTCCCCATTCTCCAGCTTCACCTGTTGCCAAAACTGAGGACATGTTGTCATTCCCACCACAAAACCCACTGGCGCACCAATCAGTAATGAATCCCAATGATCCGAAGTAACAGACAATTCAATCCCAACTACATCAACATGTAATTCTGTCAACTGCCCCATTTCCATAAATACATATTTCTGGCCAGAGGTTTCCATTCCGGAAATACGCAACCTTAAACTTCAAATATTTTTGAATCTTTGATGTGCCCCTTGAATAGCTTCTAATGTGAGTGGAAGCGTATTTAAATCCTCTTGGGATAAATTTTCATCAATCAATTCCAAACTCAAGTGTTCTAAAACACTTGAAGCTGATCCTGTTGTCCATTTTTGTAAAGTTTGGGGTGTCTGTTCATACAAAATCAATTCCTCAAGATTGGGGAAAATTGCCATAAAATCTGGGATTTCTGCTTCCAACTCAAAGTACGCCCTGTTCACTCCCAAACGCTGTAATTCCTCCATGACAGGAAAACGAAGAAGATTGGGAGTTCTTGGTGGCTCAAGATAATCTTGTCCGACGAACTCAAGATAGCGCAAAGTTTTCCTAACGTTTTCAAATATTTGGAAAAGGAGCTCAGTAGATACTAAATTTCCACAAGTGACTCCCAACGTCAGTGATCTTAATTTTGGCAGTTGGTTCCTGGTCAGCAATTCCAGTATCTTTTCTGCTCCGCAAAAATCCATTTTTATGTTTGTCAGAGTATTTGGCAGTGTAAGATATTGTGCTCCAGGAAATGAATGTAAAACATTCCAATTGTCAGATTTTAGGACTAACTCCTTCAAAGACTCGTTTCTGTTCAGTAGTGATTGAAACAGAAATGTAACATTCAACGGGTGATTCACAGCAACTTCCGTTTCCCCACTAATTTCCAAACGCTTTCCGGTAAAATTAATTCCCAGTTGTTGCAAAACAGGAAGTTGAATATCTGATAAGATACCAGCCAGAGAACCCCCTTTCTCAGGCACTTCCAAAACAATTCTCAATAAACCAGCCCCACATTTGCGTAGACAATTTAAAAAACTGTCATAATTCTCTTCACGAAAGTATTCTTTTCTAAGTCTGAGTTGAAACGTGGGCATGGTTTCTTATGCTCTTTTCCCAGCAGTCCAATAATCCACAAAGTTGTCCAACAATTTTCCATTTCTCTCCACATATCTGCTCCTCATCAACGAGTTAGTCTTATGCAATTTCAACCTGTAAAGGGGTTCTTTGTTGTCACGCAGCTTCTTGGACACAGCCTCCTTCCAATTTTTCTGAACAAGGCGCAATTTACGAATATTGCCAGGAAGCAAAAGTCCATCCTCATATCGCATGGCGTAATCCAGTATCATTTCCAGCAACTTAAGTAAAGAAATGTCAAAAAAATTCTCTAATTTATTCCTTATATATTTTCATATAACTTTTAAAAGTACCAATGGCTGAGCAAACGCAATGCGCACACACACCTCCATTTCCACTTCATGCGGGAAAGGTATTTCAAAACCTGAATGGATTGCCTGTGTAGCAACCGTATCGTCTTGCTTGTTTTGACAAGTATCCATTTTAAGTTTTAAAAGAACATCAATGGAATCCTAACAAATACGTTAGCCAAGGATTTTTTTAGCTTAAACCGATAAAAATAAAACTATCGGTTTAAAATTGCTTTTTTAAAGTAATAACGTTTAAAGAGTTGCTGACTTGAGTGGCACGTGAGCCAAAGTGAAATGCTGATGAGCTTGTTTGTCCAAATTGAATCAGTTTTATTTTGTTATGACATTTTTTTGTTATTATTGGAAGAATAAATTGTACGAAAGCAGGCGAAGTTTAGTGAGAAAGCAGTGTCAGCGCCGTTACGTTTAGCATTTGAATAAATAGAAACGATTAAAATAGTTGATGGCTTCGCAGATTTTTTACAACACAATCACAAAGCAAGCTTTGTTCACACACAACAAACACACAACCTGCTAGTTCTGATTTTGAGGGAGGACAGAAGCAAAATTCGGGTGAACCCGAAATAACACACAGCTCAAGCAACTTTTTGTAATACCCAGCCGCCTAACACAAGCTGCTTTGTTTCATATTGAGCGTAGTGTGTTGCAAGAAAAAGTATTCTAAACTGCATAATAATACATTTTCTCTATAGGTTTTTACTTTGTATTTCTTTCGTACAGATTTTTTGTCAAAGTTAATTTCTCATAACATGCACATCCGTTTTTTCAATGTTTGAAATATTTACGCCTGGAAACTTTCTCATGTGTCTACATAAGAATGCCGTGGGAAAATAGTGCATTTTTCTGATAAAATTTGTTGCATGGATCTCATCTGCAAGCCACATGTGCTCACTCGATCCACAAAGAGAATGGTTTTCAGAGATTGTTGAGAGAAGAAAACAGAGCTATACCGTTTTATATAAGAATGCTTATATGCTTGCTGAAGCATTATAATATTGCTATATGAAATATGATTTTATATGACTTTATAAGAGCATATAAACGCTCCTCACACAAAAACGTGTTCCTACGCTGTTCATGTACGGCTTGACTTCTTACAACTTTTCAATATAGTTTGTGTGTGTGATACTACTTTGCAACATACCACGTTTTGATTGACAGCATAGCCATGATACGCTGAGCTCGAGCAAAAGAAGCGACCAAACTGCATTCCTTGTCAATAGTCAATGGCTATTCTTTTACAAGTTCACTAAATTGTTAGCAAAATATTGGTGTACACAGCCAGAACATTTCTAGAGTTTGGTAATGTTGTGGCTTGATTCAATACGCAGATAAGCAGCTGAGTTACAAGACACTTAATTTGGAAAAGTAGTACACAGTTTGTGCAAAAATTATAGTTTCCTCTGAAATTTTGGTAATTTATTTATTAACAAAATGAAAAACTGTTTGACTACGTTTTGAAATAAAAGACGTGTGTAAATTAGTGCAATAATCAAAGTATTTTCTATTTTTATGTTTTTACAGTGTTTTCACAAAGCATAATAATGGCCAGAACCGCTCTTGTGCAAAAAAAGTCTCAGAACCAGAAGGAAAAACAGCAAGATGCCAAAGCAAAGCCTAATTCTGACAAGGATAAATTTCCTGGACAGGGTCAACGGCTTGGTGGTGGAACATCAGAGGCAAGTACTTCCAAAGCCTCCAGTTCTTCATCTTCCGCTGCTGAGAAATCTTCAGATGCCAAAAAGCCACTGAAGGAATCAAAGGACAAGCTTTCAAAGAACATTAAAAGGTCTACCAAAAAGACTCCTAAGGAAGGTGTTCGGCGCTCTACAAGAGGAACTGGAGAGGGTCTATCAAAGCAAAAAACAAAGAAGCATTCTTCTGGGTTCGACCTTCCGGAAGGGATTCGTCTTTCTGGTGATGTCAAGTCTCTTTTAAAGGTATTTCAAAATCCAGTTTATTGCGGAAATTTAAAGCAGTAAAAAGCAAAAATATTTTCAAAAAATAAACACATATCTTGAAATTTTTCACAGGGTCTTGGGATGTGAGAACGTCATATTCATTTCTGATGACTTCCTAGCCCTTTTTCTAAGCCTTTCTGGAAGTATTCATTCTATTGCACATTAGTGGCCATAATCACAGTTACAACTATTCATTCATGTTTAAAGTTCGTCAAAGAGTGTAAGTTTGTAACAATTTTGCTGTCCAAGAATGTTTAGATCATTTTCGTCTACTGTCGTGTCGTTATTTGTTTCATTTTTGTTTTTTGTGGTGATCACGTGTTCTTAGTACAAAGTTCTATACGGTATTTTGTCTCAAATGAAATAGTGTATTTGTTAAAAATGAATCAATAAAGCTTTAAATGAGCAAACATACTTGCCACAAAATATTTTAACAGAAGCTTTTCTAAAATAATATATTTTCTGTTTGGTTGCTGCATTGCTTAATCTTTTGTCTTGATTCAATATTTTCAATTTTGTATACAGAATTTTAAGAGTGGGTAGTAGTTTGATGATTCCTAAAGTTAATGGTCAAAGGACAATCACGCCATAAACTCTCCCTACTTTGGCACAAGCTAGAGGAATGGCAATTGTTCAGTGAAGAAGCTTTATCATTTTAGTGTGCATAATCAAGGCAAACCTCTAAAATTTCGGATTTTTGGAATCATGGGATCTGTCTGTATGTTGTCTGGTAAAAAGTTGTATTTTCAAGGGTGTGTTTAGGTTATAACCGGATCATTTTCTGCTATTTATGGCATATGTTTATGCAGTTTTCCATTCTCTCAGATCGATATAAAATAAAATATGATAGGCTGATATACGATACTGTCAAAATTCATCGCATGCATTTATGTTGGTGGAAGTAGAGATGAAATTGATGAAAATAAGCAACGACAAAATAAACAGACCCAAGCAATATTTATTAACATCATGAATTTTTGAATTTACTACATTTCCGCTATTAAAACTGGGGGTTGAATTGAATTTTGTATGCAAATTAAGATTAGATTGAAGCTCAAGCAATTTTTTGAACAAAATGCTTGTCCATTTACTGGAATTTTGAAATATTTTGAATTGCCATACATCAAGTCAACCAAAAGTTGAACTTAAATTTTGTTTGTGTTTCAAAAGCTGTTAAAAATTTGTGCGTTTCAAGTTACAAAAATAATTTTTCATTAAATCATTAGTTTGCACGTCTTGATAGATAAGACTATGGGACTATGGGACATCTGAGATGTCAAGAGCCAAGAGAGCTTCAGCATAAGCACAATTTTTGATTTTGGAAGATTGTACGTAATGTTAATGCAACTTTTTGCTGGTTTTTTGTGTATTACCGTCTTGCCGTTTGTAGAGATTACTTCACCAAAAATCATTTACGAACAAAGCACGTGTAAGCTTACGTAACAAGCAAACCTGTTCAGTGAATGCTTGTGGTACGCTTTGCCTTGTTACTCCAATGAAGCATGCTTCAGTGGAACACCACCACAGAGAATAATATGTTTCCTTTTCTGAGCTCACATGCGACAACAACATTAGCAACCAAACACAAAAAGAGAATCTACTCTTTTTGAGATCGGACGAGAGTGAAATCGTCAAACAGCATCAAATCCTACTCAACTCAGCTCATTCGTATAAAAACCAAGGTGCATCTTGAACACAGTCTTCATTCTATGCCCAGCATCCATCCAGTTCTGCTCCAGCGCAAAGAATTATGGAACAAGATGAGTAAAACAAGATGCATCTTTGGACATGTCTAAAATACTTTAAATCTGTTTGCCCTCAATCCATCAAACAAAAACTGGTGCTTCACCAAGTTAGAAAAAAAATATTTCGAACCTGCTTTCCCTTCGGCCAAAGTCATAAAAACAAAATGCTTCATAATTTTTCGTCCGCGCTTCCCCCTCCCCCAAAATCCAATTTTAGTGTAGTTATGCACGTATTGCTTCTAATTATATAAGCAATCCAAGCATTTGTTACCATTATCACCAACTCAGTTCACATGTTAACAACACGTGAAAAACTTATTTCAAAGATATACATTCAACATTCTTGGTATCGTATAAAAGCAGTATTATAAAAACGTATAGAAGTATATTATATATATTTTAGCAAAAAATGGCATATATTTAGATACATAAAATATATTTACCATGTTTCATCTTTCTGAGCATGTAAGTATCTACTGATTCCATCTCTATCATATTCACTATCCTCAAATTATCCTGTCAATTTTGACTCTACCAAACCATCTCCCGAAAACACTGACAAGAATATTCACACACAATGTACAATTTTTTGCTACCCAAGCAATTCTTCTCGACTCATTACAAAAATTATCCACCAAAAGATGTCGACAATCTCTAAAGAAAAATTCAATCTTCAGTCGCATCTTTATGCCCATACGCCCAAAACAGTATAAAATGTACTGTTTTTACCTAACAAAAATGGACTGCATTTTTCAACTTTTCAAGTTACTTTTTTCAACTCCTCCTCTTTTCAAAAAATTTAATATCGAACAGCTCATCGGATGCACAAAAGCGAACAAGTGTAACAATAATATGCACAAAGTACCTATTGATCTTATTGCTGATATAATAAAATCGATTTACTTCTCCTTTCATGTTTACCCATCCTATCAACTCAAACACAAGTACATAACCTACTCACACACTGACATGTTGCTTTAAACACAAAAGTTTTACAATGTTCACACGACGTTTCCAAATCCACAATTTTTTCTACATGTCAAATCCTAATCAATTCTAAATACTGACATAATAGAGTTAATAAAGCATTAAAAATTTACAAATCTTTTAAACAATTTTTACCAAAGGTCCCATTTTAAATGAACGTTCCTAAAAATTCTAAAAACTTTTCTTAAGCATTCCAAGCTTTAAAAGAGCTCTAGCAAGCATTTTTTCTAAGCAGCACAAATTCTCGTGTGAACTATATACATAACCTATTCCAAAGTTAATATACGGCCACTACTAAGCTACTACTCTTATATTACTATCAGGTATCGAATCAACTACGATTCCACGTCAAATGGACTAATCCCCACATTGACTAATCCATAGAACCGATTGACTAACTCGCAGGCAACCACATTGACTAATCGCTGAGACCGATTGACTAAACCTTAGTTCAAATTGACTAAACTAAAAATTTATACAAGCTACTAATAGTATAAAAACCCAAGCCAATTTATATGTCAAATTATTACGTAGTTGTGCATAGTGAAGCCAGTATTTTATTTGTTTGCCTGTCTGTCTGTGAACACGATACAGGCCAGACGGCTTGTCAGAATGACATCAAATTTAGTACCGTGATTTATTGGGTCATAGTCAAAAGAAAGAACCCTATTGATTTTGAGCTAGATTGGTCATCCTCCTTGGGTAATAGGGGGAGGTAACCCCCATGATTATATGCCTTTGGGCCTTATCATTGGGCCATATTACGTAGCTGTGCTGACTTTGAGTCTGACTAGTTATCCTCTTGGGGAAATACAGTCCGGGAATCAGAAAAACATTTATCCAGATTGCTCAGAAATGCATATGAAATGATCATAAGTCGGAATAAGTACTTAGTTTTATAGCTTTTAGTCCAGAATTAGAATAAATATTTCTTGCACGTTTCAATTTTTCCGAAGAAACTTGAATATTCAGTAAAATCTGATGCCATTTTAAAATGTCAAAATGTGTGAGGCTGAGATTCAAGAATAACTGTTCGAAGTATTTTGAAATTTTATAAAATCTTCAAGTCTCGGAACAAGCTTGTTTAGCCAAAACTCGGTTTGATGCATGCAGTAAGCAAAAAAATATTTGCTTGTTCTTGAAAATACATGAAATGTAAGTTTAATCAATGTGTACTATGGGCTTAGTCAATACGAACTTTTGAATGCTTCTGCTGCGTCGTTTAGTTATGCATTTTTGAAAATGTCAAAACTACAAGGTTCTCAGTAAGTTATAATAATTAGATTTTAGTTTTGTGTGCATTTAAAGTTTTATAACCAAGAAAACTTAATGCTTGCAGGTTTCTGAATCTAAGGAAGTGATGGAGGAGTGGAAGGAAAAGGGTCGAAGGTCGAACAATCGGAACGCAACATTCTATTTTAAGGAAAGTTTCTAATTAGATTTAAACTTTTAAAATTGAAGTATTTAGCTTGCCTGATAATAATTTTTGTATTCTAAGGAGAATGTAAATGATAAAAGTGTATCTGGTCTGGTGGGAGTACTGGGCAGGGTTTCGTATCGTGCTTTAGAAAACAAATGAAACGTATCCCACTCATCAGATTTGAGAATTAAATTTTTATTGAAACAGAAATGTAACGTTAGAGGAATGATTCACATCAACTTTAGTTCCCCCAAAAAACTCTAAACGCCTTCCAAATTATCTAAAAACATATAATTCAAACAAAAATGTGTTCGAATGTCCATCATCACAAATTCAGAATTATTACTCAGTATTTTTAAGTAAATACATGATGTTAAATTACATACAAGATAAAAGATTGACAGGAAACACCCACACTTATCAGATATCATAGATATTGATACATTAAATCATACTACTAAAACCATACCATCATTTCGCATGAATTACCGTCCAAGTATTTTAATATATTTTATGTTAGAACGACATACACATTGTATACGTTTACAAAACGAACTTCTACTTTTTGAAAAACAGCTTGAAAGACAATAAACTTTCACAAAATTCAATCCAAATTTGATACAAGATTGAAAACTACATTATCTTCATTTATTGCTCAGGGTAGTTCATAAACGTGCTATAAAATAGGTGAGTACTTAATTGTTTTCTTCCACTCCTTAGTCATTTCTTCGGAAGCCTTTTGTAAAAAACATCAAAAAACAATTAATATTGCACCATGTCATAAAATATAGAATATTTTGCAGAAAAACTTACCAAAAATCTTCCTTTGAAACTTAAGTGACTAAGTTTGGGCATCTGGAAGAATCCGTAGACAAATGAAAGGTTGGACATCAGGGAGTTGCGTAGATCATCGTTATCATTTGCATCCTCAACAGTTTCTTCCACCAACGAAAATTTGCATAATTCTTGATAAAAGTAAAGGAAATATACATAAAATTACAGTAGCACAAAGTGCTAAGCCTCCTTTTCATTGTATAACGTTTTTTACAACTTCTACCCTTTAGCATTCTCAGAGAAGGTTTCTGTCCATTCTCCAGCTTCACTTGTCTCCAAAAATCTGGACAGGCAGCCAATCCCACAACAAATTCCAACGGGGCGCCAATCAGCAGTAAATCCCAAGAAGTCGAAGTTTCAACATCGGGATATCTTCTGACTACTTCAAAACGTAATTTTGTCAACTGACACATTTCCATAAACACATACTTCAAACCAGAGCATTCCGTACCAGAAATACGCAAAGTTAACCTGTTAACGTTAGGAAACTTGTTATGAGCACTTTGTATTGTGTCCAAACCAATTGGCAAGTTATTGCATGCAATTTCCGGCTTAGACTCATCCACCAGTTCCAGGGTCAGGTTTGAAACTGCATTAACCGCATCTCCATTTGTCCACTTTTGCAACATTCCGGCTGTCTGATCAAATAAAACCAGTTTCTCTAGTTTGGGAAACAACCGGTTCATATTACAAATTTCCGCTGTAACCTCAAAGTAAATTCGTTGTATTCGCAACATCTTAAGTTTTTCCATAACTGGGAAACGCAGAAGATTAGTAACTCTTCGCGGTGGACCAGAATAACGTGGTCCGTGTAATTCCAGAGAAAAAAGTGTTTTACTATAATTTTCCAAAATTCGGAAAACAAGTCCATTGGACGAAGTGTTCGTAGCACTCAAGAGCAAGTGTCGTAGGTTGGGTAACCGGTTTCTTGTCAGTAGTTCCATTGCCTTTTCACTTGCCGTAAAATGAATATTTATCATTGTCAGAGATGCAGGCAGCAAAATGTACTGCAGACCGGGAAAAGAGTGAAATTTCCACGTGTCAGCGGTAAGAGTTAAATCTTTAAATGACTCATTCTTTTGTACCAATGATTGAATAAGATAAGGCTTGTACCATATATCCTCGGACAAATCTTCAGCTTGTTGTTTTGTTAACAACATTTAAGCTTTGTGATTCAACCTGGGCATCAAAAGAAAGCTCAAACAGTGTGGTATCTTGCAATAATAGCTTTAAACCTACGCAGTATATCGTATTTTGTACTGCGTGCTAAGCCGTTTTGCAACTCAGGTTGTAGTTTTTCCAAATTGAATTTTTAGAAAAAATTCATATGTATCAAACACTGTGAAAGTTTTTCAGTAGTACATGGGCAATTGATTCAGCGCTTGTTTTGAAGCCTGTTTATTGGTCTTCAAAATACGTGCTTAGGTTTTAAATTACAACTGTACATGCAAAAATGTCGCCCATGTGTATACAAAACGTCACAAAAATTACGACAAATTAACATAGTAAAAAACCTTGCAAAAAATTTGTGCAAACAAAAGGTTTCAACAAATTAACAATGCACGGTCTAAAAGTGCAGAAAACGTTCTTCCAAACAAGGGATAACATTACGCATATAAACATAAAATGCACACAAGGGAGCTCTTAATATTTTGGGTACAATACACAGCCCAATTTTTTACTTTGCAACGGGCTGTTCAAAAAATCCATAAAATTTAATTCCCTGTAACTTTATCCAATCTTTACGAAAACTTACAACTTATAGCTTGCTTAAACGTTCGTGCTTTTTAGAGTATTCCACAGTTAAATTAGTATCTGAAAGCAAGTTCCAGTAAAAACGCCAACTTGGTAAAAAACACACTCGTTTTAAAAAGCGGAATAACGGCATGTCGACTTGTGCTTACAAGCATACAGATAAATTTTGCAGATAAGATGCCAGGGCCATGAAACATTTTTTCCTAAAATCTACACATGTGACTTATTTCATCAGGAGAATGTATGCAATTCATAAGTGGTTGCTTGTTTGTTTTAAAGCAATGGGAATTTTGTCCGAGGATATATGGTACAAGCCTTATGTGATGTTGGAAGCATGACCAATGTCCACTTCACTTTCCACAATGTTCTCTAAACTACGATCAATCAGTTTAACTGTCATTTTTTGCAATGCTGGTAGTACAACACCAGGTAGCATCCCAGTCAAAGAGCCCCCATTTTCAGGCACATTCATTTCAATTTCTACAAGTCCAGTGCCACATTTCTGTAGACAGTTCAAAAGACTGTCATAATTTTCGTAACGGAAGTAGTCCTCCTGAAGCAGGATTCGGAATGTGGGCATAGCTTCATTTGCTCTCCAATAATTCACAAATTGGTCCAACAATTTGCCCTTTCTTTTCACAGACCTTGACTTTAACAGGGAATTGCTTTTATCCAATTTCAACCTGTAGAGAGGTTCATTATTGTTACGTAGCTTCTTGGACACAGCCTGCTTCCAACTTTTCTGAACCAGGCGTAAATTCTGGATATTGTCTGAACATAGGTTTCCATGCTTATCCCGCATGGCGTAATCTAATATCATTTCCAGCAACTTCCAAATTGAAAAATTTCCACAAAAAATAAGTGACGACAAGTTTTCTAATCTACTTTTAATCACATGATTAACTGAACTAAAATTACTACTTACCAATGCCTGAGCAAACGCTTCCTGCACAGACGCCTCCATTTCCTGTAGGGAATCCTCCAAAACGGTTGTCTGGGTAGCAGCCTTGTGGGTACTGTCACCTCGCTTTTTTCCACGAGTCTCCATTTCAACTTTTGTGAGACCAGCACTACCAAAATCCCAATAATCGCACTTTTACTATCCGAAAACTCAGAAGCTAACCAAATGATGATATTGTAAATTGTCACCATAACAGTTATGGCGTAACTTCATTGATTAAAATAATTCAGTGGCAGAACAATGGTTGGTTATTATCTAGCATCCACATCCCATGCATTTTACAAGCACATGAATAGGGCTCAGCTGAGCTGTTTTGCTTGGCGCTGCAGCCATAGAACAAAATTTGCTGACATTTCTCACTCACAAGGTAATACCTTGTGAGTGAGAAATGTCAGCAAATTTTGTCAGCAAATTTTGTCAGCAAATTTCTGCAGAACTGTTTTTAAACTCGTAAATAAGAATTTCTCGAATAAAAACTTAAATCTTGATTTTCTCAAAACTATGTTTTGCATGTGTCTGGTCATGTTTAAATTCAAAAAATCAAGTGTCTGGTCATGTTGTCGATCAAAAATTCATGTGTCTGGTAATGGAGACCAACGCCTTTTCAAGTGTTTGTTCATGATGCGTTTAAAGATTCAAGTGTTGGGAAATGTTTCTTCAGACGCGGTATGCTATTTGAGTGTGAGTCGCAAATCAAGATGCGACATATCACATCTTGGATTTTTTCCTAGATTACAAATCTGGTTTCAGTTTGGTGTGAAACGCACTTTTGGAATTTTAATTAATTAATAATTGTAATTAACGTACAAGAACGAACACTTGACCCCGTCCGCGGTAATTACAATTTGTAATTAATTATTTAAAATTTCAAAAGTGCGTTTTACACCAATCTAAAACCAGATTTGTGAAAACGAAAAACACTGAACAAGATGTGATATGTCGCATCTTGATTATTTAGCAGCATTGCCTTCGAATTTCTTCATAAATATTTGTTTCAGGAAGTTGTTAGTTAGATTTAAGGTTCTAACTAACTATTATAACTGTTACTATAACTATGCATAAAACATTGATAAAAAGGGCGAATTTCTATGCCATTTTCAACATTTTGATACTTGTTGAATTTGTTTTTATGTTCTAAACAAAGACTAAACTAGGCCATTTGTTCATACTATATCAGTGCGTAAACAGGAACACAAACAAATATAATAGTTTTTTTATTTACATAAAAACAATTGTTTTTACAATTTGATTATTTGCTGTAATTGTACATCAATGTTTGGAATGCCTCCTTGCAGATACTAAAATATAACAACCGCATCTACAAGATTGTTTACCCAATTTCCTGCTGCATCCATGATAAACGCTCTATCAATTTTTAAAAAGGGCTTATATCTCATCATAATTGGTATCAAGCCTTTCACTTCCTTTTTATCGCTTAAACACACTACACGCTGACTAATAGACCTTGAAGCTGCATACCTGAATGTAGCAACATGCATTAATCTTCTAGTTACCTCTACACCATATTCAGATAGCTGGGATACAAGTTTCAGAAATATAAACGAACACGTCAAACTAAAAACAAACACAAAGAAAATAAGACAGTACAAATAAATGGGAACTACTTCGTAAGCCCTTATTAATATCCAAGCACCAACTAACAGACCCCAAAACATTGACGTAATGGACACGGACACTATTTGTTCTAAAACCGCACGAATGCAGGCGTCTGCTAAATAAATTTGCTTGTACAGACAAACAAAACCTCGAATTGAGTTTTTAATGTTAACTCTAGCTAGTAGATAATACCAAATATTTATCAGTTTTAATATAAAAATTAGCAATGTCATAATTGACAAACAGAGAAACCTAGCAAGCTCAAAAGACGGAAGGCCAGTAACTACTCGAAACAAAATGGAAATAATTTGCACCAATAAATTTGAAGTTTGCAATGATTTGAAAATATCTTTAAAAATAAAGTAATAGGGATCTAGACAAAAGAACAAACCGCAAAAGTAGGCAACAAATGGGGCAATGCATACCCAAATGGCGCCGATTATTAAAAATAACTCGATGGAATGGTGTGAATTCTGGTTTACTGGAAAACAAAATGTCAATAAATTTGAAAGTCTTCAATATATCAAAAATTTTATATAGAAATTTATGTGTCTCTTACAAGTGCCCAGTTGTAACTCAGCTTGACTGAGTGCGTTCATTCCAAGAAACATTTCCTGATTGGTATAAATCAATAAGACAACAAGTAATATTGCCCCAGTAATAAGGCCAACTAGTACGTGCAAAGAAAAATGCCCAATGTTGTAATGTTCCCGATGCTGAACAACCAAATGGGTAAAAGGAACGTATAAACAACCAACAAATATTATGCTTGTAAGAATCATAGAAAAGACAAATTTTTGGAAAGTCTTTTTGGATTTTGTAAGCAGAAGCGTGGAGTAATCTTCAGACCAGTATACAGGAAACTGGTACATGTAAAAGAATCCATGCTTTACTATTTTAAAAGCTTTTATTTGAGGTAGCGTAAACATTTTGTCAGAGAATTTTTGACATGCAGACTTTCAAATACCTACTGAGTGCATGACCTGATTGTCGCCCTCTAGAATAGGTTGATATAATCTAACACTGATTGATTTTCTACTTATTTAAGCTACCTAGTTATATTTTTAGCAAATGACTGTTTTAGATTTTTTACTAGCTTGAAAAACAATTTACTGAAATTCAATTGGCTTTATAAATAGGTATATATTTAGCCTTAGTTATATCGCTGTTGTGTAAATATAATACAGGTTAGTATAATCTACGGATAGTTTCTTTTAAGACTTTTTATATACGATTTTTGAAACATGTTTCAACATAAACCAATAGAACCATCTAGAATCAAGCATAACGACTGATAAGAAATAGAACAAGTAGGAAATAGAATACTCCATATTTTTCAATTTGTCTGCTTATGTAAATTTAGGTACTATAAATAAAGTGGTTGCTTAAGCCATATCAATACACGAGCTTATAAATGACTACTCAGGTCAGATTTGATGATTATATCTTAAAGGATAGTGGATATTTTCCGGAATGGAAATTGATTTTCTGTCTAGTCAAAACTTTACTGAATATCTTGTAAAATACTGAAGCATGCTCCACATTTCTGTGATAGTGGCTTCCTGTATTTTTCAAAATGAAACATTGTTTTCCCTATTCCAATTATATACCTACTTTAAAAACATGTGTTAGCATTTTATTGCAAACGTATTCAAAATTGTGAACATTTCACTAGTAGTAACTATATCATTAAGCTGATTTATTTAAACATAGCTTACCTAACTAATAGGGAAATTCGCATCATGTAAGTTCAGATTAAAAAAAATGATTTAAAAATGAAAATAAAAGTTAAGTAAAGAATGAAGCACATTGTTACCCTGTTAGATTTTAGATATTTCTGTATCTCCTTTTACTAATGTTTCCCAGATTTATATACACAATACTAATGAAATTAATGAGTGTGTTGAACGTTTTTGATGAAAAACAAACAGCCACTCACAACGATTACTTCCTTTTAACGACTGATAGCTAAAAATAATTACGGCATTAAAACAATGACAAAATTTTATGTTTTTAGCGTTTTGCTAATCTTTAAATCAATACCTTATTTCCCAAATTAGATCTACAAAAATAGATTTTTCAAATTTTCATAAATTTTTGCATAATTTTAAATCGCAAGAACACAGTGGAATACGTGTACTCAAAGGACTATATCATAAATGCTCTTTTCAAACACTTGTTTTAACTGCGCAAAACTAGGACGTTTGTCTGGATTAATTTCCCAGCATTGCAACATGACATTAGTATATACATTTCTTTCTTCATATTTTGGACTTTGTGGTACTAGGCCAGCTTCAAGGTCCTCCAAAAACTTGGCATCCCAAACTGCACCTGGATAAGGCACATCTCCAAACGTGTATATTTCCCACATGGTAATTGCATAAGACCATATATCCGACTTGACGCTAAACTCCATTCTTTATAAAGATTCGGGTGCCATCCATCGCCAAGGTAGAGGCTCTTGTTGCTTCTTAACATAGTTTGTGTGATCATATAAACGTCGTGAAAGTCCGAAGTCAGCAATCTTTGCAGTTTTTGCAGAATTTAAGAGTACGTTTCGGGTAGCCAAATCAGCGTGAACAATCTGAAGGCAAAATTTATATAAATCCAGTTGTCTGATTTTGTTCATATTTCTAGTTTATTCAAACCACCTTCTTTGAAGAAAGGTAATCCATGCCATCAGCAATTTCCTTACACCATTGGTATAATTGATCAAACACGTCCCGGCTTACTGAATTTGCACAGTCTGTTAAAGTGCATTTGCTTTCTTCATCATTCTTAGTTTCGTTTAGCTTAATGCCTCGCAAATATTTCTCAAGGGAACCAAGCTCACAAAATTCCAGAAAAACTAGTAAGTATCCCGTTCTTAACTTTGCAGTGTACGCACCATGCAAACGTACAATATGCTCGTGTTTGCCAACGTAAGATAAAATCTTAATTTCAGAAATTAGTCCCCGTAAGCTCAATACTGCATCATGTGTAGAAGCTACGCCAGACTTTTTTGTCAACTTTACAGCAACTTCAATCCTTTGCTCATTAATTTCAATAACGCCAGCATAAACTACGCCAAATGCTCCAGTTCCTAAGCAACGCGTTTCGTCTAAGAAAGGAAAACATAGTTAATATTACTGTAAACCGTGAAATAGTAAAGTTTGAAACCTTGCCAATGTTAAATGATGATGGTGGAATTTCGTATAGTTCTTTGTTATATTTCAGACGTGCTGCAGCGTCACTTCCATATAACGCCACGTCGTCAATGGTGGGTTGACCACCATTGAAAAATTCTTCTAGTTCTCGCTTGCGGAGAATGTACTTTGAACGATATCGTATTACAAGAATTGCAAATAAAATAGTGGTTACAACGAAAACGGATGCAACTGACAGTACAATCAGCCACCAAGGAAAATATTCTTCTAGCGACGTTTGTAAAAGTATATCTTCGGGCAATTCTTTTAAGTGTCCATAAATCCGCCTGGTCACTGATGTAATATAAAAACACCACAAACATAAAAACTTGAGTTCAAAGACAAAATGAAAATTTTCAAAGTGATTGCATGTTTTAGTTACATTCAAACTTATTCTCGAATACGTATTCTCCACTTGATCCATTCTTTTGCGAAACTTGCCACCATCCACAATCGTAATACTCTCCTTGCTGCAAAATTGGTTGATTTAATACAGAAATATTTGCATCCCACGCAGGAACAAATGCCGGACTTATAAACATTGGCAGTTTTAACGTATCAGCAAAGTTACTTAATGTATCCACAAACACAGCTTGTTTGTAAACTTGGTAGGGATCAGAACTTCTTAAATTGCACCCATTTGTGGTTGTATAGTAGGCAGCTTTTCCTGTATAGTTTTGCTGAGATTTTAGAAAATTTAAAGTAGTTTGACATTTTTGGTACCATTTAAGAGTTTCAACTCTGTTAGTTTCATCCAACTCGTGATATTGTGAGTTAAAGTTGAGAATGTTGTAGAGAAAGAGAATTGTGTCAATTTCGTTACTAATTTGACTTAAGTCAGACAATTTGCCACAGATGTTCATGTCAACAGCAGCGCCCAATTTAGGCAAATCTTCCTGCATGCAAAATATAACATCATCTAAATTATGTAAATACACTATTTTTTTAAATGCACTTACCAAATCTGTTGAAGTTTCCATCCTAATTTCAGAAAACAATTCATTGTAAAATGTTAAGTTCATCCAATTTTTTTCCAGAAACACTACAACATTTTCTACAGTTCCCGGCGACATTTGATTTGTTTCTACAGCTACATGTATTGCCCCATTCAACCAGTTTTTGTAAAACTCGATATCGTCCTCTTCATAAATATTTATTCGTATAGTCACTTTAATAGGAACAAAGCGATCTTTTGTAAAATCCTTTGTTGAAGCATGTTCGTATAACTGCTTTTTGATATTTACTAAATCCGCCATAAACTCCATTAACAAATATTCACTCTGGTTTGTCAGTTCATATGCATTTTCCACAATTAGATTTGGAGAGTTAGTAACAACGCAACTTATGAGGTTTGTTGCGTTAAATAACTCTGAATCAAAATAAATAGGAAATCCTACTAAGCGTTTATTCAATGGCTTTTCTGTATTTGTCCAAGCTTTTGTAATATTCTTTCGTTTTGCTTCTAGAACTTTATCAGTAGGTTTTGTGGGTATGTGTAGAAACAATATTACATTTCCTTCTTGTTCCCGATTAAATTTTGATAAAACATCCAATCCACAATTTGAGCATGAACTCACCTGACGCTGGATAAAATCATACTGCACGTTACTATCTAGCCTGAAGCCAACCACTTTTGTAACTGTTTCATTTATGTGACTTTCCAAAGTTTGTTTGCATTTCGCAAAAGTTGTAACAATTTTCTTAAAGCCCTCGTTTGTCGTTGTATGTCGAAGAAATGGAGATGGTCGAATGACTAAAATGTCAAGTTGATCCACTTGTAAATTTGCTGTCAGATTACCGTCCTTCAAACAATTATCCGTCCTGAATACAACCCCAACTCGAATGTGTTGATTTATCTGGCGACTGATTGCCTTTTTGATTTGCTTGTATTTACGAGTACAATTATCTGCTACTTCGTTAATCAGATGCGGTTTTCTCATTCCGTCAAAGTCGCATCGCAGTAATATTGCAGTGATTGTGTTTGGGTGAATATTATTTGCAGCATATATGATATTAAGTAGCTCGTTAACCGAATTCATAGTGTCTGGCAGAATTGCTACCCACATTTCAAACGGGTTTGTTTGGTTGCCCTGTTGGTATTTTTTGTTGAGTAGTGCGGCATAATTGAACATATAAATTTCGTTTCCATAGCAACTGTCTACTATAATAAACATCATGCTAGTTGCTAATTTCGAAATGAATTATTTTTTCATATAGTTTTTAAATGTTTATATTACCATCTTCAGAATCGCAGTATGCTTGGTATATTAGTCTCGGAAAGGTTTTGAAGAAACAGCATCTGTATCATGTCGAGTTATATTAGCATTATAGGGATGTAGGACCTCCACAAGTGTTTCTCCGTTTACGGCCACCACAAAATCTTTGAATAGTGTTTCCTGGAATATATTGCTTTAATAAATACCAATATTACATGAAAAAATAATTTATGTAAAATCTTATCTGAACATTCACAGCTTGCACGTTTAGCCAGAGAAATACTATATTTAGTAATGTTATATGGTAAATTGACGCTAACTCCAGTTTCCAGGATTTTTTCATTATGAATAGTATGCCTTCACGATATAGTATTTCGTTCGACATTGGGTTCAGTTTATTTAATTAACATATTATTTATTGGAGTAGCACATTGAATAGCTTCAATATATCAGCACCAAAATATAACTGCTTGTCTCATACGCATTGCTAGAAAACTATATCTTTTATTATGACCGTAATGAGAATGAGCTCTAGACATTGTCCCTAGACATGTTCCTATTACAGTCTAGTACCAGGGGGTGAAATTTCACCCCCTAAAATACACAGAGGGGGTGAAATTTCACCCCCTTTACCTAATTAATTTTTTTTCCAAAAATTAACACAGGAGTGATTTTTTAATTAATTGACCAAAAAAATAGCAAAAATACTTATTCGATGCAGAAAAAAATTGCAAATTTTTCAGTCACAATTGCAAAAAAATAGCATGTGTTATTACATAGCTATGCAAAATTTAGTGTTGAAATTTGGAAATTCGATAACTCAAAAATCTCGTGTTGGAATTTTTTGCAAATTGGCCAGAAAATAGCACATTTTTTGTAGATTTAGATGGTGTGAATGACATGTCTGGCGTTTTAGAAACGCAAGCAAGAAAAAATAAAAACCACACATTTTACCTGATTTTTGCATTTTTTTGATATTTTGAAGTACTGAAATTAAAACGCCAGACATGTTATTCACACCATCTGAATCTACAAAAAATGTGCTATTTTCTGGCCAATTTGCAAAAAATTCCAACACGAGATTTTTGAGTTATCGAATTTCCAAAATTTCAACATTAAATTTTGCATAGCTATGTAATAACACATGTTAATTTTTTGCAATTGTGACTGAAAAATTTGCAATTTTTTTCTGCATCGAATAAGTATTTTTGCTATTTTTTTGGTCAATTAATTAAAAAAATCACTCCTGTGTTAATTTTTGGAAAAAAAATTAATTAGGTAAGGGGGGTGAAATTTCACCCCCTCTGTGTATTTTAGGGGGTGAAATTTCACCCCCTGGTACTAGACTGTATTAAAGAACTAAAAACAAAATAAATTAATGTGTTTTACACACCCTCTCATTCATATTTCAAACTTTTACTGTTTAAACTAAAATACCACCACATCCTGTATTGACTATTAACTTGTGAAATTGATGTATATACAACAGCATTATAACTACAAACCAGTTTCATTCTGCGTACAAAATACGAATTTTTTATTTGCAGAGATATTTTATTTTATACAAATCTGAAACGAGACTACATGCAAATATTTTATAAATGTTTCAGATTCCGTTTTACTGCATAAAGAAACCAACTTATCAAACATTTTCCTTTTTCATGCATTTTCTTGCGGTAAAAGATTCATTGTCAGTCTTATTGCGGTTGCATTTCAAAATAACATTTTAATAAAAAAAAACACTTTAAAAATAAAAATGATAACCATCAACTCCATTAAAGCAAACAAAAGCATTAAATTTCTATTGGATTTATACACTATTGTAAAATAACACAGATTTCAAAGTATGCATTAATATATGAACTTAAAAATGAGCTCTTTCCATTTTCACACAACACAAGTCTAATACGTAATATAAAGCTGTTTTCAGCTTTTCAGCTATATTCTGAAATTCAGAATCTGAATCCTTTCGTTCATGAGCGTAGCGTAGAATCGCGAAACGAAACCAAACTTCAAGATAGTTGAGCTCTGAGTAGAGCTTAGCTTTAGCTCAAAGTAGAAGCGAAGCGTGCAAGCTCTAACCTCAGTGTTGAGAATCTCTTAGCAGGAGGCTGTATGCGGATACGGGACTAAGCAAAGGGGTTCCCAACCCAAAAAGCTTGTTTTTGTGCTCGGCCAAGCTCGGCTATTCAGCTTTTCAGCTGTTGGGATTTTTGGCTTCAAACTCACACAAGTGCTGATGGTGAAGTCTATACCAAGTCGCTTCAAAACTATTTTTCAAAAGATAAGTTCAGTGGTTATCTTGTTGGTTATCCATTCAAATGAAGGGGATTGGACAAATGGAGGGGATATGTCAGTGGGGAGAAAATGGAGGGAAAGGTGAGGAGGATGAGGCGGCTAACCAGAAGGGATTGATGGACAGTTGTTTTGAGGCGATGAGGAGGATTGGAGAGGGTGCCTGAAATAAAAATAGGGGACTGGGAAGGCTGAACGAGAACCTGGTGGAGGGATAATGTATTCCTGAGTTGATTTGGAGGTGGGTTTTGTGAGGTACTGAAAATTTTAGTCTGGAATTTAAGTAACTGATGATTTAATTTACTTAATGAATTATTTTGGTGTTTCAGTCAGTGGAATAAATTCCAACTCTGGACAGTGACAGCTTATCAAGTAGTGACGATGAGGACGTGCTTCAGCTTCATGTCAAGAGCAGAGGGTCCAGGAGAATTACAGGACACCAGAGAAAAGGGTCATTTTCTCATAGCGACTCCAGTGACAACGAAAGCAGTTTGGGGGCTAGTGAGGAGTTGAGAATTCAAAGGAAAGGGAAGCGGTTAAGAGGCGGGGTTAGCTCAACTTCCAGCTCCAGTCTTAACGATTCTGTGTCAAGTGAGGAAGAGGTCAGCGCAATGACGACAGGGAAGTGAAGTTTGGTCAACAGAAGATGAAGAAGGTCAAAGATGTAACCTCCAAAAGGGCTTCCAGCGCTTCATGTTCAATGAGCAGCAAGGCAAGTGGCAGGCTGACCATTAAGTTTCCTCCGCCACCCACCTCCCCTCGGGGAGTCACTGGAGCAAAGAAGGGGACAGAGATTCAGAAGAAAAGCCCAGTCCAGAGATGAAGGTGGTCAGTGACCACCACCACTACCCCAAGTGACGAAAGGCGCTAAGGTGGCCACAGTTGCCAGTGCTAAAAATGAACCCAGTTCCCCCCACTGGAGGGACCCCCCAACAAGAAAGTGGTCAAGGAAGAGAAAAGGAGACCCCGAAACTTTCGGGCCGAAAGCGTCTCAAGTTACCCCAACCAGCCCAGAACAGTTCCAAGGTAAAAGCAATAAAACTAATATTTTTGGGAACTTTTTTTTTATAATTTTTTGGACTATTTGTACATAGGATTAGACCCAGAACAGCGGATTATAATGAAGGAAACAGACGCTAGAACAGTGTCGAGCGTCTAAGGGCTTTTTAGCAAATAACCCGAGATGAACCCTCGGAGTTTCGGAGCGACCTGTGGATCTGTGGAGCGATTCTGGAAGTACAATCACAAGATCCGGAGCTACTTTAAGGATGGACCTTGTTCTTTTGACAAGTTTTTACAAGTGGGAGGAATGGTGGTACAAGTAGACAGACTGGTTGGCAGTTGGCACAAGAAGGCTACTATGACCAACGGCACCTGGAGCGATGGACGATTACTTCGTTAGCATTTGGAGGACTTGAGCAAGATAAGATGCGGGGGATGTGGACTTGCGTTTTCGGTTTCAAGATTCCATTTAAAAGGTATGAAAATCAATTAAATGGCTATCAGCAGAGGATTTTACTTGTAAAATTAATGAATTGTTTATTGTTTCTAGTGGGGTTTGTTGGAGCAGTTTCGGGGGGAGGGGGGAGGATTTAGTGACACAGGAACTCCACCTGTGGGGTTTGTGGAGGATAGGATATCAAGCAGAAGGTGGATAATACCGAAATGGAAGCAGTTACAATGGGCGATCAGTTGGCGACGCCAACCTTGCGTTGGCTACCGAAGCAACAATCGTACCGAATAGGATAACAAGGATAACTCCAACTTCATTTTATCCGGTGGCGGTTTCCGGCATGCACCCACAGGAACTTTCTAACAGAAAGAAAGTAAACTTGTGAATATCAGCACCCCCTCCAATTCCCCCGTGGCACATGAGAAGACGTGGAACCAAATTCTAGTGAAGACGAAACAAGGTCAATGTCAATACCATTCCTAAGCTGTTACATTTTTAATCTGTAGCTCATAAAAGATATCATAATGGGTCTCTATTTTTCATTTGCAGCATTTAGCAGTTTTTATAACTAACAACAACCAGGATTTGTGGTCAGTGGACCACTGGCAGTGGTCTTCATCTTCTTACTTGGGAGCTCGAAGTAGTAGCTTGGCTCAAAGTAGAAGCTAAGCTCTAAGCTCAGTGCTGGGAATCTCTTAGCAGGAGGTTGCATGCGGATACGGGACTATGGCAAAAGCTTCCACTTCTCAGAAAGCTTACTTTTGTAATGGTTATCATAACTTGTGAAGTAGATAAGCAATTTAAACTGAGGGGATTGGACAGGAGCATCAATTTTTGGAGGCTGTTTATCAGAAATAGAGATAGTGGGGATGAGGGGGCAAGGTGGAGGGGATGGAGGTGAAGATTTTGAATTTTTGAGGATGATGAAGTAGCTGAGGGGATTGATATTGATGGAGGGCTATTTGCTATTTGGAGGAGGATTGTGGGTTTGAGGGGAGCTCCTATCGAGATTGGAGGGAAAATGTATTCCTGATTTGATTTGGAAGGGATTTTGAAAGGTGCTAAATGTAATTACTGCAATTTGGAACATTTTTTGGAAAGTTCTTTAAAAATTTGTCTTTTTGTATAGCAGTCAGTGAGAATGAAGTAGTGTCCATGTGCTCATCCCCAGTGGTCTAGAAGCGGTTAACCTTAAGATCGTGTCAAGATGATTGGAGGGGCATGTTAATTTGTGGGGAGTGTTTTTCTGGAGGGGATATGGAGGAAAAGCTGAGGCATCTTCAGGAGGGGGATTTTGAGGTTGGTGAGTAGGTTGATGGGCGGCTATTTGGAGGATTCGTTTCTGGAGGGTGCTTTAAATTTAATTGGTAGTACTGAAATAGATTAGGTAATAGTTTTCGAACAATTACCTTTCTAGAAAATTAACTCACCTGGTTGTTTTTGGTGTTTCAGTCAGTGGCCTTGGTAACGGAGTATCGCTTTAGAGAAGACATGACCAGTTACTCCAACTAAAATGGAAGGAGTGAGCCTTGGTTTCATCTGGTGCGCTGGTTTGGGGGTTCTGGAGGATATCAAGTAGAAAGGGATGTCACTGACCTTGAAGGCTTGAAGCAATTTTGTAGTGTGAAATGAAAGGAAGATCCGTTGAATAAAAAGAAGGAAAAGAGAATATTAGGCCTTTAGAGGAGCTTTGGGGTATGTTGAGACAACTGACGAGATTGATTGACGATTATTTGGAGGGGACGAGGGGGGTTGAGTGCAAGATTAGCTTCCAACTTGAGGGGGTATGGATTGACGTAAGATGGGATTGGGGGAAGGAGGGGAAAGCTAAAAACCAAGTTCAAGTTTTCGGAAGGGGTTTTATAAGGTAGAAAAGTTAATAAACTGGCTATCTGACTGAGGATTTTAGTTGTAAAATTAATTCACTGTTTTTGTTGTGATTTTAGTCATTATAGTTTAAAGTGGTGCACGCGAGCTCCAGTTGTGGGGGATATCCAACGAAGGGGATAATATCGAAATGGAAGCAGTTCCAAGTTAAGATGACTTGGGTACCGAAGCTACTAAGGATTTAACTTATTCACCACTATCACTACCTCTAGAAGATCCCGAACAGAATTCAGAAGATGGCTAGGATAATTGCAGTGATGACAATTTTATTTTATCCAATGGCGGTAGTACCACCGGAAGGAAAGTAAATGTCACAAAAATATCAGCAAGAAGGTCATGGAGCGAAATTCTAGTGACGATGAATCCAAGGTCAATGTCTAATCTACACCATTTCATTTTTATGTATTATTGCTAATTTTATAGGATATTTTTAACTGGTTGTAATTTTTGATTTGCGGCAGTTTCACATTATTCACATGTACTCTGTACTACAGCCAGGATTTTTGGTGCAATTTTTTCATGGAAAAGAAACTGATTAGCTGATTTAACTGTTGCGTGATTTCTTAACCACAACGGTTTAAAAATGAAATTATAATTCTGTTGCTACTACCAAAAGGAATTTATAAAATTAAGTATTTTTTCTAATTCTACTTTAAATGCTTCAGTGTTAATTCCCAATCCTACCTAGTCAATAAATTTTAACAGAACAAAAGTTGTCATTTATATTTTTAACCATTTTGCAATTTTTTATTAACATGAAACCTTATTAATTAAATATTATCTTGTCTTCACTTCCCAAAGTAACAAAAGATAACATTTTTTGTACAAAATTATCATAGGTTCTCGTTATCTCGATCAACAACATACTTAATCTAATAACCTATAGTTATACTTTAATTGGAATTTCTCTCAACCTCACTGTATAACGGGTGGGATAAATTGCATCATTTAATTATTTTGTACAAAAATACCAAAAAAAAATTATTTCTTGGAAGCGCTCCTCTTCTCATTTCGAAGGCGACGAGCCAACTGCTGGTCCTTTGGCATTGTCGTCACCCGTCCAGCGTGAATTGCACACAAGTTGGCGTCCTCAAAATGGCCCACTATGAAATCCTCAAGAGCTTCCTGAAATCAATTAAAAAATTAATTAGTTATTTTTAAAGAAGAAAAAATCGGTTTTAGAATTTTTAATTGTTAATTAATTAACCTGTAATGCTCCAATAGCCTTTCCCTGAATTCGATAAGCACTTGGACGATTGGTGGTCGTCCTGAAGGTACTGGCACTTCCATTTGTGACGTCTTGAATCGCCTCCTTGGCACATTTTGCCACAGTGGTTTTCTTTAAGAGCTTCTCAGTGGAATTTTGGTATCTTTTGATTTCCTGGATGGCTAAGGTGGCTTGGCTGACCTTTTTACGGGGTCGACGAGCCTGAGCTGGTCTAGCAGCAGCTTTAGAGGTACCCGGTTGGGCAGCGGATGATGAAGTTCCCGGTTCGGGAAGTTTCCCTAAAGCTGAACCCGAGCCAGGGAAGGACGCTAGGCTACTGCCCTTCTTCCGCTTGAAACTTGTGGATTGACCGGCCCTTGGCATCTTCAAAACTTTAAAGAAAAAAATCACATAAAATTATTTTACCACTTTGTACACATTTTATCTATTGTCAATTGTTAAATAAATGGGTTATCTTTTGTATTTTGGGTTATCTTACCAAGTTAACCTGTTTTTTAAATCAAGACAAATATTTAATTTAAGATTAAGTAAAGTTTGATAGGAACTTTAGTGGTTTGTTGAGCTTTTGTGTACCGATACAGGATTCACACTGAAATATATTACTGTATATGGCCGACTATTTGATGCCAGAAAGAAGATAAGACAGAAGAAATTACATGTGTGGCCGTATATCGGTATATCAATTTTGGAATAGGTTAGGTATATAAGTTTACATGGGAATTTGTGCTGCGTAGAAAAAAATGCTACTTTGCTCGAGCTTTTATGAAGCTTGTAATGCTTAAGAAAACCTTTTATGTTTTTGGGAACGTTCATTGAAAATGGTCAAAATTTGGTAAAAATTGTTTAAAAGCTTTGTAGATTTTTTTAGGTTTCTTAATAAAATGATTTGGTTAATTTGAGATTTTAAAAGTATAAATATTTGGAAATTTTTGTTTGTAAAATTTTGTATTTGGAAACATATTGTGTGAACAATTGTAAAATATTTTGTGTGTAATGCAGCGTGTCAGTGTGTGAATAGGTTATGTACTTGGGTTTGATATGTGTTTGATATGATGCGTAAACATGAAAGGACGAAAGTAGAAGTAAATCGGTTTCATAATATCAGCAATAAGATCAATAGATACTTTGTACTTGTTACTGTTACACTTATTCGCTTTTGTGCATCTGATATGCTTTTCGTTAACTAGATTTTTAGAAAAGAGGAGGAGCTGTAAAAGAGTAACTTGAGAAGTTGAAAGATGTGAAGTTAGCATTTTTCTACTGTATATGCAATTGTGTGTGAAGCAGGAAGCAGTCCACTTTTTATGAGGTTAAATCAGTATATTTTATATACTATTTAGGGCTAGTGTATAGTATGGGCATAAAGATGTGGTTAAAGACTGAATTTTTCTCTAGAGATTGTCGAGATTATTTGGTGGATATTTTTTGTAATGAGTTGAGAATATTTGCTTGGGTAGCAAAAAAAATTGTACATTGTGTGTGAATATTCTTGTCAGTATTTTTGAGAGATGGTTTGGTAGAGTCAAAATTGACAGGATAATTTGAGGGTAGGTAATATGATGGATGGATATATGCTCAGAAAAATGAAACGCAGTCAGGGATGAGCATCCCACTTGTGGATCCACTGAAGTGGAGCATCCACTTGTCCACTTCCCACAATCCACACGGGGTGTGGAGTGGAGTGGAAGTGGGAAGAAATTTTCACTTAGAGAAGTGGAGGTGTGGACGGTGGAGTAAAATTTTTGAAGTGTAGCCGGTGGATGGTGGAGTAAATTTGGAAATTGAGAAACTAAAAAGGGATTGTTTACTAGCAATTTATTGCACACAATGCTTCAGAATTAAATCCATAAACTATGCGTTAAAATTATTTTATTTTGTTCTTATTTTTCTACAATATCTCTCAAACTGAACGCTTCAGGTCATAAGTAATGGACGGTGTGCGTGCATTTCACGTAAATTACTCCAAGTTTAACTGCTCGTAATCCTGCGTTTATGCTCTAAGATCAACTAAGATTATTCTTTCTCATAGTTTATGCTATTCAAATTCAAAATTTATATAACAATTCTAACTTTATATTAAAACAACAATTTTCATATAATGAAAGTCTGTAATTTACTTATGGTTGAATAACTCGTTACATCACTGCCAATCAGGACATATTGACATGTTTTACTGCAAGTATTTATATAGACTACAGAACCCTTAAACTAAATGTTAAGATCAAAGATCAATTTTGTACTCTAATTTCTCATGCTCGAGACTTCATGTAGCTAGAACATCAGGTAGAAGAATCTAAAGAATTAAATTTGTAAGTGTGGAGGTCAGTGGGGGTGGAGTGGAAATAAAATTGGGTGGAGTGGAGTGGATGTGGATAGGAAATTTGGTAAGTAAATTGTGGACGGTGGATGTGGTGGGTGAGTTCCACCGAGTGGAGTGGGGGAAGTGGATTGTGGGGAGGTGTGATGCTCATCCCTGAACGCAGTAAATATATTTTATGTATCTGAATATACTATTTTATTGCTATAAAGCTAAAATATATAATATATTTCCATGTTTTTTGATTACATGACTTTCATACTCAGAATGTATATTATGTTTGATATATTTTTTCACGTGGTATTAACATGTGAACTGAGTTGGTGATGATGGTAACAAATGCTTGGAGAAAAGACAATAATGAGCGGTTACATGCATGACTACGCTAAAATTGGATTATAATGGGAGCGCATACGAAAAATTATGGAGCATTTTGTTTTTATGACTTTGGCCGAGGGGAAAGCAGGTTCGAAATATTTTTGTTCTAGCTTGGTGAAGCACCAGTTTTTGTTTGATGGATTGAGGGCAAATAGATTTAAGGTATTTCAGAATTCAGACATATTCATCAAGGCATCTTGTTGTACTCATCTTGTTTCATATTCTTTGCGCTGCTGGATGAGAACTGGATGAATGCTGAACATAGAATGAATCATGTCTTGAAGAACCAGCTTGGCTTTATACGAGTGGGATGAGTTGAATGGGATTTGCTGCTGTTTCTCGATTTCACTCTCGTCCGATCTAAAAAAGATTAGATTCTCTTTTTGTGTTTGGTTGCTACTATGTTGTAGTCGCTTGTGAGTTCAGAAAAGGAAAAATATTCTTTGTGGTGTTCCACTGAAACTCCATTGGAGTAACAAGGCATAGCGTTACACAAGCATTCACTGAACAGGTTTGCTTATTACGTGAGCTTACACGTGCTTTGTTCGTAAATGATATAAAATGATTTTTGGTGAATTGGTGAGGTGATCTCTACACGCGGCAATGCAAACAAAAAATCGCATTGGCTCTTAACATACCATTTCTAAAATATTTCAAAATCCCAGTAAATGGGCAGACATTTTGTTCAAAAAATTGCTGAGGCTTCAATCTAGCCTTATTTTGCATACCAAATTCAAGCTCCAGTTCCAGTAGCGGTAATGTAGTAAATTCATAATGCTAAAATTGCCTGAGTCTGTTTATTGTGCCTTTGCTTTATTTTGTCATCTCTATACTTCCACCAACATAATGCATGCGATGGGTTTTGACAGTACCGTATGATCTGGTTATAGCTATGATTATACCAGAAAATGATCTGCTTATAACCTAAACACACCCTGAAAAATACAATGACATGCTGGTGTTCTTTTCACAAAATTTTTGGGGCAACGTCCCCTCGTGAAACGACGTACCGAAACGACGTAGTATTATTGTTGTGCTGGATGAATTAGATGAAGATCCCTTTGTAATGAACCTTTCTTAGAAAATGGCTTTTATGAACTGACTGGCTGAACAATACACCTTAAACCTTTTACCAGACAAAACCAGCAGATCCCATGATTCCAAAAATACGAAATTTTAAAGGTTTGCCTTTATTATGCACACTAAAATGAAAAGCAACTTCATTAAACAAATGGCTGTGTTGTTCAACTCTCAATTATACAATTGCAATTCCTCTAGTTTGTGCCAGAGAAATGGTTTATAGCGGGGTTGTCCATGACCACTAACCATTTTGTATTTGACCATTAACTTTAGGAAACATGAAACTGTTACCAACTCTTATAATCAAAACAGAAAATACTTTATTTTAGAATATCTGCTGTTAAAATATTTTGTGGCAAGTATATATTTGCTCATTTAAAGCTTTATTGATTCAATTTCAAGACATACACTATTTCATTTGAGATAAATTACCGTTTAGAACTTTGTACTGAGAACACTTGATCACCACAGAAAACAAAAATGAAACAAATAATAACATGACAGATCGAAACATTCTTGGACACAGAAATTCACACAAACTTGCAGTCTTTGGCAAACTGGACACCAATAATTAGGATGAATATTCACAGGAAAGGTATCAAAAATGAAAGTGACATTCTCACATCCCAAGACCCTGTGAACATTTTCAAGACATGTGTTTATTATTTATAAAATGGTTTTTACTGTTTTAAATATTAAGTTTAAGTAATACAATTGACTAAAGTACCTTTAAAAGAGACTTGACACCACCAGAAAGACGAATCCCTTCCGGAAGGTCGAATCCAGAGGAATGCTTCTTTGTTTTTTGGTTTGATGGACCTTGTCCACTTCCTCTTGTAGAGCGCCGGACACCTTCCTTAGGAGTCTTTTTGGTAGAACTTTTCATGTTCTTTGAAAGCTTGTCCTTTGATTCCTTCAGTGGCTTTTTGGCATCTGAAGATTTCTCAGCAGCGGAAGATGAAGAACTGGAGGCTTTGGAAGTACTTGCCTCTGATGTTCCACCACCAAGCCGTTGACCCTGTCCAGGAAATTTATCCTTGTCAGAATTAGGCTTTGCTTTGGCATCTTGCTGTTTTTCCTTCTGGGACTTTCTTTGCACAAGAGCGGTTCTGGCCATGTTGTCGCTTTGTGAAAACACTGCAAAAACATAAAAATATAAAATACTATGATTATTGCACTAATTTACACACGTCTTTATTTCAAAATATAATGAAGAAGTTTTTCATTTTGTAAATAAATGAATTACCGAAATTCCAAGAAATTATAATTTGTGCACAAGTTTTGTATTCCTGTTTCCAAATTTAGTCTTTTGCAACTCAGCTGCTTATCTCCGTGTTGAATCAAGCCACAACATTACCAAACTCTAGAAATGTTCTGACTGTGTACACCAATATTTTGCTAATAATTTAGTGAACTTGTAAAAGAATAGCCATTGACAAGGAATGCAGTTTGGTCGCTTCTTTTGCTTGAGCTCAGCGTATCATGGCTATGCTGTCAATGAAAACGTGGTATGTTGCAATGTAGTATCACACACACAAACTATATTGAAAAGTTGTAAAAAGTCAAGCCGAACATGAGCTGCGTAGGAACACGTTTTTGTGTGAGGAGCGTTTACATGCTGTCATAAAGTCATATAAAATCATATTTCATATAGCAATATTATAATGCTTCAGCAAGCATAATATAAGCATTCTTATATAAAACGGTATAGCTCTGTTTTCTTCTCTGAAAAATCCCTGAAAATCGTTCTTTTTGTGGATCGAGTACGCACATATGGCTTGCACATGAGATCTATGCAACAAATTTTATCATAAAAAATGCACTATTTTCCCACGGCATTCTTATATAGACACATGAGAAAGTTTCCAGGCGTAAATATTTCAAACCTGTAAAAAACGGATGTGCATAAAATCTGAACGAAGAAATACAAAGTAAAAACCTATAGAGAAAATATATTATTATGCAGTTTAAAATACTTTTTCTTGCAAAACACTACGCTCAATATGAAACAAAGCAGCTTGTGTTGTTGCTTGAGCTTGTGTGGTATTTCTGGTTCACCCGAATTTTGCTTCTGTCCTTCCTCAACATCAGAACTAGCAGGTTGTGTGTTTGTTGTGTGTGAACAAAGCTTGCTTTGTGATTGTGTTGTAAAATCTGCAAAGCCATAAACTATTTTAATCGTTTCCATTTATTCAAATGCTAAACGTAACGGCGGTGACACTGCTTTCTAACTAAAGTTCGCCTGCTTTCGTACAATTTATTCTTCCAATAATAATAAAAAACTGTCATAACAAAATAAAACTGATTCAACTTGGACAAACAAGCTCATTAGCATTTCACTTTGGCTCACGTGCCACTCAAGTCAGTGAGAGATAATATTATTAATATACAACTTTAACAAGCAGTCAGTCAATCACATCATTGTTTTAATAAAGCAATTATTCACTGGTAGTTTTATCTTTATCGGTTTCTTAAGTTAAATTTTTGGATAACGTATTCATTGGAATTCCACTTGGTGTTTTTTAAAAATTAAAATGGAAACTTGTCAAAACAAGCAAGACGATAAGGTTGCTACACAGGCAATCCATTCAGGTTATGAAGACCCTTCCCCGCAGGAAGTGGAAATGGAGGAGTCTGTGCGTATTGCGTTTGCTCAGCCCATGGTAAACATTTTAATATTTTAAATACTCTTTAGGTTATGAAAATATGTAGGGAATGAACTATAGAAATTATTTGATCCTGTTCTTTACTTTCAGTTGCTGGAAATGATACTGGAATACGCTATGGATGAGAATAGAGAATTGTGTGCTGGCAATATTCGTAAATTGCGCTTGGTTCAGAAAAATTGTAAGGAAGCCGTGTCCAAAAAGTTGCGCGACAACAAGGAACCTTTGTACAGGTTGAAATTGCATAAACTGAACTCGTTGATGAGTAGCAGGTATGTGGAGGCAAATGGAAAATTGTTGGATGAATTTGTGGATTACTGGACTACTGGAAAAGGGGCAAAGAATATTATGCCCACGTTTCATCTCCAACTTAGAAAGGAGTATTTTCGTCAAGAGAATTATAACAGTTTTTTAAATTGTATAAGAAAATGTGGGGCTGGTTTGACGGGCATTGTTTTGGAATTGCCTGTCAGAGGAGGTTCTCTACCAGGTATCTTGTCTGATGTTCGTCTACCTGTTTTGCAAATACTGGTAATTTATTTTACCGGAAAGCGTTTGGAAATTAGTGGGGAAAGTGAAGTTGCGGTGAATCATTCCTCAAATGTTACATTTCTCTTTCAATCGTTACTCAACAGAAATGAGTCTCTGAAACAGTTAACTTTTAAATCTGACAATTGGAACAAGTTGCATTCATTTCCAGGAGCACAGTACATTACCCTGCCAAATACTCTGACAATCATAAAAATGGATTTTTGCGGAGCGGAAAAAATACTGGAATTGCTGACAAGGAGTCATCTGCCCAAATTGCGAGAATTGACGTTGGGAGTCTCCTGTGGAAGTTCTGTAACTACTGAGCTTCTATTTCAAATTTTTGAAAACGTTAGAAAAACTTTGCGCCATCTTGAGTTCGTCGGACAAGACTATCTTGGACCACCAAGAGTTCCCAATCTTCTCCGTTTTCCGGTTATGGAAGAATTACAGCGCTTAGGAATGAACAGGGTGTACTTTGAGTTGGAAGTAGAAATTCCGGTGTTTGAGGCTTTGTTCCCCAAACTTGTGGAATTGGCTTTGTGCCACCAGACACCGCAAACTTTGCAGAAATGGACAACAGGATCAGCTTCGAATTTGTTGGAACATTTGACTGTGGAATTGATTGATGAAAATATATCCCAAGAGGATTTCAATACGCTTCCACTCACATTGCAAGCTATTCAAGGGGCACATCAAAGATTCACAAATATTTGCAGTTTAAGGCTGCGTATTTCTGGAACCGAAACCTCTGGTTTGAAATATGTATTTATGGAAATGGGCCAGTTGACACAATTACAAATTGATGTAGTTGGGATTAAATCCTCTGTTACTTCGGATCATTGGGATTCACTACTGATTGGTTCGCCAGTGGGTTTCGTGGTGGGAATGGCAACTTGTCCAGAGTTTTGGGATCAAGTGAAGCTGGAGAATGGAGAGGAACCTTCGATCAGGAATTTGAAAGGTAACCTTTGTAAAATTCATATTCAAGGTTTATCCAAAATTTACACATTTTTTTGGTTGTCATTAGAGTTGAAGGCATTTATACTGCAAGAAACTGATAATGAAGACACCTCAAGAAGCTCCCTTATTTCTAACCTGGCTTTTGTTTACGGATTTCTCAAAATGCCCAAACTGAACTATTTGCATTTTAAAGGACATTTTTCGGTAAGCTTGAAGAAGTTAAAATATATTTGCTTCCATTTTATTATAACAAAGTACTATTTAAGAATATGAAAATTCATTTTGTAAGGTTTCTCTGGAAATGGCTAGCGAGTGGAAGAAGACTGGTCGTGCGATTTACTATTCAGAATGAGTACTGGATTCACCATGGAGATTTTAAAGTGATGATTTTGCAAGAAAAATCTAATTGTAGTTTTCAGTATAGTATGCTATAATTTTATTAATATTATAAGTACGAGAGTACATTACACTACGTTTATAAATGTATAAAAAAGTCTATATAATATCGAATAAATTTATATGATACAGTTTCATTTTTGTATTCTATATTACTAGAATAATTGTTAAAAGCTTCTGCTATTTTCATTGTCTTTATTTTTAATAGCCTCTAAAGCAACTTTTAGCAAACACCTTAAATACTGATAAATTTTATGTATTTAATTTTATGCAAAACGCACTACATTTTCACTTGAATTTCCCTGAGATAGGTTTTAATAATGTAAGTTCTATCTAATGTGCAGTAGAGGCGGAAGTAAATATCTGTGCATTACAAAAACGTATTTACATTTGAATTCGTACAACCCAAATATGTAGCTCTACCCGTAAATACATCTAGATTCTAGAGTAAGTTTGTGTAGCAGCTCTGCTAGTAATTTTCTGAAATACATATAGCAATTTTGAGTTTATAGTTTACCATATGCCAATTCTTGTACATAAAACGAAATTTCTAGAACAATCTAGTAATACCTGTGGTTTATATTCTTCAAACATTTTACAACTCTTTTGTTGTGAAGTTTTTAAGTTTAATAAAGTTTATTTATACAACCGCACTGTTTTAGCAGCTTCTTTAACAGCTTTGGAAACCATCATCGCGAACATAATCCAAGACTTTGATATAAATTCATGTGACAAAGTTGCACGTAAACGTGTTAGGCAAATTACAGAATTAATTTTTGTACCATTCTTAGGTTCACACATATAAAATCGTATTTCATACAGTCAATTTATAAAAATTCATTTGTAATATCCTAAAGCTACAAAACGTGAGCCTTCCTTAATTGCACTCTAAACAGGTTTGTTTAATTTTAATTCGGTTAATACTTAAGGCCTAAGCTTTGCATATGTAATTAATCAGTTGTTTTGCTTTCTATTCAGTGCTGTAGCTGCTTGATTAGCTTTAAAATGCCGAAGAAACTTACTGCTGAGTGCGAGGCGACCGTTCAAGGACTTTCCAGAGCTGGTTTGACCCCAAAGGTCATTCTGAAGTAGGTTAGGGAACTCGGAAATGACATCAGCAGGAAGAGCGTTTTCAATTTACCTAACGGAACTGGAAAACTAAGAGAAACCAAAGCTGCAGGTCTTCTCAGCCCTCCCAAAATCCAGCCTTACAAAGTCCGGACAATGGCACAGATTTAAAAAATCGACGGTTTGACATCATATGGAAGCTCCCTGTCCCAAGGATAAATAGCCAAACGTTGCAAAAAAGTGTCTCTCAACACTGTATGCAAAGTTATTAATGAAACTTTGCACAAACGAGTCCTGAAGATGAGGATTATTCACGCACTGAAGCCTTTTCATGAGGTGACCTCACACACTTCAAGGCAAACGCCAAAGACTTACGCTCCTGGCTAGGATTCACTATCCTATATATAACAAGACATACCCATCAAGTCTCCCAACGCTTCGCCGATGGACTTTTCTGGCTTTGGTTTCTTAAAATAAAAGTTTTTTTTCCAGACGTACAACGACTTTTGACGGTCTTTGGAAACTTATGCAACAAGAGTGGTCCGATGTTTCCCCGGAAATGACCTCAAAAGTCATGAATTCTTAGAAAAGACAATGTCGACCTATTAGAGCATCGAACGGAGATCATGTGGATGAAATTTAAACAATTCATCGACAAAAGCTTAGTTTTAAAAACCTTTAGCTTTTAGAGTGCAAATAAGGAAGGCTCACGTTTAGTATTTACCTAAAGTCTAAGAGAATCATTCTTCTTATGAATGATTGAATGAACACATCGGGCATGGTGTTAATATCCTGGCGACATATGTTATAAAAATTTATATTTGTTTTTAACACAAAGCAATTAATTCAAGTCATTAGAACGACATATCGAGGGACCTTTTACGGAAAGATATAAGTGCAACCCAGTTCAAAATACGGAAAAATATAAGTGCAAATCAAATTCAAAAACGGAAAAAGATATGTGCTCGCCAGACTTCACGACGGAAAGAGATAAGTGCAAGTTAATAATATCAGAGCAAAACGAGAAAAACTTGTGTACGCATGTTTATGCAGATAATGCTAAAGTCACTAACGGTTAAAATTTTAATCGTCCGGAAATGATTATGAATTCGTGACAATGAGTAAATTGACAGAAAAGCATGCTTTTTAATTCCCTGTATTTTTGTTTGGCGATTAGTTACCGATTGGAGGTGAGATGAGGAAATAAAATTGACTTGCAGAGAACCAAGCTTGTATGCTCAATATTCAACTGCATTTTGCAATGCAGATTCTCAATGAAAACCATATGATATGGGTATGGAAATGTAGAGAATTTAATGGCGGTTCTTATTGTGTAGTCATCTCAATTTGCCCCAACCATGCACATATATCTTTCCGCGGAGCATTCTGGGGAGCACATATCTTTTTCCGTTTTTCAGTTTGAGTTGCACTTATATTTTTTCGTATTTTGAACTGGGTTGCACTTATATCTTTCCGTAAAAGGTCCCTCGATATGAAAAAATAATATTACCACGACTTCATTACAACTTCTTTTTACTGGTGGAAAAGCAACATTAATATCTTTTGTTAAATTTCGGAAGAAAATATACATACCCTTTCTACTTGAACTTTTTAATATTTTAAGGCAAGTTTGTTTACTAAACATGCACATGCAACTTTATTTTGTCTTTCTGAACCGATGCTAGAGTTTTTGTTTTTAAACTCAAGTCCACATACAAATAACAATACGATTGACAAGGTATATATAACCAAATACTATAATATAATAAAACCAAACACTTTTAGCCTCCCACGTAATCGTAGCTATTATTCAAGTATATCAGCAAATGTTTGAAAAAGATAATCTGTAAACAAGTTGGTCGAGTTTCAATGAAAATACTAATATGTTCCGTGCACAATAGCAAGTGCAAAGTATTCAACCTGCATAAACTGTCAAACTGTTTAAATGTGCTTTAAAATCTATTCTTTCAAAATAAATCTAAACGTGTTAAAACAAAAAATTGATACTCGAACTACTCTACCCCTAAATCTAATTCTAAAATACCAATTCTGTATGTGGACGAGTCTAGAACTGCCTTTTTGCACGTAGAAATCAACTTAGGATGTTACCAATTATTCAAGTATGTAACTCGTTTCAGCGTTATTATAAGTACAAAAGTAACAATTATATAGGTTAGCCTGCAAAATCTTCTTTCGGTGCGGGAATTTGTTGTGGCATTTTAAGCAACCTGACGTAGCTTCCAATTAGGACCGCAAGATTGTAACATGTGTTCGCATAAAAAATATTGTTAATCTGACGAAAAACAGCTTCGTAATTAAGCTTGCTGAGTTGCAGGAGAACCACGCCGCCCAAGACAATTTGAGGAATGCAAAACTGCATGTGTCTGATCAGCCACTCAGTAGGACCATACTTGACCTGGTAAACATAAAAATAAATAGAGACTGGATGTTTGGAATAGTTACCAAAGCGTTTACACACTTACATCGCTCCTTAAAGCAGCTAATCCACGAAAAATGAAGACATGAAAAAATGCATCTATTTGCAATACCAGCACTGCCAGCCATAGTACGTCAGCTAAAACAAGAAATATTTTTTAAATGTAAACAAAAGTTGTTAAAACTTATTTCGTGGAAAACATTCTAGTTTCAAACTGGCAGTTTGATAGAATTTTTACCAGGTTCCAAAGCTTCCAACCAGTTTTCCGGGTTGATGCCAATCAGATCCCACAAGCCGAAGTATGCACATACTTGACTCATTATGCCCTCCGTAGAATCGTCATTAATATCCCTCATTATCATTGAACAAAGTTCCATCAACTTAATAACTATGAGACACTAAAATGGTCATATTGCAAAAAGTCGTATTTGAGAAAAACAAAAAAAACTATGAAAAATTTAAATTATGTTTGAAATAAATAATATGCTTATAAATGTCTTACCAAATGTAGATATTTGCATACGGTCTTGAAATACCCCTTTTCCTTTATCTCCTTCAAACTGTTCTCCTTTATTGGGACATCGGGAGTGGCAGGTTTTAATGGGGTGTTGAGTTTGGGTTGCACCATTTTTCACAAATTTGACGCGCACAATTTCTAACAATTATTTAATTATTTGAGCTTTTTAATGTTCACAAACAGAGATGCTTCGAAGACAGCTGACTCACAAATGAAAACATGTAAGCAGAATATGCTGAAGGCTGGAATACACAGCCAGAAGAAAGTTGTAAAAAGACTGGGATATTTACCAGGTATTGCAAAAGTACACATGTACCGCATTTCTTCGATTTATGATCCCCCTCGAATCATAACCTCCTTTGATAGGACAAACTTTGCCCTCCTCGGTTTATCGCCCACTTACATTTTAGATACAAAAATGAACAAAAAGATTCACCTTTATACTGAGTTTTATGAATATGATATGCTTTTCAATACGTTTGACGCAATTTATTATGCTAAAGTGCATTCTAACAAAGCTATAGCTAAGCATTTTAATGTTAGTTATTATCATAAATAAATAAATAACCTTTCAAAATGTACTATCAAATTTGAAATTTGGCTTCTCAAATTATATTATCCTTCAGATGCAAAATTTTAGCCGGGGGTATAAATCGAATAAATACGTTACATAACCAGATGTGCATACAAAATCCCCCTAGTAACAGTATTCTTCAATGTAAACAGGAAGAGTTCAGACCCACAACAATGTAAATAGGTAGCTTTTTATTCTCTTTTTCTAGAATGAAGGGTTTGAATATACTTTCATTGTTGCTGTTCTAAGCATTGTGTTCAGGGTATGTGATTTCTAGGCTTTTGTTTTATAAAAAATAGTATTGCTGCTTTTGCATACACAAGAAGTTGACCATAGTGTAAAATTTTATTTTCTATGGTATTAAGCATTTAATGTAAGTCTTGAGCGTATCTTGTCGAGGAAATACAATTTTATAGCGCATAGGACCAAAATTGACAACAGAGGCTATATTAATATACGTTTTTCCTTGTCCCTTTTTAGGAAAAGCTATATTTAGCCCTTAATGAAATTTTTTCCAGGTTTGTAGATAGGAAGAGGTGATGTGTACAATCTAATTGTGATTTTTAAGACAAAGCTGTAAATTATCACATGTGAGTTTAAGCACAAAAATGTTTCCATAAAACAGTACAGCATCAAGGTAAATTGGGACGAGCAATTTTTGTCTCAGATGCAATGCATGAAAAGGTCATGGAAATTGATAACCTTTTTATGATTCCTTTCCTATGTAATTAAAAGCACACAGGGACCCAAAAAGGGTTTATAAAAAAGAAGTACTCAAATAAACAATTGCTCTAGTGTAGACGAAGAATGACACATTGACAAGATAATGATTTAAACCTTGTAAGAAACGCCATTTCCTAAAATGGAATAAAAATGCAAATTCGTGTATAAAACGTTTACATGTCAAGCTGAAACATTATTTTAAGTTAATGTTATGTTATGGGGGTAGGGCTTATCTCCAGGGGATAATTTCTTACTTTGGCTGAATTCCCCACCCTTTGATTGGTCTACGTACCGAATATCACCTCAAAAAGGATGTAAGGAGAGAGGGGATATAAAGGGAGAAGGTATGTTGTCGCATTTTTTCAAGGCTGGGGATGTTGTCGGGGGTTGGTTCATTTTGTATTGCATTTTGAGGGGATTGTGCAGTTACGGTGGGCGAATTGTAGGTAATCTTTCGAAATCAATAACACATGATTGTAGAAACGCATACACGCTGTCTAAGTTTAGGCTTAATATAATATTAGCGAACATGGTTTTCAGTACTCATATAATTTTTTTGGAGTTGTTTACAAAAAAGACATGGCAAAAAATAAGAACGTCGACAGGTGTGAAAACCAAAATCTTATTTATTAGGCATAAAGCATTCAATTCCAGTAAAATCAAGTGCATAGTTCTCACTTTCCAGTTAAAAGTATACGAAACCAAACAAGAACACTTTGATAATAAACCAAAATGCACTTCCATTCATTCATTCAAAGTTACTTACTATTTTAGAGTATTGCTAAATGATATTTGAAAAAACTCAATCAAGTAAAAAAATATTGAGGAATATTACACAATCTTATCTTACCTTTTTATAAAAACATACACATCTACCTGCAATTTTGACCTACAATTTCTACGATATGCTTCATTGCGTTCAAAATTATCCTTGTCTATATATTCTATCATTATCATTGAGATTTTTGAATGAAAAATTCGTAAAATGCTACGACTTTCAATAACAGCGTTTCTATTTAACATTGTGCACAATTGCATGTCGTATGGAATTTTCAACTTGTATAACTTGACAACATACTATAAACTCAAATTGGTCAAGCTTGCTCTGAAGGCTACTATTCAGTTCAGAAATGAATTCTATCCGTTGGCTTGTTACAATATCGTACTTAACTTATTCTAAAACTAAAGGTTAAATATAAAGGTGAAAAATTTCAAAAGGTGAAAGTTTTAGCGGAAAGTTCTAGAACCTTACAGTCAGTTGTACTTGTAAACACAAACTTGTAATATGCTCAAATATAGTTAATAAGTTGTTGTTTTGCATTAGCTTAAGGCACAGAAGTGACAGTAACGGTCGGTATCTCATCAGAACCCTTTTTCTGAGGGGAATTTCCTTTCGCCAAACTTCGTTTCTTTTGTAGCAGCCTGATGTAGCTTTGAATTAGAACCAAAAGGATAGAACACGGGTTCCAAATCAGCGTTATTTTAAACTGAAGACCAAAGTCGAACCCCTGTGGTTGCAGGAGTAAAAGTCCGCCCAGAATAACTTGGGGAATGCAAAATTGCATGTATTTGAATACAATGGTAGTACGATCAAATTTAATCTGGTAAGTACGAAAATTGGTGTTAGAAAAGTAAAAAATTGTAGAGTAATATATGAGAATATAATTTTACAGCGTCTTCACACTTACTGTGCTGACTCTGGCAGACAGGTCACCTGTACTGAAGAAGACATACACCAATGCATCGAATTGCAAAACCGCAATCGCAAACATTACAGCTGAAAAGGAAAATATTTTAAAATATAAATAAGAATTTTAAAAACCAATTGCATGAAAACGGAATAATTTTGGTAGCATTTTTACAAGGTTTCCAATCCAAATCTTTGATATCCAAGTTAGTGGCCACAGAAAGAGGTCCATTCCCCAACAGATCAAGAAGGCGACAAAAAAGCATAGCCATGAATACCTAAAATTGGTCGTATTGAACAAAGTTGTATTTGAGAAGATGGAATTGAACTATGTACAATTATATTTTGCTAGAAGTAACTAATCCCAGTGAATATCTTACCAGATGAAATTTTGAACATATTGAGATCCACTTTGTGTAAACGAACACTTGATTTCCGTTTTGTTTATTGACGCGGGGAGTGACCTGTTTTGAAGCTTTGTTGACCTTGGGCTGCACCATTTTTCACGAATATTTTGCACAAAAATTTCAAGAATATTTTGAGTACAAAGTTGGTTGTTACAAAATGGTTTCAATCCTGCTGTTGAAATTCAACTGAGAAAGTGAAAAACTGAAATGGCTACGCTTGCAAGCCTAATGCTACGAAAGAAAGGAATTTTACTCTGTGTGTTCTCTGTGCTCTTACGTACCTTTTTTGTGTAAAGAATCTGGAGGGTCTGGACCTTTTTTGTAACATAGTAGAATACCTGGCAAAGCAAATAAGCTAGATTGAAATATGTTTTGAACACTGCTAGTGATCCCTTCTTGACAACAAAGTACCAATATTCCCTACAAAAGCATAACAGGAAAGGAATCACGAAACGCGTTGTCCGTAACATAGCTTCCGATACCTTTCCATACTATGCCTCAGAAAAAATATCTTCCTCTCTGTCAAGAAGGGATGTGAAAAGCAATATCTGTATACTCACAAACTGATTGCTTTAAGAACCAAACAACTTTAAAGTTGTATTGCTTGATCCAAACCATTTTTGTGCTAAGGGTCGTAAGTGGGTACTTACACGAAAAACCTTTTTGATGTTTTGAAACAAAACAAGACATATTGTCAAGATACACTTTTTTACATGGAAAACAAAGTATGTTTTGAAAATGTGTACCTTTAAGGCTACCCTTACGATTTTTACACGAAAAGGATACCCATTATTTGAATTGGTAAGAATACAATGTTTTGTCAGAACACAGTCTATACACAAAGCAAAATTCCATTCTTTCGTAGCATTTACCCAATAAGCGTAGCCATTTTGGTTTTGTTGATTTACATGGTTTGCACTTTCTCAGTCGAGTATCAGCAGCAGCATTGAAAACATCTTTGAGTAGGAAACTTTAGTCAAAGTATTGTTGATGAAATTGTGTGCAAAATATTTGTGAAAAATGGTGCAGCCTAAGTTCAACGACGATTTGAAATCGAAACCTGCCACTGAACAAATGCCAAGAGCTGTCATTTCAAAAGCCCAAAGAGAAGAAGAGTCGAGAATAAGATACGCACATTGGATCAAAAGCAATGAAGAGTGGAGAAAGAAATACGCACATTGGATCTCATACTGGAATAGAAGGCTACTTGTAAGTTTTCACAAGCATATTTAGTTCAAGCAAAATGTAATTGTATGATGTGTAAAAAATATTCCATGATCTCATGTTCGTGTTTGTGTAAAACGACCAATTTTCAGGAGGACATAGTTTTGTGGTTATGGCGCTTACTTGAACTGACTGGGTATGGACCTGTTCAATGTGCATTTATGGCCGTTGTAAAATTGATGGTTGCTGAAAACCTCTTGGATCCTGCTTCTTGGGAACCTAGTGAAAATGGTAGCAAAATTAAATTGTTTCAATGATATTATTTTTGGATCTCTTGCTTACATTTAAAAACATTTTCTGTTTTAGCTAAAACTTATGTTGTTTACGGCATTTTATTGCTTTCGGTTGTGTTTTTTCAATTGGACGCATTCTTACACGTATTCATTTGTTACACGTTGGTTAAAAACAAGGTAAGTGTACATAAAGCATTAAAGTAATTTCTGAATATTTTGTTATACAATTATTTGTTTCAACTTTTAAATTTTTACTAATTTTTATGATTCCTAGATCATACCAGACCCTGGTCGCACTGACTTGCTATTCAAATATATACAGTTTTGTACTCCTCAAGTTCTTCTGGCCGGTTTGTTACTCTTGCAGCAGCCGAACTTGTTTGGTCCAGTTATTCCGGCTGGAATTTTTTGTATGCTGATTTGGAACACATGCTCAACCTTATTTGTTTTAATTGAAAGCTACATCAGGTTGCTGGAAAAGAAACGAAGTTTTGAAAAAGAGTTCCCTACACCAAAAAAAGGTTCTGATGAAATACCTGACATTAGTGTTGGCTGAGTATTCTATGCAAAAACCAAATGATCTTTTGATTGAATATTTCACAAGTTTGTGTTTTCAGTTTAACGTGTAAATTTGTTGGCCATTTCGATAAAATGAATATATCTACCTTTTGCAATTTTTCCACCTACATAATTATTTAAGAGTAAGCTGTAGGTTAGTTTGGATAAGTAAATGTTAACTAGGAACATGATCAATTCCTGTTAAATAAAATAATTTATGGGCTAGGATCAATGATTTTTGTATCAGGATAAACAAGAAATTTGTAACACTTGCAATTGTGCACAAACTTAGGTGTTAATCTGTTTTATTGCAAATAGAGCAGTTTTAAATTTAAAAAGATACACTTATATATGATATAGACAACGATAATTTTTAGCGCAGCGTGTCATACAAATTGTGGATAAATATCGATGATACATTTGCATTGTCTTTATAAAAAATCTATATCGAACATAATTGTAATTTGTATAACTTTAGAGGATTGTGAAGATGTCGAGCCATTTTTGTTGATTTGCACCAACAATACAATTGCTAACTTTGTAACTCATTCGTTCAAATATTACGAACATAAAAACTGATCGACCGTGACCCGATCTGCTATCGACGAATAGAACTTTTATCTGGATGATCAACAGGTACTCAGTCGCGTACCTATACGTAGACCAAAGGACATCGCTCAAAGCCAAGCATCCACCAAGCATCACAAACACATTCAAAATTTAATAAGCAATTACATATTAACCGAGTTATTTGCATTTTTTAGAAATAACTTACAAAAGACCTGGTATCTTGACCTGGAGAAACTCCAAAAAAATAGAACAGAAAGTGTCTATAAATAAAACCCTTGTAAATGTTAAAATAAGTAACCGCATTATAATTTGTTTTATTAACAAAAAATTCTTTGAATTTAACCCTTTGAGTCAGTGATTCTGTCCATACCAAACAGAGCATTGAAAAAAACATAGTAAAGATGTATCTGTGTCCTTTCAATTCATATATACGTATAAAATCTACAAAAGCGTCAATGAAAAGGTTTCTTACTTGAAAAACGGTAAAAACGTGAGCAGGCAACAGATGTGGGGTAAGTTAGGTTCATCATCCTTGTACAAAAACACATGCATTTTCTAGTCAGCTTGTCTTACCACCAATACTACCCTTTCAAGCTCTACCTTAACCTTGACCGATTGGGTCTCATCTCATTGTATTATATAATACACAGAAAAATGGCTATCCCTTCAGTACACATTTTCTCTATTTCACTAGAACATAAACAAAATAAAAATTTAGACCATAGTGAAACACACGTAGGTACATAATAATATTCTTTCCAAGTTTTCATAAAGCCACACGAAAGTAATCACTGAACACCAATATGCTATATTTTCAAAATTTATCTAGCCGAATTTATTTGTGCAAAGTTGTTGTTTTCTTGTATTTATATAGCACAAAATTAAAATTAGAATTCTTTCACTGAGTTTGGGACAATCTTATAAAATGTTTGAGTGATCTGAGCTCTAAAATTTCATGTTTGTCATGGTACGTGTTTTGTATTCAAATCACTTTCAAGCGTTTACGAGTTTAAAACAGGAAGGTTAAATTTAGTGCAGGTTGAAATTATTGCAAATTATTGGAAATTTCAAGGTGTGATAATTGACTTTTAAACCTTATGCGTGCGTAATTTATCTCTGATTTACACAAGATCATTAAAGCAGAAATACTTAAATTGTTGAAAGTGTGTAAAGCTCCTAATATTTGTGTTCTAAAATGGATAAATACCAAAATCAGCCTTTATGTGGTAGCGACAACAACTCTGATGAAGTTTCTAGCTCGGTAGTTATTGTGATTGACGCAGATGAAGCTCCTATAACTCCAATTTATTACAAGTCAGTTGAAGAGACGTTTAGTCAGCCCAAAGTAAGTTAAAATATATGCAGTATGCTAAATTATTCTTTAATAAATTAATTGTTTGCAATTTGGAATAATGTGCAAAAATATGTAAAAGCAAAATTTGGATTTTACTTGCAGTTAATAAATCTTATACTGGATTATGGCTTGCGTACCCAAAATGGAAAGCTGCATCCTAAAAACATTAAAAACTTTCGTTTGGTTCAAAAACGTTGGAAGGAAGCAGTGTCCAATAAACTACGTGACAACAAGGAACCAATGTTTCAGTTGTTATTGGATAAAAACAACTCATTACTGGAATCCCAGTTTGTAAAGGATAATGGGAAACTTCTGGACACATTTGTGGATTATTGGACTACAGGGGAAGAAGCCAACAAAGCTATGCCCACATTCCGTTTGGAACTTTTGGAGGACTACTTCCGGCAGGAGAATTATGACAGTCTTTTAAACTGTCTACGCAAATGTGGAGCTGGTCTGGTGGAAATTATTATGGATATACCTGAGAATTGCGGTTCTCTTCCCGGAATCTTATCAAACGTTAATCTTCCAATCTTATACAAGCTGCATTTTCATTTCATCGGAGAACGTTTAGAGACAGCTGGGGAAGGTGACCTAGCTCTGACGAATCACCCTTCCAATATCACGTTTCTGTTCCAATCACTGCTAGCCAAAAATGAGTCGCTGAATGAGTTAATTCTTACTTCTGAAGTTGGGAATAACTGCAATTACCTTGTTGGAGTGGAATACACAAGCCTGCCAGGAAGTATAACCTATTTAGGGATTGATTTCAGGGGTGCCGAAAGGATATTGGAGCTATTAACCAGAAATCCTTTACCCAATTTACAATATTTAGTTATGGGAGTCCCTTGTGGAACTTCAATATGTACTGAGCTTCTTTTCCAAATTTTTGAAAAAAGTAGAAAAACTTTGCGTGGTCTTAGTTTGGGCGGAGACGATTTATATCCTGGGCCACCAAGGGTCCCCACTCTACTACGTTTTCCGATTATGGAGAAATTAAAGGTTTTGGAGATACACAGGGTGGACTTTGAGTTGGAAATGGAAAATTCATCAAAATTGGAAGAAATGTATCCCAAACTTAACAAATTAATATTGGTAGACCAGACTCCAGAAATGTTACAAAAATGGATAACAGGATCTCCATGTACTTCTGTGGAAACACTTATTTTGGGATTGGTGGATGAGAACAAGCCAAGAATTCCACGAAATACGCTGCCATTGAGCCCAGAAGCTATTCAAAGCATTTATCTCAAATTCCCCAACGTTTGTGTTTTATACCTAGAAATCTGGGGAACGGAAACTTCTAGTTTAAAGTGCATATTTATGGAAATGAGACAGTTGACTGGCTTGCACATTTATGTGGTTGGAACTGAGTCCATTTGTAGCTCGGATCATTGGGATTTAGTGTTAATTGGCGGGTCAATGAAGTTTGAGGATAAACTCCCGGCTTGTCCATGGTTTGGGAATCAAGTGAAGCTAGACATCGAAGAGGATCCTTCAATTAGGATGCTGGAAGGTTGTGACTTAAAAGATGAACGCCTGTTTAAAGAAAACCTTTTTTACAATAAAAAATGATACGTCATGATAAGACCAAATAGCATAAGATTGTTGCCTCAAAAGACCGTGACTAAAATTGTTTGTCCTCAAACTGTTGTCACTGCAAAAGGCTCTTGCATGAAAATGTGGTTGCTATAAAAACATAAGATACAAAATATATTATTATTTATATATATTCTTATATATCGTTTATATAGTATACTCGATGTATACAAAAAGCATAGAACAAGCGTATATTTATTAACAATTCTGGAGCTGCATCGTTTTGTAAAACGTATTTCTTGCATTTGTTAAGCAAGTTTTTAGTTCGAAAGTTGTAAAAGTATTCTATACGTTTTGTTAATGACATTTTGTATACATCGAGTTTACTATACAAAGGAAATGAACATATATAATGTAATGAATATATTTGGTTTCCTATGTTTTTATAGCAACCACATTTTCTAGATTCTTTGCGTGACAACATTTTGAGGACAAGGTCTTTTAGTTACGGTCTTTTGAGGCAACGAATAACGATCTTAGGTTACTAGGTCTTTCGTAACATAACCCTAAAGAATATGCCTGTCTTGTTGTTTTTAGGGTTGACCACATTTTCTTTGAAACAAGTTGCTACTGATGGTAGTGATATGCCTGCTGACTTATATAATGATGATACGGCTGAGTCTGATGAAACTGATCCTGATGAATATCCTGCAAATCCTCTTATCTCTAATTTGGCATTTGTATACGCGTTCCTCAGAATGCCCAACTTAAATCGCTTGAATTTAAAAGGAAGATTTATGGTAAGCTTGTAAGCGGAATTTGAACTCTTTTTGTGCTAAAATCATAAAAAGTTTACAGGACCAACGAATATATTTATTTTTGTATTAATTTTAACAGGCTTCAGAAGAAATGACTAGCGAGTGGAAGAAAATGGGTCGTACGATTAAGTATTCCAAATGAGCATTCACCTCAGGGTAGATCCTACTTCCGCGAAAATAATATCACATGATAAGTTAATTATACGTTCAAACTTTTACTATTTTTGTTAAATGGTAGTGTCATGCTAACCATTATTTTGATTATTAGAAATTCAAAAAATTCTTTAGTGATTTAAAATTTCCGTTAATGATTTAGTAATTTCATATTTTTTTTTCATTTATGTACTTTTTCAATCCTATAAAGTTTTGATATAGTTTGATTGGTGTTGTGTGTGTTCAAACAGCCCTAATCCAATCTAGTGTAAGCCTTAAGTATATATATTTGAAAAATTATAAAAAACATTAAATTGCTTTTTTTATTGTACAAGGCGAGAGAGAATTTGTTCCTATATATTTGTTTAAACGTGTTTATTTTATGGACGAACACGTGATGGAATCTATATATCGCTGGCTGAGCATCGATTGAAGCTTTATGAAAAACCCTTTCAATTCGACACAAGCTATATGGAATTTCATAACAATACGACACAAGCTATATGAGATTCTAGTACAATACGACACAAGCTATATGACTTTTTTGGAACCAATGCAGAAGAAGCTATATGAAAAAAATAAGTTTCCGAGAAAAACGAAAAACAAAAAATCCATCAATATTTGGTATGACACTTTATTAATTTGAGTTATATTTTGGTAAAATTGACTGCAATCCCTGAAAATTCGGAATTAATGTTGTTACAACCGTATTAAGTAGCAACTATCTCGTATTTCCTACATACATTGAAGGCAATCTAAATTTTATATGTAGTTTTTCCTACAATTTTCAGGAAATCACTTCACAGGCAATGATTTGTAGAACTGATGATATTCTTCTGGAATTACATGCAATAAATCCATGAGATCTTGATATTTCTTATTTGGAAGAGGCAGTGGTTGACGATAGAGTTTGCTAAAAATTGGTAGTGATCCTGTGTTCTTTGGGTTGCGTGGCAAGTGCATCCAGTCACCGTCGTGGTTTAGTTTATACTTAATTATTCCATCAGAGCCATAATGAAGTTGACGTATATTTGTAACAACGGCATCCCCAGCCTTGGAACCAGGACGAATACTAGTATAGCCCCACTTAATATCAGAATAGTCCAAGAAATCTGAGTAATTCATATATTGGACCTCATAAGGATATGGTTCCTTTCTAGCTCTCTCACAAATTTGCACATAATCCCGAGGACAATAGATAGCTTGGTGCTTTAATTGTTTTTCAATGTTAGCGTGAACACTGTCCACCTCCATCTGTGTGTGACCTTTTTCCAGATATTTTTGGATGACAACTTTCCCATTTTGTGCGGCATAACTACTTATTGCATTCGATAGAACCACGTTTCGGTTTTGGTTAGTACATCCATCGCTGAAGATAATAATAGGTAGTTTGTCCTTAAAATTCTCTGCAAGAAACTTGAGAACACAAGTAGCAAAAACCGACGCAACTAATGCAGCATTAGTCTCATCCCATAAAAAGCATTTTACTTGTTTGGTTTTTAAATTATATATTGTAAAGTTATGGACAATTAACTTCGTCTTGTAGTAAAGGGCGCTTGCGTTTAGAACCGGTGAGAGAAGAACACTCTGAAGGTCCATTGTTATGACATGACACTTGCCTTGAAAGGAATTTGCCTTGTCGTTCTCCTTTTCTTGTCTTGCCCTATTTTTATTATCCATGTGCTTTTTATACTGTTCCTCGGTCAGTAATCCAGCTTGATAAGAGCAGCAAGTGTCACACTGATCTTTCTTTGGCTGATGGATCGATATGCGACAGTCGTCGAAAAGCTTATAGAACTTCCAAGATGATACCTGTTCAACATTATCTTCTTGGCACTTATCCATATATAGCCGGTATAAATGGCCTTTGTTACGTATAATGGGCTCCAGATACAACTTTCCTGTGTCTTTCCTGCAGTAGTGTGAAGGAAGTTTCGGCATGTCCAATAAATATTTTAGTGCAAAATCCGAATCGCCGCCCTGCTTTGTTCCATGATTCTTTGGAGTTTTTCTAGTTGGTTGTTTTAGCCATCCCCGTAAATGTGTCCTTCCAATTCCTAAGGTTTGCAGAAACATGTTTCGGCATACTTGCTTTTTAACTCCTCCCAATTTTAAGTAGTAATCAACTGACTCCTGTTTCCGAAAGGTTGACTGATTTTTTGATGTACGTTTAATAGGATCTTTTCGATCAACGAGTGACAAAACATAGACACGTTTTTCCTCCCAGGTCATCTTTTTCCAAAAGTGTTCAAAGAGTTGAGTTCTGGTCTCTTCGGTGAATTCATCACAATGTCTACTTTTTCGTTTGGAACATAAACGAGATGAACAAGGAGGTCCCATTTCCCGAGCTTTCCTAATCTGATTTTGCGGAGTAGTACGGCGATTTTTTTCAGTCCGTTCTGCGCTGAATCCAACGTACTCTTCTCCTTGCATTCGCTTCTTGTAATTAACTACACGTTTCCAGTTTTTCTTATTCCGAGTTTTATTTCCGTCTGGAGAATATTCTTGGAATTCATCCTGAAAATAACACATTTGCAATAAGCTTTATTCTTCAAATAAACTGCCAATAAATGTGCTCAAGGCTTAACCGAAACTGTAAAAAAAATACCGTTGGCCTGTGGAGCAGCTCTGTAGGTTGTCCTGTTTCCCCCGACTCCTGAATGTCGGCTTGAGGTGTACATTCCGAAAAGGACAGCTTCCTTCGAACAGGCTTTTTGATTGTTGGAACGCTAATTGATTGTGGTACATTTTGGCATGCCGGTGGAGATACTGGATTAATGGAAATTGAGTTGACAGCATGAGTTGAAATGGAGATTGTGGAGTTTTGGTCCAAATTTGATGTCGAAATGGCATGACCGTTTGTAATATCCTTTGTTGCTTTAACTGATAATTTTACAATTCAGTATTACTAAGAATGTCCTACATGTAACTTAATTAATTATAAAGAGTAAAATGATGAATTTTCCTAACCTACTGTCGTTCCCACTTCTGCGCAAACCTGCAAAAGCTCGTCAAGCGAAAAATGGTTCGCATCATCAAATAAATCCTCACTATTTTGCGATTGTGACATTTTGTTGAAATACCGATTAATGCAATTTTAACTAGTGGTAATCTGGAAATGGTTATAAAACTACAAATAAGCAGAAATGGCTACAATCGAAGAAAGAATGCAGAAATTAGAGATAAAATACTTGTAGAATTCAAGTGACTTTCTCAGCCTTAGTATAAACAGACATTCTCCTCACTTGGTCACATGTTTGGTACCAAAATGTAGAGAATTTTATGCCGCTTGTTTCTGTTATTAAATCTCATTTTGCCCCGTAATTGCATATAGCTTCTTCTGCATTGGTTCCAAAAAAGTCATATAGCTTGTGTCGTATTGTACTAGAATCTCATATAGCTTGTGTCGTATTGTTATCTAATTCCATATAGCTTGTGTCGAATTGAAAGGGTTTTTCATAAAGCTTCAATCGATGCTCAGCCAGCGATATGTATGCTCAGAAACATGAAACGTAGTAAATATACCATTTCTTGCTAAAACGTATTTAATATATTTCAATACTTTTCGATAATACTGCTTTTATATATCCAGAATGTTGATTGCATATCTTTAATCTAGTTTTTCACGTGTTGCTAACATATGTACTGATTGTGAGTTACTGATGATGGTAACAAATGCTTATGGGTTGTATATGATTAGTGGAAAGACAATAAAGACTAATAAGATGTATAACTACGCTAGAATTAGACTTGAGGTTTTTATGATGGATTAAGAGCAAACAGATTTCAAGTAATTTGGGCTTGTTCATCATAATGGCATTTTACTCACTTTCTTTCATAACTCTTTCTTTGCGCTGGATGAGAAATAAAGGGACGCTGAGCATAATATGATGAAGACGCGTGTTCAAGATGTGCCTTGGTGTTGGTTTTTATATGAGTGAGTTGAGTTGATGGGATGGGCTGCTGTTACTCGATTTCACTCCCGTCCGCACTCAAAAAGATCACATTCCCTTTTTGTGTTTGAGTGTTGTTGTTGCTTGTCAGCTCAGAAGAAAAAAAATATTCTGTGTGGTGCTCCTCTGGAGCTCTACTAACGTAGCAAAGCGTACCACAAGCACTCAATTAACACGTTTGCTTATTATGTAAGCTAACTAGCTAACATGTGCTTTCTTGTTCGACTACGCTAAATGTTTTTGGTGTAGTATCCCCTACTCACAACAAGACGGCAATACACAATAAACCAGCAAAAAGTTGCATCTGCTTGTAGCATTATATACGGCATATAATATATCATTTTTGAAACAAAAAATATGTGTATGCTTCCATATGACCCTTGACATCTCAGATGTCAAATAGTCAAGATATAAAACTATAGATACCAAGAACTATAAAACTATACCGAGAGATTATAAAAATGGGCCAGATTTGCCCGTGAATGTGTTAGACAGACAACGTATGAATACGTTTTTACGACTAATAAATTTTTATATCGCATTAGCATTCATACATTCAAAAAAAATTTATTTCATACTCTGGCAATTGTCTCATTTCAAATATAAGAATTAATCCATGAAATGGTAAAGTTTTCATACTTAATCTCTTAGAATTATTATTCGTGTGGAATCTACACTGTGGATTGAATGAACGCGTCTGGCATGCAGCTGAAGTCTGGGCAAAAGACTTTATTCAAACAACACAAACTTTTCCACCACTGTGTGAACATAAATTGTTTATGGAGGAAACACATTAATATTATGCAAACAGAACGTTTTTGTAAGCATGTATGTAGTTTGTGCAGCATAATGGCTTAGCATAAAATAAAGCAGCTTACAATACACGGTTTGGGAATTATATAAAACTTATATATAATTATAATTATATGCATGTTTGAGAATCTTTGAAACTGTAACCTCTTTTAAGCGTCTGTTAGTAGATATTAAAAGCCACTTTACCGCACCCTACATTTTGTTCTGCATCTTTTTTCGGGTATATTAATTCTTGTAATTTCTTTTACGGGTAAAATTCGGGGATTTGGTGGTGTATTCGGTCCTGTTGTTTTGTTCACGGGTTGTTTCAGGTAAGTATGGGTTTTTTGGTATGAATAAACCTTCTAATATGCCATTGAATAGAAAGTGTTGGGGTTGGCAGAAAGGGAAAAGAAAAGGCATACAGTGTGAATTTATGCACCTGTTTTTTGCAAAGTTTGTGTAATATATTGTAGTAGGGAAAATGTTGAATGAGTTTTTTTGGTTAGCTTTACACCTTCTATTATGCAATATTGGGATAGGTAAGGGTTTGGGAATGGCAGCAAGGGAAAACAGATATCATGCAATGAGAGATTTTGTATCTTTATGTTGTCAAAGTTTGCGAAATGGGAGATGCGTAGCAAGGCAGTAGGGAAAAGCTGTATGTGTGTTGTGTTGCTACTATTGTCATAGCAACCAAAGCTGAAAGGAAAAAAGATGCTGAACAGAATAATATAGGGTGCGGTAAAGTGGCTTTTAATATCTACATCTGTTTTATTTTTAAGCCTTCAACGTTAGGGCGGTGACACATTCACATTTTCTACTCATCATTTCATTTATACCTTCTTGTAAAACAAACTCTCTTTTGTAAAGACAGTTTGGGAGTAGCCAATCAATCGGCATACTGATTCGACATATTCTCAGTGACTGACACTCAGTCAATAAATTAAAATTTGTGAAAGTCAGTTAAAATGAAAATGACTTTCTTTCTGTGACAAGTGATAAGTGATATTACCGAAGCAATACATGAGTTATCCAACTCAGGAATAAGTATAAGAACTTCTGTACCAAGCCATATAATAGCCTCACTTACATTGCAAGATATTTAAGTAATTTTTTAAACAACAACAGTGTTCTACGACATCAGAGTTGTTATATTGACTTTCAAATACTTGAATTTGACATTGTGGCTCTGGCTCGTTTCAGCAAAGTCAGTATCAAGAAAATATAAAAAAACATCTGTCAACTACACAGTTAATTTAACCTAGCAATTACATTCAATAATTTTACCGCCAGTTGGGTTAGGTAGCTGCTTGGGTAGCGTATTTTTTGGTGTTCCGTCACCGTTCTCTCAAAAATTGAGATGAAAACTCGCCAGCGCAAGCGAAGGGACAAGAATTTTGTTTCCTCGGCATTTAGGAAGGAAAAAAGGCCTTCATTGCAGGAAATGAAAGAGTCTATGCGCAAAGCGTTTGCTCAACCTTTGGTGAGTAAAAGAGCTAAATCAATAAATGTGTTTAGATCTGTAGTGTAGTGGCTTCTAAGGAAAAGATGTGAATATTTATCATAAAGAATTCCTTCTCTTTTCAGTTGCTGGAAAAGATTCTGAATTACGGCATCCGGCACGATGATGGGGGGCTGTGTCCTGACAAGATTCAAAACTTCCGTCTAGTTGGGAAAAGCTGGACACAGGCCGTTTCTAAGAAATTGCGTGACAACAAGGAACCTCTGTTCAGATTAAAATTGGATAAAAACAACTCATTGCTTTGCTTCCCAAATGTGAAGAAAAATGGGAAATTGCTAGACCAGTTTGTAAAATAGGTATTGGACCACCGGCAATAGATCAAACGAAGCTATGCCCACATTCCGAATCCATTTTGAGGAGCTCTACTTTCTACATGAGAATTACCACAGTTTATTAAATTGTCTACGAAGATGTGCAACTGGTCTGGTGGAAATTGAAATGGATATGCCTGAGAATTGCGGCTATCTTCCTGGAATTTTACCAAACGTTAATCTTCCAAACTTGCAAAAACTGGAAATGAATTTCACTGGTAATCGTTTCACTAGGGGGAACGCAAGGGACGATGAAGTGACCATAAGTCACGCTTCCAACATCACATTTTTGTTCCAGTCACTGCTAAATAGAAATCAATCCCTGAAAAATTTGATTCTTACATCGGAAAACTGGACCAAAGTACATGAGTTTCCAGGAGTGCAGTACACCATTCTGCCACGTACTTTGACAAGTATAGAAATTAATTTTAAAGGTGCGGAAAGGATAATCGAGATTTTAGCAAGAAATCATCTGCCTAACGTAAAGTCATTGACTTTGGGAGTTTCCTGTGGAATTCCAATATCTGCTGCGTTGCTTTTCCAAATATTGGAAAACTTTAGGAAAACTTTGCGATATTTGAAGCTCATCGGAGAAGACTATCTTGGGCAACCAAGAGTACCCATTCCACTCCGTTTTCCAGTCATGGAGAAACTGGAGACTTTGAAAATAGAAAAAGTGTACTTTGAGTTAGAAAAGAAAATTCCTTCGCTTGAGACAACGTTCCCTAAGCTTGAGGAATTATTCATGTACGACCAGACTATTGGGATGCTGGGAAAATGGATGACAGGATCTACATGTAATTCAGTGGAAGAACTTGGTTTTGAATTGGTTGATGAGAGCAAGCCAAAAAAGCCATATAATACGCTACCATTGACACTGGAAGCTATTCAGAGAGCGAATATTGCATTTCCGAATGTTTGCAAATTGTACCTGCAAATTGCGGGAAGGGACAGCTCTGTTGGCTTTAAATATATATTTAAGGAAATGAGACAGTTGCAATGCTTGCGTATTGCGGTGACTGATGGTGCGTCCTTTGATAATTCGGATTACTGGGATTCAATTTTGATTGGTGCACCATTGGCATTTGTTACGGGATTGGCAAGTTGTCCAGAATATTGGAGTCAAGTGGAGCTAAAGAATGATCAGCCCAATATTACAATGTTGGAAGGTTGTTGATCAATTATGAAATTGAGATATATCTAAAAATGACTTTGTGCAAAGTTTTTTATGTATCTTTTTTACTCTGAACTAGAGTTGACCACGTTATCACTGGAAGAAGCAGATGTGCATGATGAAGATGATCAGGATAATTCAGAAAACCCACTTATCAGTGATCTTGCCTTTATTTATGGATTCCTTGAAACGTCCAAATTAACTAACTTGACTTTTAGCGGACGTTTCTGGGTGAGATATATATTATTGATTGTTTTGTTTTTTATGTATTGAATTGAAACATTAAAAAGTGTAAAATGGTTTTACATGGTATATTTTGCCAGGCTTCTGACGAAATGACTAAGGAGTGGGAGGAAACTGGTGGAGAGATTGATTATACTGATTCAGAGTGAAGAGTCTTTCGGCGGTATGAAATTCATTATTGGCAATTTTGCCGAGCGTGAACTTTATGTTTATGCATTTTGTCAAAGCTTGTGTATTGCATTAATAATTATGAATTTGAAATTTACATGCATCTGAAAATTTACGGCCTATATAAAAAATGGAAACTGTTTTCTGTTTTGTCAAATGTCGACAATATATAAACTATCACTTATACTTTTTGTTTGTCTATATTATCATTTAATTTAACGTTTGCAATAGGGTTGAGTGTTTATTCACCAGTTAGAAATACTTATAGAACAACTTGGTTTAGACTACACACTTTATAAAAGACTAGATTATATTACTGAACAGACATATCAATGAGATATTCAATAAAAAATCTACAACCCTCTTGGTTGTAGAATTTGTAGCTTTCCTTAAATTAATGTTGGAAAATTACCTAGTGTTTTTAAGCGGTTTTAGGAAATAAGATGAGGTTTTACTTAGGCTTTCATACCGTTTGTCAAACAATGTTCAAATATATTTCTTAAAATTTAAATGAACATTAACTATAGTCTCTTTGTCAGAAACCTGTAAGCGTGAAGTTTTCTTGTTTACAAAATTTACGTTTGAAATACAAATATAGCTAAAAACAATTCTGAATTACTTACTGGAAACCATCCTTTCAAGTTTAAAATGCGGAGTTTGGGCGTTTTTGGAACGCAAAGCTAAATGACCTGCTGATTTTGCGAACTAAGTTTTATATATGCAAGAGTTTTAATCATGTACACTCTGTCCAGTTAATGAAGCAACGATCTACCATTTCAGTGTATCTCCTAAACGGTTCTAGGGATTTACTCGAAACTCACAGTGAATGTTAGCCAGCTTTCAGTGATAATACAGGCTAAGTTTCAGGAAATTTGGTTTGATCGTATAGAGGTTATAGCAAAAGTTTGAAGGTCATCAAAAATTAGGTGTCCAGAAAATAAAGCAACGACTTTAGACCCTCTGTATTTTTGTTCACCTTTCCGCTCGAATTCTATCCAAGTTGGCTTTACGGTGTTTACTGGTTACTAAGCTGACAGAATAACTGCAGTGAACGACTATATTTGAAAAAAAATCAAAGAAAATAGCAAATAACTGAAGGTCACTCCCACCTAGGGAAAACTGATGAATTCTTAGGTATACTAAATTCACGCTTTTCGATCAAAATAAAGTTTTTCAAGCCCAAAGCATCTAGAATGTATGCAAAATTGTATTTAAAATGTAAGTATGACAAACCATTTTCTAGTTTGTGACTAGATGCCTGCTTATGCCTAAATTTTTACTAAAGAGTTTTATGTTTTTCACAAATGTACATTTCAAAACATTTAAAAACGAGTAACGTTTCCACAATTAAATGAGTTTTTGGTAAAACCACATTACAAAGATTTCGACCTGTTGGAGTTTTGCTTGTTGAATTTAAATTTTGATAACCTAATCAAGTTTCCAAATCATCACAAGCGTAGTGGATGCTTGACTAGTTCAGATAATCAGATTGTGTATGTCCCAATTTTTAAATGTGTGCAAGGTTTGGGCTTGTAATGTTGTAAAGAGTGTAGTTTAATTCTTACAAATCCTCAGTAGCCATAGTAATGCTCACGTAAGCATGAAAACCTGTAAAGTACTTTTGCATCAAAATAGGTGCATTTACACTCATACCTAATTCACTTTTAATTTAATGTAGAAGTCGGAATTCATGAAGTTCTTGATTAAGATTGCTGTTGGACTAACGCTTGGTTAAAAAATGATAAAATATCACAAGTTATTGATAATAATATGAGTCAATATTCAAAAATTATATAAAAATCGTGAATACTTCACAAATTCTTGAGTGACGAAGAATCCTTCAATTTCCCTTAGAATTCAAACTAGAAGATGGTTTGTCATACTTACATTTTAAATACAATTTTGCATACATTCTAGATGCTTTGGGCTTGAAAAGCTTTATTTTGATCGAAAAGCGTGAATTTAGTATACCGAAGAATTCATCAGTTTTCCCTAGGTGGGAGTGACCTTCAGTTATTTGCTATTTTCTTTGATTTTTTTCAAATATAGTCGTTCACTGCAGTTATTCTGTCAGCTTAGTAACCAGTAAACACCGTAAAGCCAACTTGGATAGAATTCGAGCGGAAAGGTGAACAAAAATACAGAGGGTCTAAAGTCGTTGCTTTATTTTCTGGACACCTAATTTTTGATGACCTTCAAACTTTTGCTATAACCTCTATACGATCAAACCAAATTTCCTGAAACTTAGCCTGTATTATCACTGAAAGCTGGCTAACATTCACTGTGAGTTTCGAGTAAATCCCTAGAACCGTTTAGGAGATACACTGAAATGGTAGATCGTTGCTTCATTAACTGGACAGAGTGTATTTACGTTTATATGGTAATAAAATTATATCGTAAGACCATTTGTATTTGTAATATGTTAAATGTTTATTTATGCCAATAAAGATTTGGATAATATGTTCAATTCGCAGTGTTATCTCTTAGCTACAAATTGGTTTGCTTTAAATATACTGGTACTTAGATTAGTTTCCATCGCATATTACCATCGTTCATATTGCAATTCTGAAACGTTTGAATCCCACTTCCAACCTGCTTGGCACACCTTCCAGTTATCCGATGACGCAACATAAACTCATTATTCCATAAATCAATAAAATCCCAACCGTGCCATGGATTCTCTCCACATACGTCTGTCCACAATCTTCCACCCTCTGCGTTTCCAGTATAAGTGCACCTGTCTCCGTGCTGTTCTGCATCAACAGTTTGCCAAGTCGTGCTTAAGGTCTTGCCATATGAAGTATCATTTACTGAAAATCGATCATACGGGGTCCCAGGTCTGGTAATCAACAAAATATTAAATGTACGATTGCATGAAACAGAAAGTTCTTTAGTTTATCATACACTTACTGTGGACAGTCGGCCATTTCTATTTGTACCGTCCATGCAAAAGGATTTGGCGGTTTCAAACATTGACCACTGGCAACATTTTGGACACGGAAGTCTGGCTTTCTACACTTTCCACGAAAGCATCGCTATCGAACAAATTAAACTTAGCTTCAAATTTTTTAAAAGGTTTTCGCAAGGTTAATAGTTTATTTAAATCTACTTACACCTCCACCTGTACATAGTGTGTTATCTACAGTTTCAAACCAATGTGTCCAGTAGCCTCCTTGGTTGGGAACCAAGCATCGTGTATACTCGCAATTAGCTTTATCAGCCTGTATAAATATATATACACAATTTGCAAACATTGGGACATTACATGAATTACAACCATTATGTTCAAAGTAATACCTCTTCTATGAAAGCAGTTGGACCAAAGAACTTTTTACATTGTTCGTCCATCGTTGGTGGTTTTATAGCACTAAAATCCGAACTAATTGGATTGTGACCAGGTTCATCAATTCGCAGTAGGCAGGCCGCCCAGTCTGTAGAAACATAATCTGCAATCCACTTATCGCTGCATTCCGAGAAAAACCATCTCTTATTATGTCCTCCACTCATTATGTAACCGTCAACTAAACATTGCTCCGGATCATCGTGTCCTGCACCAAGCCTATGGAATGAATGTGGCAACGGAATGTTTTTACAAAACAGTGGAATTTAATTTATTTAAATATTTCCTAAGTAGCAGTATTGAGCTTACGTGTGTGCAATTTCATGATCGGCAATGGTAATGGTTTGCCAAGCTCCCCAATCGTTCCACACTAGTACTCCTCTGTTAAAACAGTTAGATCCTATGTAAGCTACTCCACCTCCCCATTCCAAGTTTGTATTTGTAATGGTAACGGCTATATCAAACTTTGGAAAGTTTGTTTGATTATCATAGATCCAAGGGTTAAATAACCCAAGAATCCGGATAAGGTCAGCTTCACCCTTTTCATTTCTAGCCTGCTCGATGAAAGGCTGGCCATTGGGTGTCTGGAAAATTGTGTGTTATTTTCAACTCATATAAATAAAAGTAGCAAAGACTTTTTAAAATGCTTCGAAACTTACGGATATTATAACTACTCCAGTGATTCGAAACGATATGTCCACACTAGGCAGTGTTTTGTATCGAAGATTCATATCCCAGAAAAAAACTGTTAGATAGTCCAATATTTTCACCCGATCCTGCTGAAACAAGTCAGCAAAGTCTTTGTCCACCACAATAAGAGTTTCCACAATAAGTGGAGGAATTACTCCGGCTTTGGACTTTTTTGAATTTATTTGAGTTAAGTGCTTTGGGGTGCCAACTGTTTAGGTACAAGAAAGCAGAGAGTCTAAATATAGTTAAACATGTACTCTATGTAGAAAGCTTTTTTAAAATTTAAATGTTTTTAATTACTGAAATCTGTATGAGTCTCTTTGAATGGTCCGGTCGGTGTTGGTTCTTCAAAATCTCCATTTTCGTTTAGCTTCATACCATTAACAACTCCAGCCTTAAAAACCAATGTGCTTTAAGAGTAAATTTTAAGCTAAATATTTTGCAATAAACTAAGCTATGTAATGCTTTAAGCTAAATGTTTTGAAATTTGAAATATATTACAAAAACTGTCCTTCCGCTTTCCTGTCTTTTTCGTACTACGGCCAGGTTTTCAGCATCAATATGCAAATCTTCCGCTGACTGCAGTTCCTCACGTGAGGGTTTCCAGTGTTTAAAGGCCACAGACCCAGACTCATCGTCTTCAACCGAAATAACGCTAATCTTTTCATGGAGTATGGAAGAGGCTAAACGGTTACAAGAATTAAAATTGTATTAGAGTAGTGTGAAGAAATATGGAGCTGATATAGAGTGTTCCTTGACTAACTCGGTTTTGCTAAATTGATTCCCTTCAGTCCGACAGGTTTGCCATTATCTGCATCGTCCCGTATACCTGTGTAAAAGTTTTGAAAAAAGTTAAATAAAAAAATCATATTTTCGCGAGAAAATAGACAGTAAAATTAATTTATACAAATATTTTACCCAAACCGTGAACGGATATGCATGCGAGCCAAGCAGCAAATACACAAACTACGAACTTCATGATTTGTGTAATGTGTTACTATGATAAGTGTTTTGCAATGTGATGATTTGTGACTTTTTGATTCTTGAGAAGCGACTTTATATATGACTAGGTTTGCATATATATTTTAATGATAAAGGATTTTTTGTGCAAAACAATCTATTAAAACTATGGTTACTGCGCAGCACAAAATCGAGCCGCCTCCAAAAATCCAGGCGGTCTATTTGACAACATATTTTTAAAATTAATATTCTAGAATATTTAATTATGTGATAAGACCAGTAAAGCATGTAATTAGTTGATTACATATCTAAGGAGTTTTAGATTAAGCTTAATCATATTGGGTGGGATCGTATACCGGGATAAGCGGAGTATAAACCGATTTTAGGCTTATCCTGATTGCGTAACTCGGTTTAAACCAAAAGATTAGGTTTTCGCTTAGCCCGATCAACTTAAGCCAAAATTACGCGATACTGGTATCTTGTAAGTTGGCTTAGCCAGAAAACCGGCTTAAAATGCTGCGACCGCTCGGACCAGTCGTAAGTCCAGCTGGCTTGCAGCTTTGCATGCAATCAACGTGAATTTTGTCAGTTAATTTCAGCTGTTAAAGAAATAAAATTGTAGATAGATGCGCGTGTGGGTAATTATTTACTCACAAAATATGGATAAATGTCACAAATTATTTTTACAACTCCAACTTCAGTAAATTCATTCATTTTCAGCGGAAATTAGTACAAAATGGTGGCTGATGGTGGTCACACGTCTTAACTTTAACTACGGGCATTTTTATGTAGGTGATCTCGCACTACTGAATTTTTGGGAGGAAAAAACTGTCACTAACCACTGATAAGCTTCATCGATTATCTACAATAAATTGATAATTATATTTCAATAAATACTAAATTGGAGAGTATAGGATGTCCCTTAGGAAGGCAGCTGAGCCCGTAGATTTTTGAAAAAGTCACGTTTCATCATATAATGGCATGGTAAGTTGTTACCATCATTTGATAACGTGTATTTGTTGTGTTGACTGCTGCTAAGTTGCTATACTTGGCTGCTGTTTGCATTAAACCATTGCTGCCCGACGCATAATTTTGGCTTAAGCCTAATCGCGCCTAATCCAAATTTTGAGTTTAAACCAAAAGTTATACGATCAAAATTTTAAACTGGCTTAAGCCAGGATTTAGCAGGATTAGATTAAACCTAATCTAAACATGATTTTACGTGATTCGACCCATTGGTAAAAGCCGAATGGCTGTAAAAGTTTATGTGCATGCGGTGGCGTGCTACTTATGCAAATAGGGTGGGATCGTATACCGGGATAAGCGCAGTTTAAACCAATTTTTGGCTTATCCTAATCGCGTAACTCGGTTTAAACCCAAAGATTAGGTTTTCGCTTAGCCCGATCAACTTAAGCCAAAATTACGCGATACTGGTATCTTGTAAGTCGGCTTAGCCGAAAAACGGGCTTAAAATGCTGCGACCGCTCGGACCAGTCGTAAGTCCAGCTGGCTTGCAGTTTTGCATGAAATCAACTTGAGTTTCGCCAGTTAATTTCTCTGTTAAAAAAATAAAATAATAGATACGTGCGCGCGTGGGTAATTATTTACTCACAAAATATAAATAAATGTCACAACTTATTTTTTTCACTCTACCTTCAGTAAATTCATTCATTTTCAGTGAAAATTAGTACTAAACTTAAACTAATCGAATAATATTAAATCGAAATGGACTCATCAAAGGTGGCTAATGGTGGTCACACGTCTTAACATTAACTACAAGAATTTTAATGTAGGTTATCTTGCACTAGTGAATTTTGGGAGGAAAAACGTCCATACAAATACGCTGATAAGCTTCTTCGATTTTCCACAATAAATCAATAATTATATGTCAATGAACACTAAATTATAGAATAGGATGTCTAGGAAGGCAGCTGAGCCCGTAGATTTTTGAAAAAGCCACGTTTCATCATTTAATGTCATGATAAGTTGTTACCATCATTTGATAACATGTATTTGATGTGTTGACTGCTGCTAAGTTGCTATACTTGGCTGCTGTCTGCATTAAACCATTGCTGCCCGACGCATAATTTTGGCTTAAGCCTAATCGCGCCTAATCCAAATTTTGAGTTTAAACCAAAAGTTATACGATCCGAATTTTAAACTGGCTTAAGCCAGGATTTAGCAGGATTAGATTAAACCTAATCTAAACCTGATTTTACGTGATTCGACCCATATTGTTTGGTGCATTTTGCAGAAACAGGATATACACTAATCCATCAATAGTTTGATAACGTGCACCCAAGTACAAAATTAGGTCATAATCAGGGTGGCGGGATGTAAATACATGTAACATGGAAATAACATGTATAAATTATTTTTTACATGTAAAAAACACGCGGAATTTTTACATGGACTATGTAAATTATGGAAATATTCTAGAAAATTTTGATTTTTTCTACAAAATAAAACTCAGTGTTTGAGTTTTAAGTGTTCAAAATGTTTTTAAACTTCACTTAACCAATTTATTTGCTTTTAAATGACATAAAACCGTCTTCTGATTCTCCACGATAGGTGTAAATATAGTCATATGGCTTGTTTAGCTGTATTTTACCATTTTTCCATGTTATTTCCATATTTCCATATTTCCATGTATTTATACATTTTTACATGTAAAAATGGACAAAATCTATTTATTCATGTAGAAAAAGCCACCCTGGTCATAATGCAGTTTCTATGTTCTTTTATATTTTGCAACTGCATTTCCATAGCTTATTTTCCGTATTTTGTAGTAGGTGTGTAAAAGCGCCTAAGTGGAATCCACGTGTCTCATAAAACTTAAACTATGTACACATTAATGATATGTTAATGCATTTATTATTCATTACTATTATTTGCCTTATTGCTGCCATCATAAAATACAGATTTCCCATCCAATTTCCGACCGTTTTTTACATACGTCAAGGCTGAAAACTTTCACTGACTCCCACAGTAAGTGTATGTGGTCTTAAACATTTATTTATGTTAATTTGGAAAGTGAAGTTAAAAACTAACCACCAAGAAATCTTCAAGTCAAGAAAAATCATCAAACGGACTATTCTGGCGGACTAAATTTTATTCCTTTAAATATTGTTTGCTTTGAATAGTTATTAGTATTATAATGCCGTTAAAATTAATCATAAAAAGCAAACATATAACAAATAAACACATAAACAAGCACAAACAAACACTGGGGATACAGCTTTCAAAACACCACTTGGTGAGTTATTTTGTTTTTTTGCCTCGTTTATAAAAACATTGTAATACAAAACATAAATACATGAACCAATTTGTAAAACCAGCAGATTCTGAACCAGTTTGTCTGTGTCAAACTCATACATTTGCCAATAAACCAGTCCGTCTACTAAACATAGAAAAATGCTGCACAGTAACCAGTGAAGCATGTACCAGGTGGGTGATAACCGAGTAAAACCAGGAAAACGTGGACGATCAAGCAGCGCCTGTAAAAATAGTTATTAACAATCAAAGAATAGAAGCTTTGGAAAGTTGAATGGGGATATATAACACGTATGTCTTCTTACAATTGGATTGTTGTTTCCAGTAAACAAACTATAACCAATCTTAGCGTAACACAGTGCATCCCAACCCAGTTTGGTCAGCGAAAGCCATAACATAGTGTATACAGCTGGAATGTTTAAAATATTAAGCTGTATTTAAAAGTAGCTTTTACAAAACCATTGAAATTTTGTAGCATTGTTACCCGGTTCCAAATTGATCTTGAGGAAGTAAAAGTGCTTGCTCACTTCCAGTAATGGCTGCCTAGTGACTTCCAACATAACTAATATAATCTCGGCCATGGACAAGCAGAATGTGAGAATCTGAGTTTTGTCGTAGCAAAAATTTTGTTTAGATTTGAAAGTTTTTAAGGATATAAAATTTTTGGATGAAAAATTCCGAAGATACAAAAATGAATATTGTACCACGTACTAGGTGCAATATTTTATAAAAAGTTGAGCTCAGCAACACTTCTTCTATTGTTACGGAAGCACCTGTTGAAGTGACGGGAGAATTATTTTGAATTTTAATTTCTCCCATGTTGGCGGCTTTGTCTTGCTTAATTTTAAAAACCATTTTTGTTTGTGTTGCTGCTTTCAAGACTTCTTGCACGTTATCACTTCACACTGGCTTGCGAAATTTGCGTCGTGTCTGGGTGTCATAATGTGTCTGCCAGTGACGTCAATATATTATCTAGCTTTTCGTCTAAATCCCATAGCAGTACATACACACATGATAAATATCTAGATGGGGGTATTCTTAAGCTTTATCATCCATTATTCTTATTCTTCGTTCAATGTTTTCGCAAACTTGTTTTTATGTCCTATTATTTGTATATCGTCTGACTGAACATTTGACATCATCAATTCATTTGGATTTTTATTTGCTCTATTAATTTCTTACGTCATCGTTCTCTCTTATATGAAATTTGGTCAAGCCCACCAAGCGTTCAGTAATGCACTCTTCATGAAACTGTCTTAAAAGCTTTAGAAACTAGCACGGAAACTAATTCTAAGAGTCTAGTAATTCTGAAAGCCTGAAGCCTTCGAGATTGTTTAATTTCGTAATTCGGAGGGAGGGCTTGCGTCAAAGTTAGCTGCATTTCACAATATGAATCATGAAATTAGGTTATAAATTCTAATTGAAATTACTTGATAATCAACCAGTAAAACCTGCAAAATGGACTTTAAATCAGCAAGAAAAGGCAAACTAACAAAAAGGATGTAAACTGAATCAAGAACATGGTTTTTCTACTACCAGATATATGCTTCTTTTATTTTTATTAATTCAAATTTTACTTCATATTAGTCAATTCAAATAGTATGTAGATATTATCATGCTCCGAAGCGAGCATATGTATGGTTTATAATTGACTGGTTATGCACTCATTCGGACAGTTTTACCTGTAGTTAAACGATGCAATAAATTTTTATTTTAGTGAAATCTTTAGTTCAGTACTCAATTTCTCAATTTTAACATAAATTTGTTGTTTTGGTTTCACATCATCAGCATAATATTTTAACCTTAAACATTTCTGGAAGTTTCCAAGTAAGCTAAAACCTTCTCTGGAATTTTACTGATATACATTTGATCAGGATTAATAGTGTTTGGAATAATCTCTTCGGTGGTAAACAAAACGTTACTGCAATTATCTAGTCTTTGGAAATAATTTGGTCTTACTTGCATAAATGCACACTCTCCAATTATTTCAACAATTTCGGTTATGCAACCTCCTGGAGCTTCAGCTTCTACGGTGATGGTTATTTCTTCCAGAAACGTGCTCTCCTGAGTGGTTCCCCAGTTATAACCGGTTGTCTCGCTTTGCCCAACATTCATGCGAAAGTTATCGGAAAGCCCTAATCCTGCATAGTCCATTTCAAAACCAAACTCTTCGTAGAAAGTGCGCTCAGTGCGGTGCTCTTGACTGGAATTATTTGTGAATCCATACCCGACGGTTTTAGGTCGGGAACATTTTAATAGGTGTTGTGCAGAACCAGCGTCACAGACAAAAAGAATGCTCCGCTTATCGTTTGCTTTACAAATGAATTCAATATCTTGAACGGTGCAACACCTTAGGTGGGTGTCATAAATTGCACCAGCTAAATATTAAAGATTCAATCAATAAATACTTTCTTGTTTCACAAACTCAATTTCAAGGACAGTAACGAACTTACTGTTGCTGTTGATTTCGGTACGTAGACCGCAAACAGCAGCGTTTCCTATACAAAACCGCCACATATCTGCGTCGGGTTTATTTTGCGCAGGAGGCTTGTGACAAAGAGGTTTTATATTTATGTCTTCTTTAGCACTGTTCCACCAAACATCAAATGATCTAACAGCCGAGCAAATGGGATCTCCACTAAGCGCCCCGGTTCCGTGAGTACGAATCTGCGTCTTGGCAACAAGGGAACGGGGCTCATGGCAATAAATTTCAATGCCAGTTCGTAATTGATTTGCTGCGGACCACTTGATCTGTTTTACAAAGGTTCCGGAGGGACATAGAAAGTCACTGGTTATGACCTCTGTAGAATAATAGTATCAATAGTGTTATAGCAGACAATACAATTTTAACACTTTGATTTCGAATAACGCACTAATACGTTATGCAGAAACATCCTAAAACGCGGGAAAACATAATATTACGTTTCTGTTTTCTTAGAGTTGCTGTGGTAAAACGTACTATTACGTAGATTCGAATACTTTTTGAAAATGGTAAAACGTAATATTGTGTTGCCTGAGCTCTTACCTAGCAGTGGTAAAACGTACTAATCAGCTGTTCTTTGCACTTCCGTGCCCGTGGAAAAACGTAATATTACGTCCGTTTCCGTTGTTTTACAAACAATTACCACGACAAGGGCTAAAACATATTTTTGAAATTCCCATTCCAAGTGATAGTTGTCCTAAACGAATTGCCACTTTGACTGCTTGGCTTCCCAATTTTAATTGCCATGTGGGCTTTCACAACAAGATAATTTTAACGCCACTTTAACTACAAAATAGCAATATTTAATTGCCATGCAAAAGGGTTAAAAGTTTTCTACTAAAAATGAAAACCGCCATACCTTTTCTCGAGTTATCTACTTGTGAGATCGGGTTGGGCAGTGCCAAGACACATTGGTGCACCGCTAAAGTTAATGCAATTGCGATAATGTTCTTCATTATGACGCCAAGTGGTAAGTGATGCTTAGATCAATCAGGATTCCAGTGTGCACTGAAATATATCGGCTATTGGTGACTTCTTTATATACCAAATGATTGCAACCCAAACCGACCAACTTTTAACTTAATTCCATTAAGTGTTGGTAATGAAATGAATGCTACACTTGAAAACATGACATAAAAATTAATTAACTGTCTGTCATTTTTGCAAAAAATCTTAAAGCCTAATCCCAGTTTATTTATATCGCTAGTTCTATTTCAGAGTTCTATACTTGGGCAACAGCAACTACACGGCTCAATTCAAGTACTCGACTGGGCATATGATTTTCCACGTGGATAAGTTTGTCATTTTAAAATGTCACAAAAACATATTTAAAATTTATCATCGCAAATGTCATTTATCAGAAGGAAGTATTCATACATCTTATTATCCTATTTGAAAAGACCATACGAGAATTCAAACGTCAATGTCAATCATGTCATACACTTTGACGGTGTGAACTAGTTTTACACAAGCTCCGGAAGCAAGTTAAACACGCTGAAATTGGCAAATTGATTGGTCGCAAAGATAAGTCTCCGTAACTTATATAAAATTCTGCCATTGTATACGTGTATGGTTTCTGGGTAGATTGCTCAAACGTGGGTATGTAACATATTAGACAGTCAGCGTGTTGTATTCCAAAAGATGCGAATGCCAACATTCTTTACACGTAAATGTACTTGGTAGGCATAAATAGAAACTTTGATTTCTCAACTGAAAGGAATGAAAGTAAATTGAAATAGAATATTTGAATACCACTGTTTTAAGGATATCAATCTTCCACAAGCATTCACATTTCCATCTTCTTTATAGTGCTTGAATATACAGATGCCGTTAATCATTTCCAAGTGCAAACACCCTACTCCAGATTGTAGAAGTTCAAACAAACATGTTTGTTCCCCTATTAAATACATTTTGTTTTATTAAGAAAGTTTGTAATATATCCACGTTACATTACAGGCGTTACGTCAATAACAGAAAAAATTTGGCATTTTAAAGGTAGTTAAAAAGTTACAAGGTCCTTTGCTTCCAGAAAGGCACATTTAAAAAATACTGTGTCAATGTATAAGTTACACTAACTAATGCATGAGAATAAACATCGCCACCTAGCACAAGAAACTGGGGATGTAAAAACAAAAACAAAATATAATAAATTCTGATACCGAAAAACTCATGGACAATTTGTAGCAATTCCAACAACGTGTAAAATTTAGAATAAAAATAATTAAAACGTATTTGGCAGTTTTACTTTCTCCCACAGAATTCAACTGTTATTTCAATAAGTTCATACAGAGGGTATTCGGGATAACATTTAGACATCTTTATGTGTTTATAGCAGCTACACGTTTTGTTTGTGTATCTATATGCCAGGTTTTATTGAAAGAGCAGATTTTACATTTACCGTTTTACGTCTTTTTTCTGGTCACAATGCGCTTACGTCTTTACCAGACCTTATTTTCCAAAGTCCTTCTATTTAAAAGTTTTCAGGGGTTTCAAACTGTGATTTTTCTTTTGATGACCAGCATTTTCCCAAATTTGCAGCATACTCAAAGAAAACATACCTATCTTAATCTACCTTTTCTTTCGTTTAATGAGAATATCAAACTTTGCGGTCACAATTGCTCAGGCGTAAGATATGCAGTGTCAAAGACAAGTTGACTTTTTGGCAATTGCGCTCCGGCAAAAGTTCAGCAAACGCTGTACGGTTATCTGTGTTGCTGATGGCCGGGTAGTGTTACAACCTTTTAAGGTGCCTCCAAAAGTAGTTTTTAATGCTTAATCATGTATTGAGCATATTTTAAACCCCTTAATTCAGGTTCATCTATCAACGTTTCAATTTGAGGTCACCTACAAGGTCACGATGTTGCATATTGACATACAGCAAATTGAACGACCAATTATGCAAGATCAGTGAACAAAAATTGGTAAATAGCAATAAATCTGAAAGAAGTAATCCCAGTTAAGTCACCTAACAAAAGTTTTATAAAAGAGTTTGTCTGTAATTGCCTAAAATATTAGATTTTCAACCAAAAAATTTACCGTTGGAAACCTGGGAAGTGTGAGTGGGGAGAACCTAGGCCTTAAATAGGGGTAAAAATAATGATATTGGGGCAAAAAAGGTGGCGAATCATAAATTCAAAATCTGTTCTTTTAACAAGAGCTTGCATATACATATGCAAACGAAACGTGTAGCTGTTATAAACAGTTAAAAATGTCTAAATGTTATCCCAAATACCCTCTGTAAAAGATATTTTCAGACGCCTTTCAGAAATGTAATAAGTTCCAGCAACGAACTTTTTGTTAAATAGGTTATCTTACACATATCTAAGAGGTGGTAATGAACAGAATTACATACCAATTTTAGCTACCTATATGGAGCAATAATATTTATCAATTTACCTGTAACCTATGCATATCAAAATATCAATGTCAGGCTCCTTTACACTAACATGTTATTGTATAAACACCTAAAATAAAATAACTCATCTAGATTTGTAAAATAAATTGAGTAGGTATTAATAAATGTCAAGATAAGTCACAACAACCCGTGCCTATAGTGCCTATACATACCTGAACGGTTGTGCTAACAAAATAATCAAATTAATTTTAGCTTCTCCTGTTGTATTATGAATGAAAGTCATATTGGTTTTATCTGTGACAAGCATTTGCGTCACATCCGGCTGGAATTTCTGCCCTTGTCATTTCTAAATTTGATGGACATATTTTTGTTGGTATAACATGTTGGTGATAATATACACAGCTCAAGTAGCTCACATAATGCAATTCCCAATAGCACTAAAGGTTAATCAAAGTTCAGTGTTGTCTTATTATGTATGTTAATTAATTGTACTCTAAAATCTAAACCAGTTCGTGCTGACCGAAATTGTTAAGAATGAAGACAAGGATGATGCTCCAGGCGACCCACTTTTTATTACAACCTTTCCTTTGTCAACGGATTCTTCAAATGCTTAAATAGAAATGCTTGAGTTTGGAAGGAAGATTTGTAATAAATAAGTTTGTCTTGTGGAAAGCTGTATGCATAAAATGCCGAAAAGTTTATTACTTTCATATTTTTTAAAGACTTGCAAGGAAACGACCAACGAATGGAAGAAGACAGGTAGTACAATTAGAAGAATCTTATTTCTTAATATTATAGATGTCTTTGTAAAACATTGTAATAATTGACTTTTCAAGAATAAACTGAACGCTTATCGAACAAATGAACAGGTTTGGACTAGGTTTATGGCCAAATTGGTTCTCGTCAAGTGTTTGTAGCACACATGTGCGGAGTTTATGAGTCTTATAGGGTACAAGGGTATAAAAACGGAAAAGTCCAACTGTCTTCCGTAATACCATGGACGGTAATAAAATTACTGTTGATAATTGAAGACTAAATGTTATAATTAACACTAACAAACACACAATTGCATCCACATGTTTGCACATGCTAAATGGATATAGGTTTTCAAAAAAGAAATGTTTTAAGCTAGTTTGAAAATACTTTGGTACGTTCAGGTTAGAATCTGACAACATTTTATTTATGTATTTGTTTGAAGTGTTGACGTCATTTAGAAATTATGAATTGAATTCTGGTAACTTACAAAATAACTTCTTTTTGCAAGTTAGAAATTAAAATATATCTCTTTACAATTGCATTTCACTGTGAATTAAATACAATAGCCAAGCTAATTGGGGAAAGATCAACAGGAAACTCAAAGCTGGCATAGTTGTTGATTCAACATATTAAAATAACAGCTCGTAGTGAGAAATCGCTTACAGACTGTGTGTCACTTACAATCGTCTTCTATCTGAATAACTATATCTATACGTTAGTGGCTTCGATTCTTATAAGAAATACAATAATATAAATGCTTATTTACAGCTGTCTACGTGAGTCATAGTTTTCTAAGAAACTGCTCGAGCAACGTTCTATCCTTTATATGCTGCGTATAATATGTCAATCGACTTTGAAAGGGAGTCAGGCAAGATTGAGTGTGTTATGATAACATCTGCCTAACTTACTCACAAGTAATCCATTCTGACATATTGCACGAATAAATATTTCGTTCTAAGTTAGTCTAATATAAGTTCTACATAAATGAAAATTACAAGGTTTAAGAAGCACTGATATTTGTGCACATCATGTCACAAGAGTTTACGTTACTGTGATTTAATATGAGTGTTTGATGGATTACTAAAAACTGCTAGATTGGTCGTAGTAACTAAGGTAAATTTGTATTTACCTGTACGCCTGCTCATATTGCTGTTTCAGTTGAAAAATGTTGCAATACATACATTAACCTTAAAGATATACATGTTTTTCTAGTGCAGTTACATTTTTAATTAGGTAAATGGGCAATTGTCTAAATAATTGTTTGAGTGCCAAAATGGCTTGTCCCGACAAGTTGCTCGATGCCGCAAATGCAGATAAAACTATGATCATAACTGTGCACAAAGTTTTTGCCCAGCCTTTGGTAAATAATTTTAATTTATACATTATATGAATTGGGTTATTTGGACAACAAATTTTAAATGTAGTAAAAGTTTTGTTCTTTTTGGAATTTTTAAAGTTGCTAGAAAAGATCTTGGATTATGCCATCCGTCAAGCCCAATCTTCCAAGCTGTGGACAACCAACATTAAAAACATACGCTTGGTTTGCAAAAACTGGAAAAGTGCCGTGACCGCAGTATTATGTCACAATCTGGAACCCCTGTACAACCTAAACTTGCGAGAGTATAACTCCCCATTTGTCACACAAAATGGCAAACTGTTAACTCAGTTTGTGGATTATTGGACCACGGGAACCAGGGCTTCAGAAATAATGCCCACATTCAGATTGAAAATTGAGCAAGATTTTTTCCAGCAAGAAAACTACTCCAGCCTACTTGACTGCTTTATGAAGTGTAAAGCTAGCCTGGTTGTACTGGAAATGAATATACCTGAAAATCTTGGTTCGTTTCCCGGAATCTTGCCAAAGGTTAATTTTCTTGCTTTGCAAAAGCTAACAATTCGATTCACTGGCCAGAGTTTGGAAATTGGAGAGGAAATCGAACAAGAACTTGATAATGCTTGCAACGTCACATTTTTGTTTCAATCGCTGTTAAGTAGGAACAAGTCTCTGAAACAGTTGACTCTCACCTGCGCCCAATGGAACCACTTTCACACATTTCCAGGAGTTCAGTACATTTCCTTGCCGGATACTTTAACCCACATCGCAATTCATTTTCCGGGGAGAACCAACGTATTCCAACTACTGACCAACAACACACTACCAAATTTAAGGGAATTGGCCCTAAGTGCCTGTTGTAGCACTCGCTATCCAGTCGGACTTCTATTTCGAATTTTTGAAAATGTTTGCAAATCTTTGCGTGTGCTTCGGATAACAGGAAGAAATTATTATATTCCGAGACCAAGAGCAACAAATCTTTTGTATTTTCCTGTGATGGAAAAGTTACACACTTTAGAAATAAGCAGAGCTCACTTTGAATTAGAAATAGCCTGCGTGCCTAGCTTAGAAACATTCCCCAAATTAAAAAGATTGGAGTTATTTGATCAAACACCAACAATGTTGCAAAAGTGGATGACTGGACAAGCTATGAATTCTGTGAAAGCTTTTACATTGGAAATGATCGATGAGGGTGAACCGGGAACACCAAATCATGTTCTGCCACTCTCACTGAAGGCCATTCAAAATGTTAATTGCAGATTCCCTTACGTTTCTATATTAGACCTGACATTCTCAGGACCGGAAATGTCAGGTCTTCTGTATATATTCAAGGAAATGAGACAGTTGTTTGGCTTGAGAATTACAGTTATGGGGAGCCAATGTTTTCCTTCAAATATTGACTGGGATTCACTTTTGATTGGCGCACCAAAGGAACTTGTCACAGGAATGTGTACTCGTCCACAATTTTGGAATAAGTTTGGTTTACGATTTACACATAGCCAACAGCCTTCAATTAGAATGCTAAAAAGTAAGGTTGCAAAATGCAAATAAAATTTACTTGAATGAGCAGAAGACATTTTAGCAGTTTATGTAATGCAAATTTTGTTTAGACTTGTATTTTCTATCGCTGACTGCTCACGTGGATGGAGAGGATCAAGATGATATTGCAAATAGACCAATAATATCTGACCTGGCGTTTATTTACGGATTTCTTATGTTGCGTGACCTGAAAAGATTAAATTTAAAAGGCAGATTTGCAGTAAGTTTAAATATTAAAAATAAATATTTATTGATAAACCACAATATTGCCTTAAAATATATAGTATGTAATTTTATTTAAAAAGGCTTCTAGGAATATGGCTATCCAGTGGAGAGAAAAAGGTCGACACATTGAATGAAACATTCATCAAGCCCTAAAGAAACTTTAACAGATTATTTGCTACATTTAAAATGGTGTATATTTTAATTGCTAATGATATATTAGTGCAGATGTATTGTTCACTGTTGGTTGAATTAACTCTAAAACATATATATTAAGTGCGGTGAAAGTATATTGCCAGGATAGAAATTGAATACTTGAAATATGTGTAGTTTGTTAAAGTTTTTGGAGAGTTCAAACGTTTCAACTTTATCCCACATTATATTATATCAACAGTTATGCTAATCACCTGCACGCAGTTATGTTTTAACTTACGTAAATTTCAATTGTAGGATGGGCAAAAGTTGTGGTGCGAATAGTCGGAAGACAACATATTTGTTCTGCTATATTAAGAACATGGCTTAGTACTGCTTATTTCATTTTAACAACACAAATGTATATTTGCGATTTCATTTTTGTTTTGTAATTTAACTGACATTTACTAATATGTAGGGTTGTTTGTATCATTCATTTAATAATATTTACTCAGAAGAGTTTATAATATATTTAATAAAACCTTCAATATTTGCAATATTTGATTTACAATGCTACAATCAATAATGATTTCAATATTCCATAAGATTCCAAACACTACACAGGATAAAAAAACATTTATTGATTTATATACGAGCTTGAGCAATTTCAATTGTTTCATCTGTTGGAGTATACACGATGGTATACCAATTTGAAATAAGCCGTGAACAATATATAGACAAACTGTTAGCACAGACTCGAAAATATCCAAACATTCCTGGCTCCGATACAAGCCATAAATCCCCTACAACTCTTTCCTTCATGGTGCATTTTCTCTTATTAAAACTTTTGCAAACTTTTCCACACCTACGTACACAGGAACAACAGGGATGTGTTGATGGTGGAAGCGGTATTGGTGACTCTTGAATGTACAATGCAGACAATGGACCAGAAGATTGTCTTATTAGCTCGCTGCGTCTGCAGGAGAGCTATTTAAGATGTCGTGTCCGTGAGTGTGTCCGTGTGTCCGTGTGTCCACTTTATTTTCCGTAGACCAGGGTAAATGGGCTCTAAACCAGGGTAAATAGGCTTTAAACCAGGGTAAATGGGCTATAAACCAGGGTAAATGGGCTATAAACCAGGGTAAATGTGCTATAAACCAGGGTAAATGGGCTATAAACCAGGGTAAATGGGCTATAAACCAGGGTAAATGGGCTATAAACCAGGGTAAATGGGCTATAAACCAGGGTAAATGGGCTATAAACCAGGGTAAATGGGCTATAAACCAGGGTAAATGGGCTATAAACCAGGGTAAATGGGCTATAAACCAGGGTAAATGGACTCTAAACCAGGGTAAATGGACTCTAAACCAGGGTAAATAGGCTTTAAACCAGGGTAAATGGGCTATAAACCAGGGTAAATGGGCTATAAACCAGGGTAAATGGGCTATAAACCAGGGTAAATGTGCTATAAACCAGGGTAAATGGGCTATAAACCAGGGTAAATGGGCTATAAACCAGGGTAAATGGGCTATAAACCAGGGTAAATGGGCTATAAACCAGGGTAAATGGGCTATAAACCAGGGTAAATGGGCTATAAACCAGGGTAAATGGGCTATAAACCAGGGTAAATGGGCTATAAACCAGGGTAAATGGGCTATAAACCAGGGTAAATGGACTCTAAACCAGGGTAAATGGACTCTAAACCAGGGTAAATAGGCTTTAAACCAGGGTAAATGGGCTATAAACCAGGGTAAATGGGCTATAAACCAGGGTAAATGGGCTATAAACCAGGGTAAATGTGCTATAAACCAGGGTAAATGGGCTATAAACCAGGGTAAATGGGCTATAAACCAGGGTAAATGGGCTATAAACCAGGGTAAATGGGCTATAAACCAGGGTAAATGGGCTATAAACCAGGGTAAATGGGCTATAAACCAGGGTAAATGGGCTATAAACCAGGGTAAATGGGCTATAAACCAGGGTAAATGGGCTATAAACCAGGGTAAATGGACTCTAAACCAGGGTAAATGGACTCTAAACCAGGGTAAATAGGCTTTAAACCAGGGTAAATGGGCTATAAACCAGGGTAAATGGGCTATAAACCAGGGTAAATGGGCTATAAACCAGGGTAAATGTGCTATAAACCAGGGTAAATGGGCTATAAACCAGGGTAAATGGGCTATAAACCAGGGTAAATGGGCTATAAACCAGGGTAAATGGGCTATAAACCAGGGTAAATGGGCTATAAACCAGGGTAAATGGGCTATAAACCAGGGTAAATGGGCTATAAACCAGGGTAAATGGGCTATAAACCAGGGTAAATGGGCTATAAACCAGGGTAAATGGGCTATAAACCAGGGTAAATGGGCTATAAACCAGGGTAAATGGGGCCTAAACCAAGCTAAAAGACCACTTAATATTGATTTAAGGTTTATGTAGTAGCTCAAAATTTCGGAGTCTTTTGTATTCCGGAAACACACCGTCTTTCGCAGCGAGCATTTTGATTGGCTTGCCATCAACTGGTTAAAGCATGAAGCTTGACCCTCATTGTAATACAGTTGTCTGAATTCAAATTAAACCAGAATTGAAAGTCCAGTGACTGTAATGAAAGCAGAACGTTCCCAGTTTCGCCAATAATTTCAATCGTCATTTCACTTGTGCCACTTGTAGGCCAGGGTTCATACCCTGTACATGAGTTTTTATCCTTTGTTCGACTGACTGGTCTGTTGAAAAGCACAGAAGCGCATGCGCATATAAATTAAGGGATTGTCGCGTTGTATAGTGTAAATGGACGTTAAGCATTGGCTAATCGAAGTCATTGAGTTCCCGCGAACCCGTTTGGCAAATAAAAGTTAAATATAGTGATTTTGCGTTATCTTTTTTGAAATTCTCTATGTACCTTAATAGTTTGGCTAACGGCGAGTTCGTTGGTACCAAACTCTGCAGATTTTTCGGTTGTTTAGCATGCTAGATCGTGCTTCAAAGGTTAGGTTTCAAAATGAAGTTTACCCTACTGCATCACTTTAAAATTTACAGAGTTTGGTACCAACGAACTCGCCGCTAACCAAACTATTAAGCTACATAGAGACATTTCAAAAAAGATAACGCAAAATCAATATATTTAATATTTATTTTTTGGGTATCGTTGGGTATCCACCAGCTAAACCTGCTATCGCCGATTTGTACGATTACAAAAAATAATGCCAAGAGTATCATGTTGCTCAAAATTTCTTTTGCGTTTTAGGGCTATACGTTAGTCACGCAAGGCAAAGCCAGCAAGCAAAATTAATATTTTTTTGTTCAGGGAGGAAATAAGCAAACACTTACGGAATCATTTAATGGATTTATTTTTAATCAATGCATTGTTTAAATGAAAGAGCAATAAAATTCTTTCATTAATAAACTCATACCTCATTTTCTCACACTTAAGTACAATTGGCTTATTTGCTCTATTCACTATTGTTCATTTGTGTTAGATAAAGTATATCTTTGCAAAGGAAGTATAATCAGAATGGTAAGTAACTACATAGTTCATTTAGTTCTAGTGGCTCATTTTAATCGAATTGGAACTTACTTTGGTTCATTTGATTGCCTATTATTTTAGAAATTTGTATCGTCAGTATGGCAATGTGGCGTTTTACGGAATGTACGGTCTAACACTTAAATTCCTCATGCCATATATTACCTGACGTTCATGTCATTTTCTACTAGGGTTTCTAACGGTTCCCGTTGAGCTACTAATCCCATCAACCCATTCTGGCGGTAATAGTGATTGACATGGACAATCGATTGTGTCGATATTCTGCGGAAGGACGGACGGACAAGCAAGGTCTTTTCATGAGGTGTACCTTCATGCTACCTAATAATGTCTGAATTCATTTTGTTATTGCCAGGTTTACTGTTAAATTGTGCCAACTTTAGGCTGCCATTTATGTGCCATACAGTTATTATGTCATACGGAAAAATATTATTGACATAAAATATTAGAAGCCAATTAACTTAGAAACGCAAGTCATGTCGTAGGTTACTAAATAACATGTTTATTTAATCGAAATCCCATTAAAACTAACTTTGTACAAATCATTTTTCTAAACTAATCTCTAACGAATAAAATTCATCAAAAATTTATAAAGTCTTGAGTCAATCTCTCTCTCCATCTCTCTGCGCAGTTTAAGATTATTCTCAACGAGACACTGAAAGAGATCCCCCTGACGATGACCTCCTCCCATGAATCTTTTTACAGTGAACCCCAAGCGCCCCATGATTGCCAAAAGTTCTTCCACACTCTCCACACCTTATCTCATTCTTCTTGATAATCACAGGCTTCACCTCTTCCATCTCCTCTTCCTCTTCATCGTCATCAAATATCTCCAGTATTTCCGGTGGACCCTCCATCCCTCAAAGCTGCTGCTATAGCTACTCACCCCTTCAATCTTAATCCCACTATCCTCTTCATCTTCATCCGAATCCAACTGGATCACCTCAGGTTCATCAAACTGTCCCGGAGTCGACACAAACTGTCCCCGAATCTCTCCAAACTGCACCTCAGTCTCGTCCTCTTCCTCGTCATTGTACTCCGAAGCAAACTCAATCTCGAACTGGTCCTCGACCATGGACACCTCCAGCGGATCCCGCAACGGCACCTGGACCCCCCAGATATCCTGCAGAGGTTCCTCCTCCTCCCAGAGCTTAAACAACAGCAGTGCGGGCCCTGGGTGCTCTTAAATATACGGACCCCAAAATTTACCTAAATAATTTTGAAATTTAGTGAATTTTCAAACAAACGATTCTATGCAGTGACAATAACAAAAAAACGTCAGAATTTCTGACTCAGAAAACTAATAGCAAATTTAAATGCAAAAAGATGTCTCAAAGTTCATAAGAAAGATCTGATTTTGCTATTCAAATCCACAGAAAAGTTCCCAATAAGCAGTTTTAAAGCAGAATGGTTAAACTACTCATTGAGCATGATTGTCCGTTATGTTGCGATTTGGATTGCGATTTAAAAATGGACTACCTACAACTTTCTTTCATTTAAAATGATTTGAATCTGCGGTACCTGTTATAGCTTGTTTGAAAATCCACACATTTTTTACTTTTTCGTTGCTTTTTTCATTAATATTAGTTTGAGTTAATAGTGTAGAAAGTGAAAAAACAATTGAAAAAGACCGTTTGGATTAGTGCCAACCTTACATTTTCTAAAGTAAAATATGCGTTTCTTTAACCTCCTATGATTTCCAGTATCCTAGTCTACTAGGTTTGAACTGGCTAGACTAGGCTGGATAGGAATTCCATTCTAAATTGATTGTGAATCTAGTTTCTGCACTTCACGGGCTACGTACTATTGATCAATTTTGTGTACTATTTACAAGTTACATTACATTTGGAAATTTCTTTGTATTGCAGTTCATTTATTTAAAACGAGAAGCTTTACAATAGCTTAGAGATTGATGTTTAAATTAGCAATATTGATATGTCGTTTTTACAACAACTGATTTCAGTCCCCTTATATTTTGTTCGATTTCAAACTTTTTACACATTAAAATACATTCATTCATTTATAATCGTGCTTGAAAATATGCGATTCTTTCTCCAGTTGGTTTATATACGGTTTTAAAAAATGGCAAACCATTTGCACGACAATTAGGAGTGCGATATGGATAATCAGGACCATAATCTGTGACTTCGACGCAGATATGGAAACGTCCAAACATTCCTGGTTCCGACTCAAACCACGCAATTTCAGCAAATCTTTGGCCTTTTGCACAATACTGTCTCCTACGGATACCTTTACAAACTTTTGTACATTTGCGTTTACAAGAACAGCATGGATGTGTGGGTGGTGGTGGCGGTATTGGTGACTCTAGTATAAACCATGTAGTCCATGCAACGGGGTCATAACTCTGTCCCTTCATATGTATAATAACATTAAGGGAGACCCTCATTATTATACAATTGTAAAAATTCAACCAGGATTCAAATTTTCGCGACACTGTTGAAAATACAACGTTCCCAGTTTCTCCAATGAAGTCAATAATCATTTCTTCGCCGCTTCTAGGCCAGGCTTCATATCCTGCACATGGACCGGTTGGTGGATCGGTTATTCCTACTGGTGGTAATGGTGGTGCGACTGGTTCACCAGGAAACGGAAAGATTGAAGAGATTCGTCTGTTGAAATACACATAATAGCATACATATTTAATATATAAAGTGATACATTTTCCTTCAAATACCAATAAAATTGCATGGTAATAAACCACTAAAAGATGCCCGCTGCTAATAACGATTTGAACGTAAGCCTATTCACAACGTATATTTTGTTTGTACCAATAACTCAAAATTCATATTTAGAAATGTCTAGAGTCTAGAATCCGATGTTCTCGTTGTGAAACACAATTTCCTCCGTTTTAAGACTTATAAGGAAATATATTATATAATGTAAAATGCTGAATACGAAAAGCTAGGTTTTACGGAATTGCAGGTTCGCATACGATAGGTAATAATTGTTTTCTTAAGTAGCCGCAGGCTAATTATTTATAATGCACCTTTTGTCTGTTCCGTGTCCGTCCGTCCGCTCGTCCGTCGCACTAAACACCCCTTAGAAGTTTCGAATTATATTTTTTTTGTAAACGGAACCTCTCAACAAGACATCGTGCCTTGTCTAAAAAAATCTTGGCAAAAAGCCCAGAGGGCGCTAAATATAACGAATATTACGAAAATGTGTATAACTCCGTTCCCTTACAACACTTTTTTAAATATTTTTCTGAAGTAGGTTCCTTAGGTCCTATTGCATCGTTTGACACCTCAATTTTTCCTCTGCGCACAACAATAAAAAATGCCATAACTCTGGTCCCTTAGCACGTGTACGAACGGATTGACAGACACCACCTGGGCAGCAATATTTGCAATAACTCTCTTGCTGAAGCACCAAGCTAACAAATGGTGTCAATGTTGTTTCCAAATTAATTTAAACTAATTTCAGAGCAAGAGTTTTAAGTTCTTTAAATATAATGTCTAAATGCAAATAAGTGTTTTATGAAACGTAACCAAACCTAGGTTTTTTGGAACATATACGTAATATACATACTATTGGCGCCGCCTTCGATAGCTCTTTTGGTTCCTTTCAGTGCGCCAATAAGTTGGTTAAATGAAGGACCAGCCACGGCGTGTGGCAATCTCCAGAGATAACTCCGGAGGTCTTGGCGTAAATGCGATGGTGCAAATAAATAAAAGAACAACTTCGTAATGCTCAGAAATCGTCTTTATTGAGAACCTAAGGTTAGAGTACTGAAAAATCGACACAAAGTACCCCTGGGAACCGACCCCAAACTGTGGCTCCGGCTAAAAGCCCTTGCCCGGGTTCTCTACAGTATCAAGACAAAAGGTCAGGATAACTGCTTACTTTTTCCGTTTGTTGGCTGACTGCCTCAACAGAACACACTCTTTGTTGGTGAAACACCTCAAGAGATACTAGATCCAGATTGACAATTTTACACTTCCTTTTATACCAAATTCTGGCTTCTTGTGACTGTTTCGAACTTGCACCGAAACCGGATGCGCAAAAACAGGACAAAACAGGAATGTGCGTTCGAAATCTCAGTGAACGTTTTACGAACAAAGAACGCACATTCGTACCGGAAACGGACGTTTTCCAAGCACAAAGAAAAACTGACATTCCTACCGGAAGTCAACATTATGAACAAAGAAACGTTTCCAGTCACAAGAAGCTAAAGTTCACAGTTCAGTACCAACAAAGAGTTTACAATCAAAACGAATAAAGTGTACACAAAAACGAAATCATGAGCAATAATAATAATATTTACAAAAGTGCGAATAAAATATTATGTTAAGTAGCAGCTTCCGCATTCAGATCAGCATCCGGCTTCATTCTCGACTTTGGCCGGAACACATACGTAATGAACTCATATAACATAACGCAATTTGAACTCGGCAAACTGGCCCCATTTCTAGAAAAAAAATTGTATTAAAAGTATATTTGTTTGTACTTAATTTCTTTGTTATTGATACCCGCTAAAGAAGTTCCAAGGAACTTGTGTTGATGGTACAGCAAAGCGGTTGGGTAACCACCACTCCCATCTATACCTGCAATCGACCATTTGAGTCAATATAAGGAGTAAAATAATGGGTATCTTCATGCTGGACACAATTTTTTGTACTTTTATAGTTATGTCAGTCGGGCACGGCAAAATTCTGCAGAGAAGATATAGTCTTATTTAAGGAAAACAATAAAAACGCTTGATGATCCATTGTTTGTATAAGCAATTAATATTTCCATTAACTTACACCATTTCCACTTATTATTCAATTGAAAGCCAAAATAAACCTTTTTGTAAAAGAAAATTCAAGGTTTTCAATGCCATTTGTGTGCCACTCTGACAATTAGTGGATTTTTATCTAAACCCTCCAGGAATGAAAAATTCATGAGAAACTAGTACGAGGTTTTTATGTATGCAAACATGAATGTATCTAATTTTCTAATTTTATTTGGTAGAAATGATTCCACTTCCAGAGATACTTCTAATCAAATCAATCAACTGCATGGATAACGCGAGTCAAGTCATACGTTGCTAAATAAGAAGGTATTTATTTACTCCTAAACAACTTTGTACAGTATTATTTATCAAAAACAGTAACAAATTTCTAAAGTCTTCAGTCTCTGCCTCCCTCCCCACAGTTTTATCAACGAGACACTGAAAGATATCCCCCTGACGATGATCTTCTCCCATGAATCTTTTTACAATGAATCCCGACTGCCCCATGATTGCCAAACGTTCTTCCACATTCATTACACCTTATCTCATTTTTCTTGATTGGAACTGGCTTCACCTCCACCATCTCCTCCTCCTCATCTTCATCAAATATCTCCAGTATTTCTGGTGGACCCTCCGGCATCCCCTCAAAGCTGCTGCTACAGCTACTAACCCTTTCAATTTTAATCCCAATCTCCTCGTCCTCCTTATCTTCATCCGAATCCAACTGGATCACCTCAGGTTCCTCAAACTGTCCCGGTGTCGACACAAACTGCCCCCGAATCTCACCAAGCTGCCCTGGAACCTCCTCTTCCTCGTCAATGTACTCCGAAGCAAACTCAATCTCGAAGTGCTCCTCGCCCATGGACACCTCCAACGGATCCCTCAACGGCACCTGGACCCCCCACACATCCTCCAGAGGTTCCTCCTCCTCTTTCAACTTGTGACTGTTCAAGTGCTCATTTAACTGGTTATCGTTTTGCACTCTTAAACCGCAAACTTGGCATTGGAACCCCTTCCTCTTTCTCAGTGCCATCACTGGAGCAACTGAAGTGGAGTTACCATTTATCTTAACTGGAACTGATGCCTTAACATTTGGCAAGATTCGTGACCTTTTCCCCGGCTTGGCCACTTGGTATCCCTCCACTCCATGTATTTTCAACATGTGCATTTTCAGTGGAGTACTTTGGGTAAATGTCCAAGTGCAGTGGGGACACTGGTACGGCCTTTCTCCAGTATGACGACGCATGTGACACGTTAACGTGTTCTGAAGACGGAACCTTTGACCGCACACCGTACAAATGAATGGTTTGTCTTTGGCACTGACACTGGTCACAGGTGCCTTCTTCTTTGTCATCGTCACCTTTGATGATTTTTTGGAAGGGTTTTTCTGTCCATTTTCACTATTGATCAGCTCCGGATGCTTGACCCTCATGTGTGCCAACATGATATCCTTTCGGGAATATTTCCCTGGACAGTGGGGGCAGGGGATTTGAAGACCACCCGAGTGGAAAATGGTATTCAGGTGACGAGTTAACTGACTTTGTTTGGGAAAGGATTTGTTGCAAGGTTTGCACTTGAATTGCTTCTTCATTTTGATCAAAGGCAATATTGAATTAACTGTTTGTTAGAAATTAGCAGTGAAATTGTAATGATTTAGCAGGGAAAATTATGTGAAGGTAACTGTTTGACGGCGCAAGGGTTTCTGTGAACTGTTTCTGTTTTCATCTGGTTCTGGTTTGGAGAGTTCACATATAGCTGGGATCGGTGCTGGTTCCATTGGGGCATTGTGCATGTTACATATACGTACACTGTGGATTGTATATGAACCCATGTACCTAAAACGTGAAAATCGGTTTTGAAATGGAAACGGCTATTTTTAAAACATACTTTAGGGGAAAAAATAAGGATTATGCACATTGTTCAACTTTCATGAAGCTTTCGGGTACCTGTTATATACGTTTGAAATTATACAAGTGCTTTATGCAAATGGAGAATGCAACGCAAAAAGGGGAATTTCAGATACTTTTAAGGTATATTTAATCCTCTGTTGCTTGTAAAACGCGCAGAAGATTTTAAGTAACCTTTAAATCCGATTAGAAATGAATGCATATTGCATTTATTGTTGGTGCTTGTATATATATTCAGTATGGGAACCGTAATATATTATTTATTACATGTTGCATGCTTAAAATTTGTATGCAGTTGTCGAGAAAAACTGAAAAAGGGAAAGAATGCTATATTTAATTTTGTTAAAAACAATACGACTGCGGATTTGCACTCAAAATTAACTGCGTAAAACATTTGGAAATAATGCTTATTAAATGTTTCCTGTTTTAAAGAAGTTTACAGCAGATTCCAAATTTTTAATTTGGTAATATTGCAATGTGTCACGCATGATGCGTGCAATTTGTAAATGCATGCTTTATAAAAGATGATTCAAATCATATGTGTAGATGGCATTCGGTACATTAAATCATATTTTGTAGCTTTGTCAATTTAAGCCTATAACAATATATAGCGACTTACTAGCCATTTGAGTGCATGCAAAAAATATCGTTTTTATGGTTTGTTTTGCTGCTCCAGTGGGGAATACGTTTGACCTTGAATAAATTATCATCTTCAACGTTGATTCATACACATTCCACAAAACAATCGTATGCATTGCTATTCCCATAAATGATTCCAATCTTCCAATCACAATGTGTGATGCATACACAAGCTTGTATGATTACCAAGTTAAGTTAGCAACAATCATACTCAACACATTATATTTGCACTTTCATTTTTACTCAGGCAGTAGACAATTTTTGCTGTTTGAGCACAGATCATCAAGCGCATTTCTGTCTGCTCGTCTTTTTCATTTGATTGCCAGTTTTTTTTCAAATAGTTAACATGGGAATCATAGCCTTTCTGTTTGGTGGCTCTTTAGCCCTAATCCTATTCCTTTGTGTATAGTTGACCTGGACACTTCGCCAAAGAGCCGCATATTACAAAAAGCACGGCGTAGCTTATCTTGGCGCAGGACTCAATCGAAACTTCAGAACCCTCACTGGCAAACAGAATTTCATTTCACTCGACGAAGAAATCTGCAAAGACGCTAAAGAAACCAAAGCTCCCATTGTTGCTGTATCCGACATCACTGGACAAACCAGTCTTGTTATTACCGACCCCGACATACTACGTCGCATAATGGTTAAGGATTTTGACCATTTTGTAAACCTGAGAGAAATCAACACACATCAAGGCAGCAAATACTTTACTAAAATGTTATTCGTTTTAAAAGACGATCAGTGGAAAGCTCTAAGAGTCAAAATGACACCGGCTTTTAGCTCGGGAAAAATAAAACGAATGTTTCAATTGTTTTCAACAAGCAGTCAGAGAATGGATAAATATGTCAAGGAGCAAATGTGCTATCCCGGAAAGACTAGTATGGATGTAGATTTTTACAAGTTATTATTCAAATACTCCATGGATGTCATAGCTTCGGTAGCATTTGGGGTCGATAGTCGTAGCTGGGACACCAATATGGACAAGTTTTCCACTTTTGAACAATTTGGGAAAAACTTTAAAGTCAAATTTACAGCTATGACATTTCTTAAAGTGATTACCGCCATCATGTTGCCAAAAGTTGTGGATTGGTTGGAACTTGACTTGTTGGATACTGGAGCACAAAATTAATTTGCGGGGATTATTCAAGACGTGCTTAAAAGAAGAAGACAAACGGGAGAAAGGAGAGGTTTTCAGTGTATAATTTAGCATTGGAACAGGATGTGCATGAAAAGTTGTGTGAAGAGCAGGCTTGTCTAATCACCAGATTTTTGTCAGGTGATTAGTGATTGGGATTAAATGAAGACGCTTTTTTAAGTAGTGATTAGTGATTGGTGATTAATATCAATCCCAATCACTGGTGATTAGGTGATTAAATGCTCAACGAAAATGCAAGTTGGATTAGGATTAGTGATTAAGTTTACTTACAGATTTTTTACTTAAGCAATGTAAAATAGGAATAAACAAACACAATTTATTCACAATATTTCACAGTTGAGTATTCTAAGAGCATACTACGGCTTATTATTTTAATGCTATATATCGAGGGGCTATATGCATTAAAAACTTAACGTATGAGGCAAGCAGTTATATGGCGGTAGGACATCAGTGATTAAGTAGTGATTAAAGGATACTGGTTTCGGGATTAGTGATTGTGATTAAATACAAAAAATCTAAAGTGGGATTGGTGATTAAGTGATTAAATTAATCACCAATCCCGGATTAAGGATTGGTGATTCTAATCCGTGATTAGACAAGCCTGGTGAAGAGGTGAAATAGGTTATGGATAAGAATGGAGGAAAGATTACGTATGATTCGCTGTTTGAAATGCAATATTTGGATATGGTGCTGCATGGTAAAGGATTATAATTTATGCGTGATTTATGAATAGGCCTGGTTTTATATAATGTTGTTTTTTGTTTTTTTTACAAAAACCATGAAAATCTTTCCAGCAGCAAGTAGAATGGGTCTACAATGTACTAGAGACTACGTCGTTGAAGAAAATGGTTTCAAAATTGAAACTGTAATGATTATTCTTACGCATGGAATTCATCATGATTCAAATTACTATCCTGATCCTGAAAAGTTCATACCTGAAAGATTTAATGCAGAAAATAAGGCAGCAAGACATCCTTAAAATAATTTGCCTTGGGAACACGGTCCAAGAAGTTGCATTGTAAGTTTTATAAGGAAAATTGCCTAATATTTGAGATGTTATGAAAACGTGGTTATTCTAGGAATTTGTTTTATTTTCAGGGAATTTGGTTTGCCTTACTTAAAGTCAAGACAATCATTGCCAAGCTGGTTAGCTCCTATCAACTAACGCCTTGTGACAAAACATCGATTCTCGTGAAATTTGATGGCAATGTTGCTGCTAAGCCATTGGAAGGTATGTTGTTACAAGTGGAGGTTCGACAGTGATTCAGTATTCGTTAAACGAATTTCGTTTGTTCAAAAGTACTTTAAAACCATTTAGTTTGATGTCATTTTGAATTGTATATAACCTGCAAAATAAAAACACGGCACGGCGAACGGCAATCTTAATATTATGAAGCAGTTTTATATAATTTAGTAAACATACAGTTATGTAATACAGTTAATATTTAGGTATTTTTCATCATGTGCAAGAATCAATTTTTATTTTTGTGTAACGAAACATGATATATCATGAATCATGATACTGATACTGATGAAAACGCAACAAGCAGAGCATATTTTCATTCATGCAAACATAGAGCATACCACTTTTCTGTGTTGAGTTGTCTTGTCGGTAAAAAGTTGTTTTGTTGCCTGGCTTATTGAGCGAGTTTGCGACTGCGACCTTGAGATTCAGTTCTAGTTCTGCTATCGGTTTTGCTGCTCACAAAAAAATACTAGCATTACATTGCAATATTTATCACATGTTGTAAGAAATGTAAGTGTAATCAGCAATAAAATATTTCTCCTAGTTTGTTAAGTTACCAATCTGGACACAAATATCTAAAATTTATATATCACCTTAGGAATCAACCTGTGTATCCTAAACAATTTTAGGAATATTATTTTTATCCTTGCCTCTAATCAAATATCGTTCTGTTGTTTTCATTCAACATTCCTGGCGAAGAAATTAATAAAATTTCGAAAGCTTGAGTAAAAATTACTAACTGCATCCGTTAAGTCCATTAAATGCTTACGTAAATTAAGAATTTAGAGAGTGTAATTCTTGCAATTTCGCTGGTGTGTTTCTGATAAAACTTGGAATGAAGACTCATCAAAAAAAGCGAGGTCACAAGGCAGCTATCCAGGTTTCCAGTTCGGGGGATGAAGTACCTTCCCCAGCGGTGGAAATGGAAGAGTCAGTGCGCGATGCGTTAGCTCAGCCATTGGTGAGTAATTTAGCTTAATTAATTATTATGTTGATGCCCTCAATTTTTCGAGGTGAAGTAATTTGCAAATGTTTATTTTTGGGGATTTTTCTTATCTTTCAGTTGCTAGAAATGATACTGGATTACGCCATGCGAGGCAAGGATAGGAAGTTGTGCCCTGAAATCATTCGAAATTTTCGCTTGGTTGGCAAAAGTTGGAAGGAGGCAGTGTCCAAAACGCTGCGGGAACTCAAGGAACCTCTCTTCATGTTAAAATTGGACAAGAGCAACTCGCTGATAAAATCAAGGTCAGTGAAGAGAAAAGGGAAATTGCTGGATCAGTTTGTGAATTATTGGACCGTTGAAAAAGGAGGGAAGCAAGTTATGCCTACATTTCTAATCCAACTTGAGGAGGACTACTTCCGGCAGGAGAACTACGACAGCCTTTTGAACTGTCTACAGAAATGTGGAGCGGGACTGGTGGGGATTGAAATGAGTGTACCTGAAAACTGCGGCTCTCTTCCAGGAATTTTATCAAACGTTACTCTTCCAATCTTGAATAAGCTTGTTATTAATTTTACCAGTAATCCGTTGGGTAACGTAAGGGAAGATGAAGTTATTCTAAGTCACCCTTCCAACATTACATATCTTTTTCAATCCCTGCTAACCAGAAATGAGTCACTGAGAGAGTTAGTTCTTAGCTCTTGCAACTGGAAAGAATTGCATTCCTTTCCTGGAGCTCAGTACGCATACCTGCCCAGTAGTCTTACCAGCATAGTAGTTGAGTTTATGGGCGCGGAAAGATTATGGAGATTTTAACAAGGAATCATCTTCCCAATTTACGATCATTGGTTTTGGGTTTCACTTCTGGGAGCACTCTCTCTACTGGGCTTCTTTTTCAAATTTTTGAAAACACTAAGAAAACTTTGTGTCGTCTAAACCTAAGCGGAGATGACTATTCTGGCCCTCCAAGAGTTTCCAATTTGCTCCGTTTTCCAGTCATGGAGACATTAAAGAATTTGCAAATTGACAGGGTGCACTTTGAGTTGGAAGCAGGAATCCCATCAATAGAGGCTCTGTTCCCCAAGCTTGAATATTTAGGATTGTACGACCAGACTCCCGAGATGTTGCAAAAATGGACGACTGGAAGTGCATGCACTTCAGTGAAAATGCTTGCTTTGGAATTGGTGGATGAGAGCAAGCCAAGTACTCCATCTAACACGCTGCCTTTGAGATTGGAAATTGTGCAAAGTACGCATCTCAGATTCCCAAATGTTAGCAATTTGACTCTACAAATGTGCGGAAAGGATAGCTCCGGATTGAAGTACATCTTTATGGAAATGAGGCAGTTGATAGGCCTACACATTGTTGTGTCCGGTGGTGCATCAATTCCTAATTCCAATCATTGGGATTCCATTTTGATTGGTGCTCCAGTCAGCTTTGTTGTGGGAATGGGAGCTTGTCCCGAATACTGGAATCAAGTTGAGCTAAAGAACGACCTGCCATCCATTACAATGTTGGAAGGTAAAGTTTGAAACAAGATGAAATAGGGCTCCGAAATAAATTAATAATTATGGCTTTAATTAGAGTTAAGGTGTCTGTCATTGGAAGAAGATGAGTTGGAGCATTTGGATGATAATAATGCGGATAAGCCCCTTATCTCAGACCTTGCCTTTGTTTACGGATTCCTCCAGATGCCCGAATTGATTTACCTGACTTTGAAAGGACGTTTCCGGGTATGTCGTATACATTATTTCTATTGGTTGTACAATTTATATTCCATACCTGCGTCTAACATAGGAAAAGGTGCCAATTGTTTTGTTTTATTTTGCAAGGCTTCTAAGGAAATGGATAATGAGTGGAAGAAAATAACTGGTCGTCCGATTAAATATTCAGGTTCAAAATGAGAATACGGGATTGGTAGTTTAAGGACTTTAAAAGTGTTATGTTCACGCATTTACACCAATTTATGCTTTTGTGTAATGCTACTATTTCAAATTGTCTATTTGTGATGGTGGCCTAAAGATAGTGCTCGTAAACTAATCGACAATTGTAAAGACGTTTTAGTTAATTGAATCGTCTGAATCTCAAATGGAAGCTTCTGTGGATTATTGGCAAACGGTTGAATAATTTTGGAGTGGATTTATGTAGTTTGATTTGTAAGCTTTGTAAGATTTTCAGTAAAAATATAATAGTTTCTTTAAAAGACGTATTATTTGCAGTTTTTGAATAACAATTTTGTTCATAGTTATAACTTGTACACGTACGCTAGTAAGATGTGGTAACTGTTACAGTTAAACTGTAACACTCGAGATAAGCATATCATATTCACTTGAAAGTTTAAAACCTAGAATTCACAACAAAACATTTTTTAAACCTATTTTGTAGATACTGGACATAATTCTTGATTTTGCCAGCCGTGGAATTTTCGGTAACCCGCATAGCCATAGCAAGCAAGTATGCACACTTCGACTTGTTTCAAAAAGCTGGAGACAAAGTTTGACCAAACTTTTGCGAAAAACCCGCTGGCCATTGTTTTGTCAGAGGTTGAATGAAGAAAACTCGATAAACGGTACAGAATATGTGCGCACTAAAGGTAAAGCTTTGGACCAGTTTGAAAAGTTTCTTTTGTCAACCAAAACGTCGGAAGCGGATCCAATTCCCTCATTTTATTTAAGCATTCAGAAAGAGTTTTTTCACTTGGAAAACTACAACAGTTTTAGTACCTTTCTTGAAAAATGCGGTCAAGGAATGACACACTTGTATCTCAGTGTTCCTTCAGTAGGTTCTCTTCCGTGTATATTTTCAAATCTCAATCTTCCGCTCTTGCATTCTTTGGAAGTAAACTGTAATGAATATTACCCAAGCAGTATTAACCATGTTGAAGCAAAGGATGTTGGCGGAGCTTATAACATTGTGTTTTTAGCCCAGACTTTAATCAACAGTGCTGAGAATCTCAAGCAAGTATGCTTTACTGGCACAGATGAAAAAGAAATTACACGTGGCATGCAATTTATCATTTTACCGGTTTCCATTACTACCTTGGAAATAGGTGTGAGCAATAGATGTGTTGAGCTACAACTGCTAGAACGAAATAAGCTTCCAAAGTTATCAAAATTAACAATTACATTCATAAATAGATAGAAGCTTCTTGCACCTAGAAAATGTTCTCAAAATTATTAGCAAATATCGGCAGAAATTGCAAGTTTTACGGCTTGAATCTGCGTACGACACCAAGTTCAAACCACCAAAACATTTGCGTTATATAAGATTCCCAGTTATGACAAAATTAGAGGAATTGCAATTATGGATTCCGCATGTAGAGGTAGACACTAGGATTCAAAGTGTATCAACAAATTTTCCAAAACTATGGAAATTGTCTGTTTTTAACCAAACACATGCAATGTTACACAAATGGATATCAAACTCACCTGTATCCACTCTGAAAACATTTGAATTACAGCTTGCCAAAATCTTAAATTCGACAGATTCAGAGACCTTGCCAATTTCTGCTGGAACTTTGAAAAGCATTCACAAAACGTTTATTAATGTTACAACACTATACCTTAGAATTTTGGGAACTGAGATATTGGGTTTGAAATATGTGTTCAAGGAAATGACATGTTTGACCAGTTTGAGAATTCAGCCTGAGGAACAACACTTTTCAAACTCTAACCATTGGGATGCTCTTTTTATCGGGGTGAACGTTAGCACACTTGAAAGCTTAAATGCTAAAAGTAAATCTGGAAAACAAGAAATTGAGATAAATTCTACGGAACCTTCCATCAGAATGCTAAAAGGTATTGGCGCTTATTCGCATTTGGTAATGCTGATATATTATCATGGGCAATAATTAACCATTGGCTCTACTATCTATTACCCAAGATTTGAGAATCCTGCATTTGAGAACGTGCGTTTTGGAGGATGACGATGATTTAAAGTTATCCCTGATTTCGGATTTAGCGTTTAAATTTGCTTGGCTGAAGATGCCCAAGCTTAAACATTTAATACTTAGAGGAAATTTCATGGTGAGTTATATAATAACTCAAATGATCAAATTTTTTGGAATAAACTTTTATGTGTATACCACGTTCGCAAATCACTATATTGAAATTGTTTACAGGCTTCCCATGCGATGACCGAGGAATGGAAGAAAAGAAAGGAAAGTAGCATACAATACACAAGATTGTGAAATGTGAGCAAAGAGGCTAACCTCTATTTACTATATTGTTTATTGGTTTGCAAAATATTTAAAACTTGAATATTTTGAAACACGAGTTAACTTTTAGATGATAGATGAACCATAGGTGTCACACATTTATATTGTTTTTATAGCAGAAGAATAATCTAAAGCCTAACATAAGTAATTTATGATAAGAATGGGATACTTAACCAGCCAATGGTAAACCATTAAAAATGCTCGCTGCGAAAGACCTGATTTAGACCCCACTTAACCTTGTTTACACCCCATTTAACCTGGTTAAAAGCCCATTTAGCCCATCTACAATAGGTAAAACATCTCTATAATAGATAATAATGGGTCTAATTGACCCAGCTTTGCTGATTTTGACCCTTTTAGCCCCCTGGTAGCCTGATTTTGACCCCAAACAGCCCGATTTTGACCCCAAATAGCCCGATTTTGACCCCAAATAGCCTAATTTTGACCCCAATAGCCTGATATAGACCCCAGATAGCCTGGTATAGACCCCAAATAGCCTAATTTTGACCCCAATAGCCTGATATAGACCCCAGATAGCCTGGTATAGACCCCAAATAGCCTGGTATAGACCCTAAACAGCCTGGTAGAGACCCCAAATAGGGTAACCCCAATAAATCGCAGGGGTTGTTGTAAAACTCAAGTGTACTAGGTTCAGGTAAGCAAACAGAAACATGAACTTGTCTAATATTCCAAATTAATTTGGTAGAAATGTTTCCACTTCCTTCAGAGATAGCTAATCAAATCAATCAACTGGATAGGATAAACACAAGTAAAAGCATACGTTACTAAACAATGTATTTATTTAATTGAACTCCTTCTTAATAAATAACTTTTGTACAATAACATTTATCAAAAACAGTAATCAATCTAAAAGTCTTCAGTCTCTCTTCATCTTTACATTGGTATCAACGAGACACAGAGAGAAATCCGCCTGACGATGATCTCCTCCCATGAATCTTTTTACAGTGAACCCCCAGCGCTCCATGATTGCCAAACGTTCTTCCACACTCAACACACCTTATCTCATTCTTCTTAATAATCACAGGCTTCACCTCTTCCATTTCCTCCTCCTCGTCATCTTCATCAAATATCTCCAGTATTTCCGGTGGAGCCTCCGGCATCCCCTCAAAGCTGCTGCTACAACTACTAACCCTTTCAATCTTAATCCCAATCTCCTCCTCCTCGTCATCCGAATCCAACTGGATCACCTCAGGTTCCTCAAACTGTCCCGGTGTCGACACAAATTGCCCCCGAATCTCGGTAAATTTCACCTCAATCTCCTCCTCTTCCATCTCGTCAATGTATTCCGAAGCAAACTCAATCTCGAACTTGTCGTCGCCCATGGACACCTCCAAGGGATCCCTCAACGGCACTTGTACCCCCCACACATCCTCCAGAGGTTCCTCCTCCTCCTCTTTCAACTTGTGACTGTTCAAGTGCTCATTTAACTGGTTATCGTTTTGCACTCTTAAACCGCAAACTTGGCATTGGAACCCCTTCCTCTTTCTCAGTGCCATCACTGGAGTGGAGTTATCCTTTATCTTAACAGCTGGAGCTACTGCCTCAACTTTTGGCAAAATTCGTGACCTTTTCCCCCGCTTGGCCACTTGGTATCCCTCCACTCCATGTATTTTCAACATGTGCATTTTCAATGGCGTACTTTGGGTAAATGTCCAAGTGCAATTAGGACATTGGTACGGCCTTTCTCCAGTATGACGACGCATGTGGCAAGTTAACGTGTTCTGAAGACGGAACCTTTGACCGCACACCGTACAAATGAATGGTTTGTCTTTGGCACTGACACTGGTCACAGGTGCCTTCTTCTTTGTCATCGTCACCTTTGATGATTTTTTGGAAGGGTTTTTCTGTCCATTTTCAGTATTGATAAGCTCCGGGTGCTTGACCCTCATGTGTGCCAACATGATATCCTTTCGGGAATATATTCCTGGACAGTGCGGACAAGGAACTTGAAGACCACCCGAGTGGAAAATGGTATTCAGGTGACGAGTTAACTGACTTTGTTTAGGAAAGGATTTGTTGCAAGGTTTGCACTTGAATTGCTTCTTCATTTTGACTTTTGGAATATTTAATTAACTGATTGTTAGAAATTTAAAGGGAAACTGTTTAATTTGCAGGGAAAATTGCGTTGAATGTAACTGTTTGACGACGCAGGAGTTTTTGTGAACTGTTTCTGTTTTCATCTGGTTCTGGTTTGGAGAGTTCACATATAGCTGGGATCGGTGCTGGTTCCATGGGGCATTGTGCGTGTGAAAACCGTGCGCTACGGATTATATACGTACCTACCTAAACCGCTCATGAAAATCGGTTTTAGAATGGAAACGGCTATTTTTAAAACATACTTTAAGGGAAAAAATAAGGATTATGCACATTGTTCAACTTTCATGAAGCTTTTGGGTACCTGATATATACGTTTGAAATTATACAAGTGCTTTATGTAAATGCAGAGTGCAATGCAAAAAGGGGAATTTTAGATACTTTTAATGTACCTTTAATCCTCTGTTGCTTTTAAAACGCGCAGATGAGTTTAAGTAACCGGTAAATCCGATTAGAAATGAGTGCATATTGAAATTCTTGTTCGTGTTTATATATATATATTTAGTCTGGGAACCGTAACATATTATTTATTGCATGATTAACTTTATATGGCCGCCATACTATGGCGTCATCGAGAAAAACTGAAAAAGGAAAGAATGCTATACTTAGTTTTGTTAAAAACAATATGATAGCGGATTTGTACTGAAAATTAACTGCGTAAGGCTTTTGGAATTATTTCTGATTATGTGTTTCCTGTTTGAAGAAAATTTGCAGGAAATTCATCAATTTTTTTCATTAATTCATTCATTAATTCATTAATTTATTAGTAATATTGCAGTGCATGCGTGCAATTTGTAATTACATGCATGCAATATAAAAGATGATTCAAATCAAGTGTGTAGATGGCATTTGGTACATTAAATAATGTTTTGTATCTTTGTCAACGTTACATATAACAATACTAAGAAACTGTTAGCAGCCATTTGAATACATGAAAAATTATCATTTTTATGGTTTGTTTTGCTTCTGGAGTTGGAGTCTGGACTGGAGTACGTTTGTCCTTGAATGAATTATCAGCTTCGGCTTCAACGTTGATTCATGCACCACGAAACAATCGTATGCATTGCTATTCCCATAAATGATTCCAATCACAATATGTGTGGTAAATAGGCAAGTTTGTATGATTACTACGTTAGCACAAACAAACTCAACATATTATATTTACACTTTCATTTTTACTCAGGTAGTAGACGATACTTGCTCTTGGAGCGTAGCTCATCATCAAAGATTTTTGCTGTGCGTTCGCTTATAATGTAATTGTGAATTTTTCAAACGCTAGTCAAAATGGGAATCATAGCTTTCTTTTTCGGGGGTTCTTTAGCTTTAATTTTATTCATTTGTGTCTATCTGACCTGGGCACTTCGCCGGAAAGCCGCATATTACAAAAAGCATTGAGTAGCTTATCTTGGCGCAGGTCTCAACCGAAACTTCAGGACCCTCACTGGCAAACTAAATTTCATTGCTCTCGACGAAGAAATCTACAAAGATGCTAAAGAAACCAAAGCTCCCATTGTTGCCGTATCCGACATCACTGGTCAAACCAGTCTCGTTGTTACCGATATACTACGTCGCATAATGGTTAAGGATTTTGACCATTTTGTAAACTTACGAGGAATCAACACATATCAAAGAAGCAAGTACATACTTTACCAAAATGTTATTCGTTTTAAAAGACGATCAGTGGAAAGCTCTAAGAGCCAAAATGACACCGGCTTTTAGCTCGGGAAAAATAAAAAGAATGTTTAATGTTTCAATCGTTTTCAACAACACAAAAAATGTTGACTTTCATTTGAACGAGACATGATACCGATAATAGCACAACAAGCAGTTTTCATTGATACAAGCGCAAAGCATACAACTTTTTGTGTTCAGTGGCCCGTAAAAAGGTTGTTTTGCTGCTCACAACGCAATAAGTATACTACTGGCTTTACATTGCAATGCATTGCAATATCCATTACATGTTGCTCACTTTTGTTTTGGTTCTGACAGAAGTGTAGGTGTAATCCACAATTAACTATTTTTCCTAATTTCTCTGTTAGTTATATTACCAATCTAGAATCTAGATGGTGTAATTCTTGAGATTTTGCTGGTGTATTTCTGATAAACCGTGAAATGGACACTGGCCAAAAAAAGCGATGTGACAACAGTGACAAGGTTGCTACTCAGGCATCCAGTTCCCCACAGGAAGTGGAAATGGAGGAGTCTGTGCGCGTTGCGTTGGCTCTGCCGTTGGTGAGTGAAATGTTCAATTAATTATTAGGTTGAAGCCTTTAATTTGGAAGAGGAGTACTTTACAAATTTTTGGGTATTTTTCTGTTTTTAGTTGCTGGAAATGATATTGGATTACGCTATGCGTGACAAAGGTGGAAACCTATGTCCTGAAAACATTCAGATTTTACGCTTGGTTGAGAAAAGTTGGAAGGAAGCCGTGTGCAAAAAGCTACTTGACAACAAGGAACCAATATTTCGGTTGAAATTAGATAAAAATAACTCGTTAGTGGAATCCCAGTTTGTAATGGAAAATGGGAAACTTTTGGACACATTCGTTGATTATTGGACTGTTGGAAAAGGTATGCCAACATTCCGAATCCAACTTGAGGCGAACTACTTCCGGCTGGAGAATTACGATAGTCTTTTAAACTGTCTACGGAAATGTGAACGGGGACTGGTGGAGATTCAGATGAATGTGCCTGAAAACTGCGGTTCTCTTCCAGGAATTTTGTCAAACGTTGCTCTTCCAATCTTGACCAAGCTGACCATTAATTTTACCGGGAATCGGTTGGAAAACGGGAGGGAAGATGAAATGGATCTAGATCACAGCTCCAATATCACCCTTCTGTTTCAATCACTGCTAACCAAAAATAATTCCCTGAGGGAGTTAGTTCTTACCAGTGACAACTGGGACAACTTGCATGGCTTTCCTGGAGCTCAGTACGCCACCCTGCCCAGTACTCTTACCAGCATTCAAATTGATTTTAAGGGTGCGGAAAAGATTCTGGAGATTTTAACAAGGAATCATCTTCCCAATTTATATTCATTGGACTTGGGAGTCACTTCTGGGAACACTGTGTCCACTGTACTTCTTTATCAAATTTTTGAAAACACTAGGAAAACTTTGCGGTATCTAACCCTCGGCGGAGAAGACTATTCTGGCCCTCCAAGAGTTTCCACTTTACTCCGTTTTCCCGTCATGGAGACATTAAAGAAGTTGGCAATTCATAGGGTTCACTTCGAGTTGGAAAGGGAAATTCCATCAATGGAGAATTTGTTTCCCAAACTTAAGGGATTACTATTGTACGACCAGACTCCCGAGATGTTACAAACATGGACGTCTGGTAGTGCATGTACTTCAGTGGAAAAACTTGCTTTGGAATTGGTGGATGAGAGCAAGCCAAGTACTCCATCGAACACGCTGCCTTTGAGCTTGGAAGCCATGCAAAGTGCACATCTTAAATTTCCTAATGTTATTAACTTGAATGTCCAAATCTGCGGAAGGGATAGCTCCGGATTGAAGTACATCTTTATGGAAATGAGGCAGTTGACCACCTTGGTCATTACTGTGACTGATGCTGCGTCAGTTGTTAGTTCGGATCATTGGGATTCACTTTTGATTGGTGCTCCAGTCAGCTTTGTTGTAGGAATGGGTGCTTGTCCCGAATACTGGAATCAAGTGGAGCTAAAGAACGACCGTCCATCTATCAGAATGTTGGAAGGTAAGTTGGAAGCAAGGTGAAATATGTGGAGCTCCAAAATAAGTTATGGATTATTAGGATGAGGGTATGAAATTACTCTAAAATACTTTTGGTTTTAATTAGAATTAACCTGGCTGTCTTTGGAAGAAGATGATGTTGATGAGGAGGATCTGGATGATGATAATGCAGACAAACCCCTTATCTCCGACCTTACCTTTGTTTACGGATTTCTCATGATGCCCAAGTTGTTTTACCTGACTTTGAAAGGACGTTTCAGGGTGAGTCCTTCATATTATTGGTATTTGTTGTTCGATTTTTATTCGAAGATCTACTGTTAAGACTTAACCGTTAAGTGAAAAAGTACCAATTGTTTTGTTTTATTTTGCAAGGCTTCTAAGGAAATGGATAAAGAGTGGAAGGAAATAACTGGTGGTCCGATTAAATGTTAAAGAGGTTCACAATGAGGATACGGAATTAGTAGTTTAAATGGACTTTTCAAGTTTCATGTTCACGTTTATCATCGTTTTATGCTTTTGTGTAATGCTACTGTTTCATATAGTTTATTTGTATTTGTGACCTGAGGAAAGTGCTCTTAAACTAATTGTCAATTGTAAAGACGCTCTAGTGCAAAGTGCAAATTTATATTTAAATGCAAAGTGTAAAGCTTTTGTGGATTATTGGCAAACGGTTTGTAAGCTTTGTAGTAAAAATATTATGGTATTTTAAAATACGTATTGATTTGCAGTTCTGAAAAAAATTTTGTCACGGTTATAACGCGTACTGCATGGATTGTTTTAGAAATCCAGAACGCTTAGAGCTATAGTAATGATTATGTGGTTACGCATACAACTTGTATATCAGCAGTGATATTACTCAACCATCCTTAAACTCAAAACCGATCAAACTACGTAGTTTTGAAAAATCATATACTTCATTTTACTGAAATATACACAGAAATGGTATATATTAACTCAATCTAAGTCCAAGTCCAAGCTTCAATAATCACCATTTGGAACTAAGCACGTACATTTTATATATTTAAAGCAGCCTATTATTACGTAACAGATATTCTTCGTCCAAATTGCCGCACTCCTGAATTTAGTAGAAAATTATTAGTTATACAAGTATCTCCTAGTACTCAAAATGATTTTGTAATATTTAGTTTAGTACCTGAGCTTTATATTCCTCAAACGTTTTACAAACCTCTTGGTGTGACTTTTCCAGGTTTAGTCGAATTTCTTTATACAATACAACTTTTTTAGCTTTTTCTTGTACAGCTTTGTCCACCATCACATTTGTAATTCTCCTTTTTATCTTATCCAGCTCCCACTTCTCAAAACTTTCTGCATTCATATATAATTTCTTGAACTCATCATTTATCCAGTTTTTAAGCCACTTCATTAATTGAGACTGCTCACGCTTTTCTAACCAGTTTAATAATTTATTTTGTTTCTTTTGAGAGTCTGTGATCATTTTGTTTATACAATTGAATATCTAATAAAGTATAAAAACAGAATTACGTCAAACCTATTAAAAGTAATTCAAGCAGTTATAACACAGTTTTACAATTACATCAATTTGCATATTCCTTCGAAATTCCTTTTCTTCCTGCATTTGTTGATGAACCAAATCCTCTAGATTCTTTGGAAGCTTTCTGATAAACAATTTTCTGAAAAAATTAAACCTATTTCTTGGAGCCACTGCAAGCTTTCTTTCCTTTTCGTGTTTCTTTTGCAAAGCGCTCAATTTTCTTTCCAGTTTCTGCTTCTTCTTTTTGTACTCTTTGTACTCTAAAAACTTTTCAAATGACACTGGTGTAAGGACAACCTCCCTGAAAAGTACTGACAAATCCGGTGGTGGTGGCATTCTTTTAAGAATCTTATTTATCAGCTCATCCGTTTTAGTGGGCTTAGGATTAGGATTTGATTCTTCTTTCACTACATCATCCATTCCAAACAAGCTCAGTAAATTTTCTCTTCTTGTTATCTCGTTTGGACAATCTACGGGAACTGTATCCCTTGTGTCCGTTTGAGTGTTTGGTTCATAATTATTGAGAATTATACGAACAAAAACAGTGGAAAGACCTAACGACTGTCCACTTTCATTTCGTAATACAACGTGATGATAGCCTGGCATAATAGTTGTCACCGGAATTACACGATGTCCAATTAATTTATCGCAATCTTCGTGAACGGATATTCTGATGCTTGCCAATTCGGAACACACAACTTTCTCAAACACAAATGCTTCCTCGTCGTATTCAGGATTTAAGCCGTTTTCTGGAATGAGTCGCGTTCTGAACCTTCCACGATTTAGATCTATAGGCAACCCATACATTTCCACGCATACGTAGGTACCAATACGTTTATGTGTTAAAAACTGACCCGATATAACCTAAGTGCAAATAAATTAAAATTAAAAAATAACCCAATTCATAAATTAACTCGGTTTTAAGTATGCATTATGCAAACTTTATAAATAGATTGTCTGACTTGTAGTACCTTGATTGATAGTGTAACAGGGGATGTTTTAGTTAAAACTGATTCCACAAAAGGGTCAAACTGTTTGTCCTCCCTGCGCATTATTTCCGGCTTTAATAAATACCCTGACTGCCCATTAAACTCAAAAAGTCCCAGATTATATTGCATTGCCAAATCTGTTTCAATCATAAATAATATTGATGCTGATAAAATTATAAATTTTTAAAGTTAAGCCACTAAACCTTATTTTTGCTGCTTGTAACTCACCCAGTGTTTGAAAGTTTAAAGCTACTAATTGACAACCCGAATTCCAAAACATATGAGGTAAATAGTTTGTTGAGTCAATTCTAGTCCCGACAGGAATTGTCCTTGTCAAATGAGTTTTGTTATGATTCACAAACTCAACAGGACCTTTTTTCATCAGCACTGTTGCTCGTCGCTCATCAAATTCACACGTTTCAAAGCTCTTGTTGCGAACTGCATATAAACCGTGGCAAACATTCATCAGTCATTTAGTTTGTGCAAATAAACAGAACTGCACCCACTAAAACTACTTTAATTACCTTTAGCTTCATGAAATCCGTCGAATGCCGTCCTTTGTGCGTAGGTAACCAAGTCATAAATCCCTTCACTTGTATGCAATTTACTGTTTGTACATTCATTATTTTCCAACTTCTCCAAACTTTTAAAATCTGTGTTCACGTTTTTCTGTGAGGTTGCTTTGCTCATAACAATTATTCTTCGTTTTAATGAGAACGGAGATGGCAAAGTTACGCCAGCAGACAACTACAAGCGATAAATCATTTTAAAAACTTTACATTATTAGCTTGAACATTTTTTGCAAACTTTCGCACATTTGTTTTATGTTAATACAGGATGTGACTCAAGTGGAATTTCTAACAGCATTTCCCCAAAATACTGCCGACAATATTGAACAACTTTGGTCTGCTGCTCCGGACGACAATTTCCGTTGCGAATATTAAGAATCACAGGATAGTCGGATGTTTTAAAAGCACTCTCCGCAATTGCTTCAATTACGTCCTGTTATATTTACAAAAAAAAACATAATATTCTACATTGCGCATTGTGCTAGTAGCATTATCAAAAACGCGGGGTATTATACCTTTCATACGTGACTAGCGTGAAACCCTGAGTAACCACTGGCTCTCCTGTTGCATCAGTCCAAAGGTCAAGCTCAACGCTTCTACAGCCGGCTACAAGACAAAGTCTGTACATTTCCACAGAGCATTTTCCAGTCAATTGACGGCCTATAATTTTGAATATTTACTTTCCAATTAATAATTCAATTGGTTGACAAAATGCTTTCACTTACCTGTAAGATAGGTCATATTTGAAGAGTTGATAAAATAATGGCTTAGAGGTTGGTCCATATCCTGATTCAAAGCCAGCTTGTCAAAGTTTACAACAAAATGCTCCTCAGACATCTAGAGAAAACCATCTACTGACATTTGCGCATGGATGCGGTTACTTTCATCAGGCTCGTAAGTGTTAATTATAATTCTTATCTGTTCTTCCGATAATGGTTCCTTGACTCTCTGAACATTATTTACAAACTCTAATAACTGCTCTAAACTCATCAGTTTATCCAAAGAGTTTTGTGAAAATTTGTCAAGCATATCTTCAATTTCGGTTCTTTTAGTCAATTTCTTGTAAATATTAAACAACTTTTCAAACGTGAAGTTGGTCGGGTGAATTGTGTCTTCCTGAAAGTAAATTAGTACTTTTCAATAATATGTGTTAAATTTAAAATATAGTTGCGATTGTTACAAACCTCAAACCATGGTAGATCTTTTTCTGCCAATGCTTGTTGTACTTTCTTACGATCCCCTGGATGTTCTGATAGCAAGTCAACAATACCTTCTACCTGAATTTCTCCCTGTGTATTTGTTAGTAGGCATATTCGTGTATGAAGCTTTTTGAGATGCCATAGGGCTGACCCGTTTCTTTGGTAAGGGTTAAACGCAAGTTTTAAAAGTTCATCACACCAGAGCTGAGCAAGCAAAAAATATTTATTTCAAAATTAAAGTAGTGTAGTTGATTTTGATTCTCATATTCTATGCTTACTTTAGCAGTTTCCCTATTTTTGCAACAGAAGGTTAAAAACGAAATGTTGACAAAGTCAGGACCAAAAACAATTGTAACCGTTCTATTTTCTAAAGAATCAGGAAACTTTAGTGACATGACTTCTGGCACATTGGAGTTCTGTGGAAGTCGTGCATTTTTCCCGGTTCTGGTATCACGAATGGTTGATATGTCTAGCAGAGTCACTTCCTTGTTATAATTTATATATTACGAAAAATTTCAGCCTATTTAAGTTGCCAAACTAATTTCAAATGTATGAGGTTATAGGAAAACGTATGTCACTATTACCCTGTCTGAATTAATCCAATAGAGAAAAAAACCATTCTCTTCCACTTTTAGTGTGACTTTGGTAGATTCCTAAAAAGTTATTGAAATTACAATTGCAATTGCTAGCAGATAGCTTACAAATCATTTTAAAATATAAAACTTACGCCCTCATCCAATTTGATAAATACGTCTCCGTGGATGAGCTCTTGTGGAACAAATATTTTGTTCAATTGATACATGTTTCACTTGTTTTTTCTTCTTATATTCTAGCTGTCACAAAAACCGAGTCAAGTTTCTTAAAAATTACTGTATTATTTTTTATAAAGCATATTTTCTGCAATAACAAATTGTTTTACTATTTGTTTCGCTGCTTTTAAAACTGTGATAAGTCATTTTTGAGTTATGTTCAATGCAATAAATAAAAGTATTCACGGCAGCTTGACACAGCTCACAATAGTGTACTGGGTTTGTGTGCGGAACTTCTTATCGCCAAATCTCTACTTATGACGCTTTGTTTATATAACATACCTCAAGCCTAATCAATGAATATATTGCACTCAAAGTGTACATTGTTTTTGTCGCCAGAGCATCATTGACGAAGTGTGTTGTGATATATCGCAAAAATTACAATAATTGCATTATAATAATTCATACACACTACAAACAAAAGAGTGGTGGATACAATTGGTTTGTTTACCGAAGCTTTCAATTTTTTGAGAATGTATGTGTTATCTTGTATGTAGTTTAAACGATAAAAATACGTAACCAGTATGCTAAGAGAATAATAAATATAATCATACCATTTTCCAAGTAGAAATTATTGCAGAGCTTGTTATCTTGTTATAAATATTTATATGAGTGTGGAAGCAGCAGATCTTGATGGCCTTCGGTACACTCTCCCAGTCAGCACAAAACCGTAAGATAAGCATTGTTACGATATTGGCATAGCCGTGCTGGTTTTGTATCAATATGACCGGTTTTGCAACAGTCTGCCAACACATAGCGTATTGCTTGTCTTGTGCTGGATCTGTATTGGCTCTGTATTGTATTTTTGATATGTTGGTGCGTCGTCGTCTATGCCAATACATAACCAGCATTCTTAATCAACGAGTCTGAATTGGACCAATACTAAGCCAATACACAACCAATACATCTTTAATTTAGCATATGCATAGCCAATATGAAGCCAACAGTAATCCAGCATCGATAAAAATGTGCAAAATATTATCCTTGTACAAGTTTTAGTTAAATTTAATTATACTTTTTATTAAAACTACTCAAGTACTCATATTACATAAAGGAATACAAATTTCCCTTTATAGGGCAACAGTATACATTTTTTAAACAAACTCATGGTTTTAACCACGATTGGCGTCGTCGTTGGATTCTTTACAGCAAAAATGAACAACTTCGTACTGTTACATGGATGCGTTATGTCTGTGTCTGGACAGTTGTTATCTAGCGTGAACATATCTACATTTGATTCGATACTATCATTTACTAAAATTCCACTACTAATTCCGAGGTTTAATGAAGAAACACTTAAACTGACACTTTGCACTTCATTTCGTGGCGATGAACTAATTATCGGGGGAATTGGAAGTTTCAACTTCTTCAGAGTTTTCTGCAGTTCCCTCTTTGCGCGGCGTTTTAGAGTTCTCCGAGGTGTTTCCATTCTGGTTCTGGCGACGCTTTCGACCTCCCTTACGATCTCCCGAAGTCCTGAACCAACAGCCGACGTGATGATTAATAAGTTTGTTTGTAGCTTTATGAAATGAAACTCGAACAGCTTCTACAAAATCAATTAAATTGTAGTTAGGTATATTTGCGCCATAAATTTCAGTGTTTATTTTAGCTTATCTATTTTTCTTTAAGAAAACATACCCCTAACTGCTTCCAAAACTCGTAAAGATCCTACTCCAATTTTCCCTGTCTTTTCTGTCAAACGAACATTTAAAGCAAATTCATGCTGGAATAGGTAGTTGAGTGCACCGTAAGTGGTCAAGGAAATTTCGTGACCTCCTATTTTAGCTAGGCAGGCGACCTTAAAGCAATATAATAATTCTGTTTAACTTGCACCACGTTAACTGAACAATCAAAATTTTATTACCAGGTAGTCAAAGTTATTAGAAGCTTGCACCCAATCTTCGAGTCCCCGTAGTTCAGAGACACTGGAAATAGGTATAAATGGAAGCTTTGGAATGTCCAAAGATGGTGTTCCCTTTGCTAGATTCTGCAGTAAAAGCTTCTTCAGATCCTTAATCTCTTGGCTCAGCACTGTCTGGTTTTCCAGGATTTTAACCAGTAGACCTGCAAAATAATTTGCAAAATAAAATAAGATTTACATTATTGCTGTGTACTTTTTAAGTAAAATATGTGCAATTAATTTACCATTTGACGCATCGGAGGGCGCTGGATTGTTGAGTCCATGAGAGCTTCCAAACTGGGCAGGTACCGAAACGTGGAGCGGTGTTTGACTTCCTAGTCCTTGGTTAGGTGCAAGATGATTGAGCTGCTCATCATTCCCAATCCCATGAGTGGATAGGCTTGGAAGAGCTGGAAAAGAGAATTTTAGAGCATTAGGTATTTTTAAAACTTTTTATAAATCAATGAAAAAAGATGACGATTTCCGTACTAAAGAGATGAGATCCAGGTTCAACTATCTGAATACCATTCGAGGGGTCAGGGTTGCAAACTATGCGAACGTTAGTAGGATTTACTGAAAAATAAAGTATTACAATACTATTAAAAGTGAAACACAAATAATTTAAATCGTCGAATTACATACCTACTCCAACAGAATGGCTTGCAGTCGGAATTCCAGAACCCCCCGATTGTCCTCCTAAAAACGGGATATTACCTCCGGTGTTAGCACCCGAATTTGGGACCCCGAATACGGCACTTCGAGAATTGCTTGTCGATCCTTTTTCTGCTTCCGCTTCACTGGACTCGATGTCAGACGTCTCCAAATATCTCGTCTCCTTTCTTTCTGCTTCGAGAAGTGTGTCTAATCAACAATTAAAATAATTGGATTGTTTTAGCGCATGATCTCCAGTCAATTATTTTAATACCACCAATAAACTTAAGCTAAATTTATAGATGATTACCGTAAGTTCCAATCAGCCTGATTTTGTACCGTGGGCACGATTTTGAAGGCAGCACAGATCCAGCAGTCCGCCGTAAAGTTTCAAATTCGGCCAAACTGGTGTCCTTGGCGTAACGGCATTTAGTTCGATTTTCATTTATCCAGGACGAAGGAACGTACGAAACTGCACTGCCATTCGCGAACAGAACAACTAAAAAATCTTTTAGTTGCTCATTTGAGAGGTCCATTTTCAGTATTCTTTTGAGACTTTTAGCTTTGTTAAAAAATTTACACTCAAGTCCGTCTGAAAGTGACACTGACTGGTATTATAAGAAGTGAATGAAGCGAGCAACCTGCTGATTGTGTGATCGGTATTGGGAAAAACAGGCGGTTGACCGCCATATCATTCCCGCCGTGTTGCATTGTTGGCAATAGAATTGGAACCATGTATTGGGCATAGCAAGTGTGTGTAGCATCAATTTTGCGATGGAAAACGGTATTGGATTTGTATTGGCATTTCAAACAGTTGTTTGACAATTGGCAACGCTGACGCTGAACCAATATGAAACCAACAATGGCATGCATTGATGAACATTCATACAACGTATTTATGCTGGTTAGATGCATACAATGCCAATGCTGGCATACGCAACGGTAAACCAACGCATTCTGACGGCTGTGCCAACATTTATGCTGACTGGGCTGATGTCGTACGCACGGCGGACGCTGGATCGTTTCACCGATTCCAAAATATTTACCTGGATATTGAACTGGAGAAAAGCTTCCATCGCAGCTTTGTATTTAAAACGTAATGCTGTGCAGGTTCGGCAGGTTGGCAGAGATACCTATTTACCCGGATCATGCAAAACACATGTAGAGTTTTTCCTAAAGCAAGTGTGCTGATACTATATTGGACTCTGTGAACTCATTTTTGACTGGATTAAAGTTTAATTTTTGATAAAAAAAATGTAATTATTTATTGGTATTCTTCATTTCTTTGTATTCTTAATTTCATCCAGTATGGTGTACCGTAACATCTACACAGAGATATTGACAAAACAAAAGCAGAAAGTTCCAGTACATTCTCATCTTTTAAGATGCTTGATTATGTACAGTGCCTTCAAAAAGGGAAGGATATTTTTTCATTTTCCTGTAATTTTTTTATGAGACGTTCAATCCGTGTGGTTAATTATGTGCTTATGTAGAGTAGTTAATAGCTGTTATACGTGCCAACTTTCGTGACATTCTGTTGAGTAACGTAGTAGCTAGGAGAAATTAACCAAAAGTTGACATTTCGAAGTGTTCAAAAACCTAAGGATATGTAATTTTCTACCGCTCAGATTTGCTTCCATTGATTTTATATCTCACCAAACTGCCTTGAAATGATCATAAATGGATACATTAAACATGATTAATACAAAAAATGCTGACTTTGTAGAGTTTTTATCCTCTAGCACAAGAGTCAATAAGGTTACACGAGTATACAAGGTTCACAAAAATAGGTAAAATGACAATGACATTTAGTTCAGCACGTAGGCCCAAAATTAGAAAAATTGTAAATTTACAGAAAGGTATTTCGCATTTTTAGGTAGTAGCAAGCATCGCAATTTCAATGTAAAACAATGACCTATCTATCTAACGCAGTGAACATGGGGAGGCTGCATAACGTTGAAGATGGCCTGCAGAAAGTGGGTCAAGAAAACACACAGGTGAAGATTGATCCGGATGCTGACAAGGAAGACTTTGTCCTATTGGGGAATGAAGAGTCGTCAGTAGCTGTTTGTATGAGCCGTAGTCCCGTGAAATCGAGAGGTCAAAGTGTGTTCCAAGAAATGAGTGAAGAACAGGAAAAGTGGGAGCTTTCACGTTTCCTGTGGAGGGGGAAACCGGAGAGCAGCTCCGGTGGTAAGTCAGAAGACGTTATCTGGATCAGGATGTCTGAGTGAAGGAGAGTGCAGCCGGAAGTGGTTGACCCTACTGTGGAGAGTTGTGGCGGATTACCGATGTGGAGTGTGGAATGCCGATACTGTGGATGAAGGAGAGGTACAAGGAGAGGTACACCGGAGGCCAATGTGTCGACAAGCAAATCACCGGAAGGCTAGGAGACTCAAGATTTGGGATACATCGAGTATTGCTGGTGATTCCACTTTTGTGGTCTGCGCTGTGGATCTGGGAATAGCCGACGTGGCTGTATTGGACACCAGCAATGATGTGGAAGGTGCTACTGGGTGGTTGTCCAAGAGGTTGTTGGAATCATCAAGGGACCGGCTGACAAACTATGCCGTACTGCTAACTGGAACCGCGATAGTGATTCTACCATGTAGAGTCACTGGGAGGGGTGTATTGGAGTGTGTAGAGTGTGGGTTCGGGAGAGTTAGTATGAGTAGTGGTATGTAGTGGTTGGGTTCGGGAGATATCTTTGTGGGCATCTATGAGGTGTGGATTTAGGGATAATTTTAGTTAAAGTGCTACTAATGTTAATTATGGCTGTTGTATAGTTGTAATGATACACCTTGACTCCTTGTTGATTAAGGAGTCAAGGCAAATGTCATTGCTGTCAATTGTTAATTGCTAAGGAAATTCATTGTTTATAATTGGAAATGGGCTGTGATTGGTTGGAACGGAAAAGGAGGAAAATCCTGGGTATATAAGGAAGTGCAATCCAAGGGTCATTCGTGATTCGTAGTTTGTCATTTGTTCTGAGTCAGTCATTTGTAATTAGTCAGTCTTGCTGTTCGTCAACAGTTTGCTAGTCATTGTTGTAATAAAGATTGTTGAAACGTAACCGACTCGTCTCTCGTCATTTCTAGCAGTAGTAATCTAGTTGCGCGTGTGCATCTTGTTCTGAGCATCGAACAATCACGTTTGATGGGAATGGTCTGTCTATCCCGTGTGTTTAGCAATCCCGTGTGTTTTAGATGGCCATATAATCCCGTGTCTTTTAGGTGGCTATTTAATCCCGCACATATAGATACAAAAAACAAAGAATTGCCTATCCGCGTCGAAACAATGGTAAATTCCTATTGCAAATGCGATTTTGTAGGTGGGCAAAATATTCAGAAAAAATATTTTTTACGAAGGTTACAGTGCACCTGCTGCACCTATGACTTTGTACAAATTTTGAATTGCTGTAACTTAAGAACCAGGACAAATTAAAAAATTAAAAAAACACCCCTCCTAGATATTTAAAGTAGTTTCATATTTATATTTAATTTGGGCACTGGTCATAACGTGAAAAAATTTCCTCAGAATACGAAAGCCAGAATCCAGAATTTTATTCAACTGACAATAACTTTTCAACCAAACGTTTTTGACGGCTTAACCTTCAAATTTATAGGTTGTGGAGATCCTCCTAACTCTCTAAATGAAAATTAGGGGGGGTTGAATTACAAAAAATAACACCCATTTTAGGTTTTTGAAACACATATTTGCAAATGGCATGTAATTTCTCGTCCCTAGAAAATCTGCATTTTTAGCTTTGTTTTTTGTTGTTTTATCCAACCCCGAAAAAAATGAATATTCATTTATCCCAAAATGATTTCCTAGGGATAAGGTAATATTTTCATTTCGGGACGAAAAATTAATCAGCATACTATTATGAATATATGCCCAAAATGCCTGTAATCTTAATGTGTGCATTCATTCTGCACTAAAACTTTGAGTCTCAAAGCTGTTGGTATATTTGGCTAGATATTATTCAGTCTGGAGGTTATCTGCCGGACACTCAAATGAAGCCAACCTCAATGGATGCATGGGGATCTGTCAATGGTGGGCATCTTGAGCTTTCTGCTGAATGAATAGTTATTATTCAATGGAAAATGGTCATAAATTCCTAAGAGACTTTACTCCTTGACAGGAAAACAAACGAAAATTACAGATTCAATACGATGATGTAGTTGATTTTTTCTGTCCTAAAGTAGGTAATATTGCACTGGCAGGTTGTAGAAAACAAATAATTCTAATGGAGTTGTGACCTTTTCCTCTAAAGACCTGCCTCACAGTAATTATGGTAAAATTGTATTTGAATTAACTGACGAGCAAAAAGAACTTCGAATTTTATTTTATTAATTTTCAGTTTTATTGACTTTAGCTACATGTGAAAAAAACATATCTCATAATATTCCTTTGTTACTTCCCAAAATAATTCAGGTCAATAGGTTATTCGAGTAAGTGATGTAATTGTTCCGGTGAATATGAGTAATAAATTATCTGGAAGTTTAATTGCAAAACAGGACTAAGTTGCGTGAAGATAAAAGAAACCTTTTTTAAGTTAAATAGTATACAGAATTGTTGTTTGATTTAGAAATCTTAGGAAATAATTTTTAGAACCCGGAATAATTGTCTATCAATCAGAAAATCATCTTGGGATAAATGAATATTCTTTTTTTCTGACTTTGGATAAAAGAATGATTTTTTCGTAGATAAAAGTTGTTTTTATGACGCCTGAAAAAATTTTTGCCTTTGCAAATTTACATTGATTTTGTCATGCAGGGATGCAACTGTAAACCGAGATTAAACGTTTGGAACCATTTTGCACATTACCCAGGTTTCTAAATTAATTTTTTGTAATACTAATCTATACAGCTTTACAATTTTATAGCTTTTTTAATGCAGTTCTTTTCGTTAAACCGAATAATTTTCCCTAAAGCTTGATTATTTGCAATATTTGAGTTGTCTTGCTTTTACAAAAATGATTATAATATCTGTAAATTATGTAAGGTTTTAAATTTTTTACAATGTAGTAGTACAGTAACAGTACATTTTACGATTTATATGCGTGCTTCATACCTTACAATTCTTTCCCTTGTTGGAGCATACATTACGGTTTCAAGCAATGGCAAAGAACACCTAGGATTATCGTATATCACATTGACGTCAATGCAAATGCGGAAAACTCCAAACATTCCCATTCCTGCCTCGGATTCAAACCATAGGTCCTGTGCATATCTTGGCTGTTGTCTACATTTTCCTCTGTTAAAACCTTTGCAGATAAGGCCGCACCTTTTTCTACACGAGCAACATGCATGCGTGGATGGGGGTGGCGGTATTACTGACTCTTTAATGAACCATGCAGTAAATGGTACACCAGGATGTTCTCTCCATTTTCCAACATAAAGTTTGACCCTCATTGTAATACAATTTTTTGAATTCAACCAGGATTGAAATTCAAGTGACTGTGATGAAAACAAAACGTTTCCAGTTTCTCCAATAAAGTCAATTATCATTCCCGTACCGCTTGTGGGCCATGCTTCATATCCTTCACATGGGCCTACTATTGGAAGAATGTCGATTGGATTGAGTCGTCTGTTGAAATACACAGAAGAAAACAATATATAAACTGATACGTTTGCTTCCAAATAACAATAAACATGCATAGTAAACCGGGTGACCGACACTTTAATCCCAATCATTTCATCCCAATCTCTTAATCCCAATCATTTCATCCCAATCTCTTAATCCCAATCATTTAATCCCCATCATTTAATCCCCGAATCATTTCATCCCCTAATCAATTCATCCCCGTCACTTAATTCCCAATCATTTAATCCCGGAATCATTTAATCCCCAATCATTTCATCCCCAAATCATTTAATCCCCAATCATTTAATCGCCAAATCATTTCAGCCCCAAATCATTTAATCCCTGAATCACGAATTCAAATTTCAAAAATCTCTTTTAGGAATTAAACTCAAGTCGAATTTCAGAATTCCTGGTATAGTATGAAACCCAAGTCGAATTTAAAAAATCTGGTTTAGGAATTGAACCGAAGTCGAATTTCAAAATTTCGTTTAGGAATCAAACCCAAATACAATATAAAATATCTCGTTTAAGAATCTAACTCAAGTCAAATTTTTAAAATCTCGTTCCTGAAATAAATTCAGCCTAATTTAAAAAATTTCGAAACCCAAGTCGAATTTCAAAATTCCTGTTTTAGAATGAAATCCAAGTCGAATTTCAAAATTCCTGTTTTAGAATGAAACCCAAGTCGAATTTTAAAATTCCTGTTTTAGAATGAAATCCGAGTCGAATTTCAAAATTTCTGTTTTAGAATTAAACACAAGTCGAACTTCACCAATTTCGTTTTAATAATCAAGTCCAAATACAAGATCAAACATCTCGTTTAAGAATCGAACCCAAGTCGAATTTCAAAAGTCCTGTTTCAGAATAAAACTCAAGTTGAAGTTCAGAATATTGTCTCACAACCAAACTACCAAACTCATGTCCAATTGTAATGCTGTACATTTTTTTGTTAAATTAGTATCTTTGCGAGCTTTTCATTTTTTTCTATTGTGTTTATATATTAATATGCAAAGAAAGCCACGAGGAACAGTCTTGTTGGGGGCATAAAATGTTTTGGGCATAAAATGATTTGGGTAAGAAATACTTTGGGTATGAAATAATTTGGGTATGAAATAATTTGGGTTTTAAAAAATGGGTATATGCAAAGATTAGGAAATTAACAGATTGGAAAAAATTAATGATTTGGGAAAATTCGGGATTCAGGGATTAAATGATTTGGGGATGAAATGATTTGGCGATTAAATTATTGGGGATTAAATGACTTGGGGATTAAATGATTGGGGATTAAATGATTTGGGGATGAAATGATTGGGGATTAAATGATTCCGGGATTAAATGATTGGGAATTAAGTGACGGGGATGAATTGATTAGGGGATGAAATGATTCGGGGATTAAATGATGGGGATTAAATGATTGGGATGAAGTGATTGGGATGAAATGATTGGGATTAACATTCCGGGAATCAGTAAACCGTTAAGAGATGCCTGCTGCTAAAGATGATATGAACATAAACGTGCCTACAACACAAAACGTGTTTGGTTTAGACCAATAACATTAAATTCCATATAAAAGGATCTGGAACCCGATTTGTTTTGTTTGGAAATCAATATGTTCCGTTCACAGACTATTTGATTAGTTTAAACCTAATTTCCTGGTTTAGAGCCCAATAGTTTGGTTTGAAAATAAAGTCTACAGACAGACACACGGGCAACAATATCTGTAGTGGCTCTATTACTGAAAAATAAGCGAGCTAACGAATGGTGTAAATTGTCAATCCTGTTTCGCAATTAATTTAAACTGAGTGTAAAATAAGAGCTTCAAGTTGTATAAATATGATGTCTTATTGCAAATAAGTGTTTTTGAATGTTCCCAAACGTACGTTTCCTGTGGAACATATACGCAATAAACTCAATATAACAATTACTACAAAACGCAATTTTAATTCGGCAAACTTGGCCAGTTTGCGTTTCTAGAAAAGAAATATTAAAATATTTGTTTGAACCTAGTTATTTGCTATTCATACCCGTTAATAGAGTGCCATGGAGTTGGTCCAGATAGTTCGCTAAAGCGGTTGGGTAACCACCACCACCACTTATACCTGCAGTTGACATATTGAATCAGAAACAATGCAAGGAGTAAAATAATGGGTATCTTCATGTTGGACACAATCTTTTGTACTTTTTGTATATACGCAAGTCGGGCAAGGCAAAATTCTGCAGAGAAGCTAAAGTCTTGAGTGAACCAAACATGAAAAACGCTTAATGATCCATTGTTTGTATAAACAATTAATTGTTCCATTAACTTATGCCACGTCATTTCCACTTATTATTGGCCATTAGTTCTATTCACTATTGTATTGCAGCTAAAATAAACCTTTGTAAAAATATGACTGCGCAGAGCCTACTGAACCCATTAACGAAATCTTACAAAACTGACGCGAGGAGAATCGATTGATGATGGAAACCCGTTTATTAAATTCCTAACGGTTGTTGAAAAAAACCGATTTAATGATCGTTTGAAATACGAAGCTGAGCTATTGTATATCTATCTATCTGTCTGATTCTCTGACTCCTGCCTCCCTAGTACCCCAGGGGGATGACAAATCAGGTTCAAAATCAATAGGCCAATTTCTCATGACTCAATGAATCACTGTACCAAACTAAAATCCCCTATTACCCCAGGGGGATGACCAATCAGGTTCAAAATCAATAGGATTCTTCCTGATGACCTAGTAAACCATTGCATCAAATTTGGTGTCATTATGACGAAGCATATGGTCAGGAGGGTTACCTCCCCCTATTACCCTAGGGGGATGACCAATCATGTTCAAAATCAATAGGGTTCTTCCTCCTGATAACTCAATGAACCATTTCATCTAGTTCAGTGTAATTCTGACTAACTACCTGGCCTGTATCGTGCTCACACACAGACAGACAGACGGACAAACATGACAAACCGTTCAAGAAAAACGGTTTTAGAATGGAAACGGGTATTTATACTTTAAGGAAAAAAATAAGGATCATGCACATTGTTCTACTTTCATGAAGCTTTTGGCTACCTGTTACATACGTTTGAAATTATATAATTGCTTTTATTCTAATACAAAATGCAGCCCAAAAATGGGCGTTAGGATATTTTTAAGATACCTTTAATCCTCTGTTGATTCTAAAACGCGCAGAAGATTTTAAGTAACCGGTAAGTCCGATTAGAAATGAATGCATAGTGAAATTATTGTTGGTGCTTGCATATATATTCAGTCTGGGAACCGTAATATATTATTTATTGCATGTTGCATGCTTAAAATTTGTATGGCGTCGTCGAGAAAAACTGAAAAAGGGAAAGAATGCTATTTAATTTTGTAAAAAACAATATGACAGCGGATTTGTACTGAAAATTAACTGCGTAGGGCTTCTGGAAATAATGCTTATTAAATGTTTCCTTTTTGAAAGCAGTTTACAGCAGATTTCAAATTTTTAATTTAGTAACATAATTTTGCAATGCATGCGTGCAATTTGTAATTACATGCAGTTTAAAAGATGATTCAAATCAAATGTGTAGATGGCATTCCGTACATTAAATCGTATTTTGTACCTACGTCAACTTAACCCTACAGCAATACCAACAAACTCTTGCATGCATTTGAATTTGATTGCATGCAAAAAAAAATAATTTTTTTGGTCTGTTTTGCTTTGCAGCTGGAGTCAGAATTGGAGTATGTTTGACCTTGGGTGAATTATCAACTTCAACGTTGATTCATGCACCCCGAAACAATCGTATGCATTGCTATTCCCATAAATGATTCCAATCACAATATGTGTGATAAATAGGCAAGTTTGTATGATTACTATGTTAGCACAAACAAACTCAACATATTATATTTGCACTTTCATTTTTACTCAGGCAGTAGACGATATTTGATGTTAGAGCGTGGATCATCATCACAAATTTATGCTTTGTGTTTGCCTATAATGTACTTGTGATTTTTTTAAACGCTAGTCAAAATGGGAATAATAGCTTTTCTATTTGGTGGCTCCTTAGCCTTAATCCTCGTCCTTTGTGTTTATTTGACCTGGGCACTTCGCCAAAGAGCCGCATATTATAAAAAGCATGGCGTAGCTTTTCTTGGCGCCGGACTTAACCGAAATTTTAGAACATTGACCGGAAAACTAAATTTCATTTCTCCAGATGAAGAAATCTACAAAGACGCTAAAGAAACCAAAGCTCCCATTGTTGCCGTATCTGGCATCACTGGACATACCAGTCTCGTTATAACTGATCCAGATATATTACGTCGCATAATGGTTAAGGATTTTGACCATTTTGTAAACTTACGAGAAATCAACACACATCAAGGCAGCAAATACTTTGCCAAAATGTTATTCGTTTTAAAAGACGATCAGTGGAAAGCTCTGAGAGCCAAAATGACACCCGCATTTAGTTCGGGCAAAATTAAGAGGATGTTTGAATTGTTTTCAACAAGCAGTCAGAGAATGGACAAATATGTTAAGGAGCAAATGTGCTATCCCGGAAAGACCTCAATGGACGTTGATTTTTACAAACTGTTATTTAAATGCTCCATGGATGTAATAGGTAAAAGTCAGTATATATGTAGGTATATATATTATACCATACTAACAATAGCAATAGCATTTGTTTCATTTTCATAGAACAAGTCACAATGCTTATAACGCAACAAGCAGTGTCCACTTCACGTGTTCACTTCATGCAAACGCATAGAATACCTTTTTCTGTGTTAAGTACTTCGTGAAAGGTTGTTTTGTTGTTTATTGAACGGGTTTGCGACCTAGGGACATTCAGACCTATTGCAGCTATCGGTTCTTCTGCTCACAAAAAATATTCTTTACATTGCAATATATCCATCACATGTCGTTTACTCCTGTTTGGATTCTAAATTCTGACTGACAGGACAGAAGTATTGTCGCATTGCAGCTTTTTATGTCCGTTAAAATCAGTTTACTTTTTAAACAACCAAAACGGGCATACTAAGTATGTAAGTTAAATCGCTGCCGGTAACGAGACAATAGCATATCTCTACCGAGAACTTGAATTGCTTAAATCAAGCCATTATATTTATATTCAAGTGCTATTTTTTTACTTTTGTTAACTTACCAATCTAGATGATCATACATACTGACATTCTAGGGATTTTGGTAATGCCGTTCTCATAAAAAACTTGAAATGGAGACTTCTGGAAACAAGCAAGGTGACAAGGCTGCTACCCAGACATCCAGTTCGGGGGATGAAGTACCTTCCCCAGTGGAAATGAAAGAGTCTGTGCGGTATGCGTTGGCTCAGCCCTTGGTGAGTTACAGCTCAATTAATTATTAAATTTGAGCCTACAATTTCCAATTGCAGTAATTTAGCAAAAAGTAGACATTTTTGGGGATTTATGTTTCAGTTGCTGGAAATGATACTGGATTACGCCATGCGTGTCGAGAAAGGGAAATTGTGTTCCGATAACATTCGAAATGTTTGCTTGGTTGAGAAAAGTTGGAGGGAAGCCATGTACAAAAGGCTTCGAGACAACAAGGAACCAATATTTCGGTTGAAATTAGATAAAAACAACTCGTTAGTGGAATCCCAGTTTGTAAAGGAAAATGGAAAACTTTTGGACACATTTGTTGATTACTGGACTGTTGGAAAAGGAGCAAAGGATGGAAAAGGTATGCCAACATTTGGAATCAAACTTGAGGACGACTACTTCCGGCACGAGAATTACGATAGTCTTTTGAACTGTCTAGAGAATTGTAAGGGGGGGCTGGTGGAAATGGAGATGAATGTGCCTGAAAACTGTGGGTCTTTTCCAGGGACTTTATCAAACGTTTCTCTTTCAATCTTGGCTAAGCTGACAATTAGTTTTACCAGTAAGCGTTTAGAAAACACTGAAAACAGGAGGGAACATGAAATTGATCTAGATCACTCCTCCAATATCACACTTCTGTTTCAATCACTACTAAATAGAAATAATTCGCTGAGAAACTTAGTTCTAACCTGTGACAAATGGGACAACTTGCATGGCTTTCCTGGAGCTCAGTACGCCATCCTGCCCAGTAGTCTTACCAGCATAGAAATTGACTTTGTGGGTGCTGAACAGATATTGGAGATTTTAACAAGGAATCATCTTCCCAATTTACGATCATTAGTCTTGGGAATCACTTCTGGGAGCACTGTCTCTACTGAACTTCTTTTCCAAATTTTTGAAAACACTAGGAAAACTTTGCGTTATCTTGTCCTATGCGGAGACGACTATTCTGGCCTTCTTCCAAGAGTTTCCAAATTACTCCGTTTTCCCGTCATGGAGAAATTACAGCATTTAGGAATACACAGGGTGCACTATGAGTTGGAAAGGGAAGTCATATCAATGGAGGCTCTGTTCCCCAAGCTTGAACATTTAGCATTGTACGAGCAGACTCCTGAGATGTTGCAAAAATGGACGTCTGGAAGTGCATGTACTTCAGTGGAAGTACTTGGTTTGGAATTGGTGGATGAGAGCACGCCAAGTACTCCAACTAACACGCTGCCTTTGAGCTTGGAAGCTATGCAAAGTGCACATCTTAGATTTCCCAATGTTATTAGCTTGAACATCCATATATGCGGAAGGGACACCTCCGGATTGAAGTATATCTTCATGGAAATGCGACAGTTAACAGGCCTACACATTGTTGTGTGCGGTGGTGCATCAAATCTTAATTCGGATCATTGGGATTCCCTTTTGATTGGTGCTCCAGTCAGCTTTGTTGTGGGAATGGGAGCTTGTCCCGAATACTGGGATCAAGTGGAGCTAAAGAACGATCGTCCATCAATCAGAATGTTGGAAGGTAAAGTTGGAAGCAAGGTGAAATAGACGGAGCTCCGAAATAAGTTATGGTTGTTTGATTATTAGGATGAGCCCGGTTGAGGGTATGGTATGTGTCCGAAATTACTTTAAATACTTTTGGTTTTAATTAGAGTTACAGAGACTGTCTTTGAAGGAAGAAGTTGTTGATTTTGAGAATCTGGATGATAATGCAGACAAGCCTCTTATTTCAGACCTTACCTTTGTTTACGGATTTCTCAAGATGCCCAAGGTGGCTCTTCTGACTTTAAAAGGACGTTTCCGGGTAAGTCATATATATTATTGTTATTGGTTGTCCAATTTTTAATCCAGATCTTCCATTAGCATGGGAAAAAGTAGCAATTGTTTTGTTTTTTTTGCAAGGCTTCTAAGGAAATGGAGAAAGAGTATGAGAAAATAACTGGTTGGCCGATTAAATATTTTGGTTCAAAATGAGGATACAGCGTTAGTAGTTTAAGGACTTTTTAAGTTTTCTGTTCACGCATTTACACCAATTTTTGCTTTTGTGTAATGCTACTATTTCAAATTGTCTATTTGTGATGGTGGTCTAAAGATAGTGCTCGTAAACTAATCGACAATTGTAAAGACGTTTTAGTTAATTGAATCGTCCGAATCTCAAATGGAAGCTTCTGTGGATTATTGGCAAACGGTTAAATAATTTTGGAGTGGATTTGTAGTTTGGTTTCTAAGCTTTGTAAGGTTTTCAGTAAAAATATAATAGTTTCTTTAAAACACGTATGATTTGCAGTTTTTGAATAATAATTTTGTTCATAGTTATAACTTGTACATGATGGACTGTTTTACAACTCCAAAATGGAAAGAGCTTTAGTAACGATTATGTAGTTACGCATACAAATTGTATATCAGCAGTGATATTTTTGTACTATCCTTGTATTAACTAAAAACGGTCATACGACGTAGTTTAAAAAATCATATACCTAGTTCATTTTACCTAAATGTATACGTAAATGTTATCAATAAATCAAAACCAGAACTCTAACGCACTTTGCACGTACATTTGATAAATTCAAAACAGCCAAATATTGCATGCCTTGTGCATCTTGGTCGCTTGTATTTTTATTTTGCAGAGCAGACGAAAGCATGTCAGTACTAGATAAATACGTTAATGTGATATGAATTCGCAAGAAAAGCATAAATTATGTAGTATTGGTAGGCATTCGATTTAAAAATGATGGTGGTTTGTGCTGCTTTGTATATTGAACAAACTTGATAAGTGTTGATTGGGATTACAAAAAAGAAAGATCAAAGTATATAAAGTACTCAAGTTTAGTTGTCACTATAATCATTAGCTTGATTTCTAGTTATAAACCCAAGGAACTTTTAGCATAAATTTTTATTGAATTCCAATCAGGTTATGCACCGTTAAGATTAGAATGTTAAATTAGGATTCTCAATCCATATCAATGCTCATTCTAGCTAAGCTAGTAAATGGTTGTGTAAAGCAGGGAACGACCCCAATTTTTATACTAATTCCAGCTTTCAATTGATAACAATTTATAAAACGTATGCCAAACATTATACATACATTATTTCTTTCGAAAGTCAATATCGCTACAAGTTTACGAACAAGTATACAGCTTTAGATTTCTCGACGGTCATCAAAGCTAAGTTACATTTTCTCAAAAACGCATATAATTAAACAAACAAATAGGAAAATAGGAAACTGAATGGAAAAATATCTTCTTATTGTTTGTAAATTCTGTAAATGTTTATGAATATATGATCGTGCGAAAACTAAATCCTTGAATGTTCCAGATATATTTGGTTTTATAACTTATTTATTGTAACTCCATTTTCAGTCCGTTAAGTCTCAAACTCATTCAAGGAAAGAATGCTTGTTTTTGGTTTCAACTAATTTGGTTACCTATTTTTTAAACAATATTTGTCCATTATAAATAAGCCAATGTTGTCCTTAACCAACAAAATACAGATTTTTTTGAAAGAGAGAACAATGATGCAAAACAGTTCAATGCAGAAACTCAAGAAAATTTACTCATTCACGGTAAGAAAAAAACCTTACCATTAAAATGCTTTGTTCATAGAAATTTGTCTTTGTCTGAGTATACTAGTAATTTTTATGATGAAGCAGACAGCTGTTTCAGTCACCGATTCATTTTATATATATATTGTTATTTACAAGTTCATTAGCCCTGAATTTTAAAATAAAATAATTGTCAATTTTTACACAAGTCTAGGAATAGTTTGTTGCTTGAATGCTAAATATAGTGTTTTCTGAATGCGTAAGCCTTGTCTGAAAAATAAATTAAAATTACTAGTTAACAATGGAAGCAACAAGTGCATCCAGGAAGTTATCCAAATGTAGTAACCGCAGCAACAATGACGCAATTTACAATCAAATTGTTACCTTCACTGAAAATAGAGAATACTCATCAGTGCAGCAAGCTTTTCAGCAACCGCTAGTAAGTTGTGGTAACTGTTACAGTTAAACTGTAAAACTCGAGATTTCATAAGCATATCATATTCACTTGAAAGTTTAAAACCTAGAATTCACAACAAAGCATTTTTTATACCTACTAAGGGTGGGGCGCTTAAATTGAATCACCTTTGCAAACTGGAGGGTAAATAACAGAAATGGTAGTGTCTTTTGTAAGAACAGTTTATTAATATTAATGACAGAATAAAAGATAATGATAATGTATCGGATGCAATAGCAAATGATCTTAAATGGTTGTTTCCTAAAAAACTTTGCATGCTGAAAACTCTGATGAATTTTTATCGTATACATAGGTTAAAATGTATTCCTTTCTTTGCTGCCACGTTTGTTATGGGGGGGTGAGGTTCACTCCTACCCTCTGAGAAACCAATCAGTAAGGCATGCTATAAAGGTTCGTAATTTTTCAGGTGAACAAATGTTTTCAGTGAGAGCTGTTGAGTTTTGGAATGATTTACCTGAATATGTTAAAAACTCTGAAAATATTAAATTGTTCAGTTCAAAAGTAAAAGAGTTTGTAAAATCATTAAATTGGAAGTGATAAATTGTTTCATTGTATGTAATGTTTGGTGTGTTTTGATTTCAATCGTTGTAAATTCTGACTTATGTTATTTTATTCGATTTTCTGGTTTTTGATTTTTATAAATATAATAGTTTTGTACAGCGCCAAATGGGGCTCTCTTGAGCTGAGCATGTGTTTTCTCTACCTAATTAACAACCCAATAATCTGTGAAGTTTGTAGAGTTTTTCCATGTCTCTGCTGTATCGAAACTATTAGGTATTTAATTAACTATTATTGACTAATTTTAAAGGATTCAATGTAATAACCTGCATTGCAGGAGATTGGATTCTATCGACTTTGAGCTGTAATTTCAATTGGATAATGAAGAAATAAATTAAATTAAATTAAATTAAATTAAATATTGTTAAGCAAACTCTTTTCTTCATTTGTGTCAAGTTTCATTGGATTTTGCCCAAACACGTTTCAGCAAATTGAATATTACGGAAGGCATGTTGAATTTTTTGAGTTACAAAACTTTTTTTACAAACACTGCCCTACAAAACCAAATTAATACACCAGCAAACTGCAAACAGTCCTGAAATGTGTAAAATTTAGTAGTGAACACTACCCATACAATTTTTTTCATTAGACGACTTCTAGAAATTTGTTTTTGATATATTTCAGAAAATTGAAACGTCCATTTGGAAACGGTTTTTGACCAGTATAGTAAACGCTGGCGTGTAGTTTTTACAAAATTGACAAAATGTAGTAAAGGGGGCACCAAATTAAAGATAAAGAGTTAGGCTATCATGCTAGATTGCCAGATTACCCATGAAGCTTCTAGTTTTTGGAATACGGGCTTCAAAAGTTGATTCATCTAGAGGGCCCCACCATATGTATTTTTAGATACTAGACATAATTCTTGATTTTGCCAGCCGTGGAATTTTCGGTAACCCGCATAGCCATAGCAAGCAAGTATGCACACTTCGACTTGTTTCAAAAAGCTGCAGACACAGTTTGACCAAACTTTTGCGAAAAAGCCGCTGGCCATTGTTTTGTCAGAGGTGGAATGAGGACAACTCAATAAACGGTACAGAATATGTGCGCACTAAAGGTAAGGCTTTGGACCAGTTTGGAGAGTTTCTTTTGTCAACCAAAACGTCGGAAGCGGATATAATTCCCTCATTTTCTTTGAGCATTCAGAAGGTATTCTTTCACTTGGAAAACTACAACAGTTTTAGTACCTTTCTTGAAAAATGCGATGACGGGATGACACGTTTGCATCTCAGTGTTCCTTCAGTAGGATCTCTTCCGTGTATATTTTCAAATCTCAATCTTCCGCTATTGCATTCTTTGGAAGTAAACTGTAATGAATATTACCCAAACGGTATTAACCAAGTTGAAGCAAAGGATGTTGGCGGAGCTTATAACATTGTGTTTTTAGTCCAGACTTTAATAAACAGTGCTGAAAATCTCAAGCAAGTATGCTTTACTGGCACAGATGAAAAAGATATTACACGTGGCATGCAATTTATCATTTTACCGGTTTCCATTACTACCTTGGAAATAGGAATGAGCAATCGATGCGTTGAGCTACAACTGCTAGAACGAAATAAGCTTCCAAAGTTATCAAAATTAACAATTACATTCATAAATAGAAGCTTCTTGCACCTAGAAAATGTTCTCAAAATTATTACCAAATATCGGCAGCAATTGCGAGTCTTACGGCTTGACTCTGCGTACGACACCAAGTTCAAACCACCAAAACATTTGCGTTATTTAAGATTCCCAGTTATGACAAAATTAGAGGAATTGCAATTATGGATTCCGCATGTAGAGGTGGACACTAGGATTCAAAATGTATCAACAAATTTTCCAAAACTACAGAAACTGTCTGTTTTTAACCAAACACATGCAATGTTACACAAATGGATATCAAACTCACCTGTATCCACTCTGAAAACATTTGAATTACAACTTGCCAAAATCTTAAATTCAACAGATTCAGAGACATTGCCAATTTCTGCTGGAACTTTGAAAAGCATTCATAAAACGTTTATTAATGTTACAACACTATACCTTAGAATTTTAGGAACTGAGATATTGGGTCTGAAATATGTGTTCAAGGAAATGACATGTTTGACCAGTTTGAGAATTCAGCCTGAGGAACAACACTTTTCAAACTCTAACCATTGGGATGCTCTGTTTATCGGGGTGAACGTTGGCACTATTGATAGCTTAAATGTAGGAAGTAAATCTGGAAAGGAAATTGTGTTGAATTCTACGGAACCTTCCATAAAAATGCTGAAAGGTATTGGTGTGTATTAGCATTTTGCAATATAATATATATATCATACATGTACTTGGAAGAAACGGTTGTAGAGGACATTTTCTATAACAAATTTTATTTTTGTCAAGCTTTCAATCATATACTATGATCATCATGAATCATCAGGACATACTTTTGACTTTGTTAGAAAAATATGTCTACTAGAGTTAACTTTTCCAAAATTTCAGAGCATGCAGTTCGCTGGAAACTTATAACTGACCATTGACCGTATTGTCTAATACCCAAGATTTGAAGATACTGCATTTGAGAACTTGCGTTCTGGAGGATGACGAGGATTCGCAGTTATCCCTGATTTCGGATTTAGCGTTTAAATTTGCTTGGCTGAAGATGCCCAAGCTTAAACATTTAATACTTAGAGGAAATTTCATGGTGAGTTATATAATTACTCAAATAAATCAATTTTTTTATAATAAACGTTTATGTGTAAAACCACGTTCGCAAATCACTATATTGAAATTGTCTACAGGCTTCCCATGCGATGACCGAGGAATGGAAGAAAAGAGACGAAAGTAGCATACAAAATACAAGATTGTGAAACGTGAGCAAAGAGGCTAAATTCTTGTCTACCGTGAAATTAATGCAAAGCCCGCAAATACTGAACAACCCATTGTTCAAGAAAGCTTCTTAGCTCTTGCTTGTAAATAAAATGCTAACATCTATTTACTAGTATTGTTTATTGGTTTGCAAAATATTTAAAACTTGAATATTTTGAAACACGAGTTAACTTTTGGAGGATCGATGATCCATAGGTTGTTAAACAATCATGTTGTTTTATAGCAGAAGAATATTCTAAAGCCTAGCATCATAGAATACGATACTTAATAATAATCGTAGGGTTTGTTGTAAAAATCAAGTGTACGAGTTTCAGGTAAGCAAACGGAAACATGAAGCTGTCTAATATTCCAAATTAATTTGGTAGAAATGTTTCCACTTCCTGGGATCATCCACTAATGACGTCACTTTTTAGGGTCAGTCGGTGGTCTGCCAGTGATAGTGACGGGTAGTGACAGGGTGGGTGGGTGGTAAGAGGAAAAAATGACGTCACTACTGTACCACAAAAAATTAAAACATCTGCTGTTGAATTTCTTTAAAAAACACATTAGTCAAAAATTTTATTGATGTGTTTTGCTTTTTGTAATTATTTGTATACCTCAGTACATTGTTTCTAGAACAATCTTTTTGCAATCGTCAATTTCGGTGTCTTTAAGTAGGGACTTGAGATACTCAAGCTAATAGCAAGTCGAGTTGACCTTTTGGCATTATTTGTTGCACTCTAGCGATTTTCTAATTTTAGAATTAAAATGTGACTAGTCTTAGTTTTAAATATCACATTACATAATCAAGATCTTGAACAAATTGATTTTTTGTGCGGTGAGATTCTCTAGTAAACCTTCAAAATCTACACTCGGCTTTCCGAAAATAACACTGATTTTTAGTAACACAGAGATTTAGTGCAATAAAGATTAATATAGGTGCTACGAGATTTCTCCAAATTCTGAAAACCAAATTAAATGTCATACTAAATTCGGATTTTCTTATATGGAAAGCTTAGGTGACATGACATGGTGGGTCAGTGGTAAATTTAAAAAGTGACAGCATAATGACAAGGGTCAGTCAGTGGTCTGAAAAATGGCGATTTTTAAGTGACGTCATTAGTGGATGAAGCCCCTCCAGAGATACGTAATCAAATCAATCAACTTGATAGGATAACACAAGTAAAATCATAAGTTACTAAAGAATGTATTTATTTAATTGAACTCCTTCTTAGTAAATAACTTTGTACAATAACATTTATCAAAAGCAGTAATAAATCTAAAAGTCTTCAGTCTCTCTCCATCTTTACATTGGTATCAACGAGACACAGAAAGAAATCCGCCTGACGATGATCTCCGTCCGTGAATTTTTTTACAGTGAATCCCAAGCGCCCCATGATTGCCAAATGTTCTTCCACACTCTCCACACCTTATCTCATTCTTCTTGATAATTACAGGCTTCACCTCTTCCATTTCCTCCTCCGCCTCATCTTCATCAAATATCTCCAGAATTTCCGGTGGACCCTCCGGCATCCCCTCAAAGCTGCTGCTACAGCTACTAACCCTTTCAATCTTAATCCCAATCTCCTCCTCCTCATCGTCATCCGAATCCAACTGAATCACCTCAGGTTCTTCAAACTGTCCCGGTGCCGAAACAAATTGTCCCCGAATCTCGCCAAATTTCACCTCAATCTCCTCCTCTTCCCCCTCGTCAATGTATTCCGAAGCAAACTCAATCTCAAACTGGTCCTCGCCCATGGACACCTCCAACGGATCCCTCAACGGCACCTGGACTCGCCACACATCCTCCAGAGGTTCCTCCTCCTCCTCCTTCAACTTGTGACTGTTCAAGTGCTCATTCAACTGAATCTCGTTCTGAACTCGTAAACCGCAAACTTGGCACTGGAACCCCTTCCTCTTTCTCAGTGCCATCACTGGAGTAGAGTTATCCTTTATCTTAACAGCTGGAGCTACTACCTCAACTTTTGGCAAAATTCGTGACCTTTTCCCCGGCTTGGCCACTTGGTATCCCTCCACTCCATGTATTTTCAACATGTGCATCTTCAGAGGCGTACTTTGGGTAAATGTCCAAGTGCAGTGTGGACACTCGTACGGCCTTTCTCCAGTATGACGACGCATGTGACAAGTTAACGTGTTCTGAAGACGGAACCTTTGACCGCACACCGTACAAATAAATGGTTTATCTTTATCTTTGACACTGGTCACAGGTGCCTTCTTGGCGTTTTTGGTCATTGTCACCTTCGATGATTTTTTGTTGGAGGTTAACTGTCCACCTTCAGTATTGATAAGCTCTGGGTGCTTGACCCTCATGTGTGCCAACATGATATCCTTCCGGGAATATTTCCCTGGACAGTGGGGACAAGGAACTTGAAGACCACCCGAGTGAAAAATGGTGTTCAGGTGACGAGTTAACAGGCTTTGTTTGGGAAAGGTTTTGTTGCAAGGTTTGCACTTGAATTGCTTCTTCATTTTGATCAATGGCAATATTTAATTTAACTGTTTGTTATAAAGTAGCAGGGAAATTATGTGGAAGGTAACTGTTTGACGGCGCAGGGGTTTTTGTGAACTGTTTCTGTTTTCATCTGGTTCTGCTTTGCAGAGTTCACATATAGCTTGGATCGGTGCTGGTTCCCATGGGGCATTGTGCATGTTACATATACGTACACTACGGATTGTGTATATACCTATGTACCTAAAATGTGAAAATCGGTTTTAGAATCGAAACGGATATTTTTAAAACATACTTTAAGGGAAAAAATAAGGATTATGCACATTGTTCAACTTTCATGAAGCTTTTGGCTACATGTTATATATGTTTGAAATTATACAAGTGCTTTATGTAAATGCAGAGTGCAATGCAAAAAGGGAAATTTCAGATACTTCTAAGGTACCTTTAATCCTCTGTTGCTTCTAAAACGCGCAGAAGTTTTTTGAATAACCGGTAAATCCGATTAGAAATGAATAAATATGTAAACTATCGTTCGTGTTTTTTGTGTATATTCAGTCTGGGAGCCGTAACATATTATTTATTGCATGTTGCATGCTTAACTTTGTATGGCGTCTTCGAGAAAAATTGAAAATGGGAAAGAATGCCATACTTAATTTTGTAAAAAACAATATGACTGCGGATTTGTACTCAAAATTAACTGCGTAAAACTTTTGGAAATAATGCTTATTAAATCTTTCCTGTTTTAAAGAAGTTTACAGCAGATTCCAAATTTTTAATTTGGTAATATTGCAATGCATGCGTGCAATTTGTGATTACTTGCGATATAAAAGATGATTCAAATCAAATGCGTAGATGGCATTGACTACATTAAAATTAATTTTGTAGCTTTGTCAACTTAGCCCTGTAATAATATAAAGAGTCTCACTACCCATTTGAATGCATGCAAAGAATGATCAGTTTTATGGTTTGTTTTGCTGCTCCGGTGGGGAATACGTTTGACCTTGAGTAAATTATCATCTTCAACGTTGATTCCAACACATTCCACAAAACAATCTTATGCATTGCTAATCCCATAAATGATTCCAATCACAATATGTAGGTGTGATGAATACTCAAGCTTATATGATTACCATGTTAAGTTAGCAACAATCACACTTAACACATTATATTTGCACTTTCATTTTTACTCAGGCAGTAGACGATTTTTGCTATTTGAGCACAGATCACCACGCGCATTTCTGTGTGCTCGTCTTTTTCATTTGATTGCCAGTTTTATTAAACTAGTCAAAATGGGAATCATAGCCTTTCTTTTCGGTGGCTCTTTAGCCTTAATCTTATTCCTTTGTGTATACTTGACCTGGGCACTTCGCCAAAGAGCCGCATATTACAAAAAGCACGGCGTAGCTTATCTTGGCGCAGGTCTCAATCGAAACTTCAGAACCCTCACTGGCAAACTGAATTTCATTTCACTCGACGAAGAAATCTACAAAGAAGCCAAAGCAACCAACGCTCCCATTGTTGCCGTATCCGACATCACTGGACAAACCAGTCTCGTTATTGCCGATCCCGACATACTACGTTGCAAATTGGTTAAGGCTTTTGACCATTTTGTAAACCTGAGAGAAATCAATAACCATCAAAGCAGTAAATATTTTACCAAAATATTATTCGTTTTAAAAGACGATCAGTGGAAAGCTCCAAGAGCCAAAATGACACCAGCTTTTAGCTCGGGCAAAATAAAAAGAATGTTTCAGTTGTATTCAACAAGCAGTCAAAGAATGGACAAATATGTTATGGAGCAAATGTGCTATTCCGGAAAGACATCTATGGGCGTAAACTTTTACAAGCTGTTATTTAAATTCTCCATGGATGTAATAGGTAAAAGCCTGTATCTAAGAACATCATAATTTTTCGTCATTTTGAAATGTATATGGCCTGTAACATATTAACAAATTTTTAAGACAAAATCAAATCGTGTTAATTATTTTTTGGTTATTTATTTAGCACGTAGTTTTGCAAAAGTCGTTGGTCATATGACAAGTGTTTCAGAAGCGACCAGCACTAAATCCCATAAGAGCCAGCACTTGTGACTGTGTAAGTGACTATGGTTTTAACAACTAAGGCACTTGTTGGTGCTTGTTCTTGGCGATACTTAATAAGTAATATTAAGCAGTTTTATAAATCTCAGTTATGTTGTGTATATTGCGACCATATTTCATTATATCATCAATAGCATTTTCATTTTCATGGAACGACTCACGATGCCAATAAGAGCGCAACAAATAGTGTCCATTTCACGTGTTCCCTTCATGCAGACGCATATTATAATACCTTTTTCGTGTAAAGTACTCCGTGAAAGGTTGTTTTATTGTTTATTGAAGGGTTTGCGACCTAGAGATTCATGTTCTGCTGCTCACAGCAAATAATATATTATACTGGTTTCCTTACATGCAACATTGCAATATTTCATCCATCCCATGTTGTTTACTCCTGTTTTGATTCTTACAGGACAGAAGTGTAATGTGCAATACAGCTTTTATGTCCGTTATATTTAATCAGTTGAATTTGTAAACAACCAAAACGGGTATACTAAGTATATTAAATTGCTGCCGGTAACGAGACAGTAGCAAATCTCTACCGAGAAATTGAATTGTTTAAAACAAACCATACAATTATAGTCAAGTGCTAATTTTTATTAATTTTGTTAACTTACCAATCTAGATGGTCATCGTAGTATATTGATATTCTTGGGATTTTGGTAGTTATTTGTCATAAAAAACTTGAAATGGAGACTTGTGGAAACAAGCAAGGTGACAAAGCTGCTACCCAGTCATCCAGTTCGGGGGATGAGGAACATTCCGCACTTGAAATGGAAGAGTCTGTGCGCGTTGCGTTGGCTCAGCCCCTGGTGAGTAATAGCTCAATTAATTTATTAGCATGGAGCCTACAATTTCCAATTGCAGTAATTTAGCAAAAAGTAGACATTTTTGGGGATTTATGTTTCAGTTGCTGGAAATGATACTGGATTACGCCATGCGTGTCGAGAAAGGGAAGTTGTGCCCCGAAAACATTCGAAATTTATGCTTGGTTGAGAAAAGCTGGAGGGAAGCCATGTACAAAATGCTTCGAGACAATAAGGAACCAATATTTCGGTTGAAATTAGATAAAAACAACTCGTTAGTGGAATCCCAGTTTGTAAAGGAAAATGGGAAACTTTTGGACACATTTGTTGATTATTGGACTATTGGAAAAGGAGCAAAGGATGGAAAAGGTATGCCAACATTTGGAATCAAATTTGAGGAGGACTACTTCCGGCACGAGAACTACGACAGTCTTTTGAACTGTCTACGGAAATGTGAAAGGGGGCTGGTGGCGATTGAGATGAATGTGCCTGAAAACTGTGGTTCTCTTCCTGGAATTTTACCAAACGTTACTCTTCCAATTTTGAATAAGCTGACCATTAAACTTACCGGGAATCGGTTGGAAAACGGGAGGGAAAATGAAATTGATCTAGATCACTCCACCAATATCACACGTTTGTTTCAATCACTGCTAAATAGAAATAATTCGCTGAAGAAGTTAGTTCTTACCAGTGACAACTGGAATAAAGTGCATAGCTTTCCTGGAGCTCAGTACGTCACCCTGCCCAGTAGTCTTACCAGCATAGAAATTGAGTTTAGAGGTGCAGAAATGATAGCGGAGATTTTAACAAGGAATCATCTTCCCAATTTGCGATTATTGGTCTTGGGAATCACTTCTGGGAGCACCCTGTCTACTGGACTTGTTTTTCAAATTTTTGAAAACAATAGGAAAACTTTGCGTGATCTAATCCTATGCGGACAAAGCTATACTGGGCCTCCAAGAGTTTCCAATTTACTCCGTTTTCCCGTCATGGAGACATTAAAGAGGTTGGAAATTCACAGGGTGTACTTTGAGTTGGAAGCAGAAATTCCATCAATAGAGGCTCTGTTCCCCAAGCTTGAAGATTTATCATTGTACGACCAGACTCCGGAGATGTTGCAAAAATGGACGTCTGGAAGTACATGTACTTCAGTGGAAATACTTGCTTTGGAATTGGTGGATGAGAGCAAGCCAAGTAGTCCATCTAACACTCTGCCTTTGAGCTTGGAAGCTATGCAAAGTGCACATCTTCAATTCCCCAATGTTTGTAATATGACTGTCCAACTCTGCGGAAGGGATTGCTCCGGATTGAAGTACATCTTCATGGAAATGAGGCAGTTAACCTACTTGGTCATTATTGTGACTGATGCTGCGTCAGTTATTAGTTCGGATCATTGGGATTCACTTTTGATTGGTGCTCCAGTCAGCTTTGTTGTAGGAATGGGTGCTTGTCCCAAATACTGGAATCAAGTGGAGCTAAAGAACGACCGTCCATCAATCAGAATGTTGGAAGGTAAGTTGGAAGCAAGGTGAAATATGTGGAGCTCCAAAATAAGTTATGGATTATTAGGATGAGGGTATGAAATTACTCTAAAATACTTTTGGTTTTAATTAGAATTAACCTGGCTGTCTTTGGAAGAAGATGATGTTGATGAGGAGGATCTGGATGATGATAATGCAGACAAACCCCTTATCTCCGACCTTACCTTTGTTTACGGATTTCTCATGATGCCCAAGTTGTTTTACCTGACTTTGAAAGGACGTTTCAGGGTGAGTCCTTTATATTATTGGTATTTGTTGTTCGATTTTTATTCGAAGATCTACTGTTAAGACTTAACCGTTAAGTGAAAAAGTACCAATTGTTTTGTTTTATTTCTGCAAGGCTTCTATGGAAATGGATAAAGAGTGGAAGGAAATAACTGGTGGTCCGATTAAATGTTAAAGAGGTTCACAATGAGGATACGGAATTAGTAGTTTAAATGGACTTTTCAAGTTTCATGTTCACGTTTAACATCCTTTTATGCTTTTGTGTAATGCTACTATTTCAAATAGTCTATTTGTAATTGTGACCTGAGGAAAGTGCTCTTAAACTAATTGTCAATTTTAAAGACACTCTAGTGCAAAGTGCAAATTTATATTTAAATGCAAAGTGTAAAGCTTTTGTGGATTATTGGCAATTGGTTTGTAAGCTTTGTAGTAAAAATATTATGGTATTTTAAAATACATTTTGATTTGCAGTTCTGAAAAAAAAATTTTGTCACGGTTATAACGCGTACTGCATGGATTGTTTTAGAACTCCAGAACGCTTAGAGCTGAGCTATAGTAATGATTATGTGGTTACGCATACAACTTGTATATCAGCAGTGATATTACTCAACCATCCTTAAACTCAAAACCGATCAAACTACATAGTTTTGAAAAATCGTATACTTCATTTTATTTAAACATATACAGAATTGATATCAATTCACTCAAAACCAAAGCTCTAATAATCACACTTTGGAACGAAGCACGTACATTTTATATATTCAAAGCAGCCTATTGTTACGCAACAAATATTCTTCGTCCAATTTATTGCATTCCTGAAATTAATATAAAATTATTAAAAAGGTATATAAGTATATCCTAAAACTCAAAATGTTTTTAATATCTAGTTTAGTACCTGAGCTTTAGTATATTCCTCAAACGTTTTACAAACCTCTTGGTGCGACTTTTCCAGGTTTAGTCGAATTTCTTTATACAATACAACTTTTTTAGCTTTTTCTTGCACAGCTTTGTCCACCATCACATTTGTAATTCTCCTTTTTATCTTATCCAGCTCCCACTTCTCAAAACTTTCTGCATTCATACATAATTTCTTGTACTCATCATTTATCCAGTTTTTAAGCCACTTCATTAATTGAGACTGCTCACGCTTTTCTAACCAGTTTAATAATTTCTTTTGTTTCTTTTGAGAGTCTGTGATCATTTTGTTTATACAATTGAATATCTAATAAAGTATAAAAACATAATTACGTCAAACCTATTAAAAGTAATTCAAGCAGTTATAACACAGTTTTACAATTACATCAATTTGCATATTCCTTCGAAATTCCTTTTCTTCCTGCATTTGTTGATGAACCAAATCCTCTAGATTCTTTGGAAGCTTTCTGATAAACAATTTTCTGAAAAAATTAAACCTATTTCTTGGAGCCATTGCAAGCTTTCTTTCCTTTTGGTGTTTCTTTTGCAAAGCGCTCAATTTTCTTTCCAGTTTCTGCTTCTTCTTTTTGTACTCTTTGTACTCTAAAAACTTTTCAAATGACACTGGTGTAAGAACAACCTCTCTGAAAAGTACTGACAAATCTGGTGGTGGTGGCATTCTTTTAAGAATCTTATTTATCAATTCATCCGTTTTAGTAGGTTTAGGTTTTGATTCTTCTTCTATTGCATTCATTCCAAACAAGCTCAGTAATATTTCCCTTCTTTTTAACTCATCTGGGCAATGCAATGAAATTTCCTGGTCCCTTTCCGTTTCATGTGTTGCTTTATAACTTTGGAGAATTATATGAACAAAAAGAGTAGAAAGACCTAACGACTGTCCACTTTCATTTCGTAATAAAACGTGATGATAGCCTGGCATAATAACTGTCACCGGAATAACACGATGTCCAATTACTTTCCCACAATCTTTGTGAACGGCTATTCTAATACTCGCCAAATCAGGACAGACAACATTCTCAAATACAAATGGTTCCTCATCATATACAGGATTTAAACCATTTTCTGGAATGAGTCGTGTTCTGAACTTTCCAAGATTCAAGTCTACAGGCAATCCATACATTTCCACGCATACGTAAGTACCAATGCGTTTATGTGTAAAAAATTGACTAGATATAATCTAAAGCTCGAAAAATCGAAAAAAACACAATTCTTATTTTAGCTTTAATTATTCATACTGACATGTATACATTGTCTGATTTGTACCTTGATAGATAGTGTGACAGGAGATATTTCCATTAGGACGGACTCTACAAAAGGATCAAACTCTTTGTTTTGTTTACGCATAATTCCTGGCTTTAGTAAATACCCGCATTGTCCGTTAAACTCAAAAAGCCCCAGATTATATTGCATTGCCAAATCTGTTTCAATCATAAATAATATTGATGCTGATAAAATTATAAATTTTTAAAGTTAAGCCACTAAACTTTATTTTTTTCTGCTTGTAACTCACCCAGCGTTTGAAAGTTTAGAGCCACTAATTGACAACCCGAATTCCAAAACATATGAGGTAAATAGTTTGTTGAGTCAATTCTAGTCCCGACAGGAATTATCCTTGTCAAATGAGTTTTGTTATGATTCACAAACTCAACAGGACCTTTTTTCATCAGCACTGTTGCTCGTCGCTCATCAAATTCACACGTTTCAAAGCTCTTGTTGCGAACTGCATATAAACCGTGGCAAACATTCATCAGTCATATAGTTTGTGCAAATAAACACAACTGCACCCACTAAAACTACTTTAATTACCTTTAGCTTCATGAAGACCGTCAAATACTGTCCGTTGGGCGTAGGTAACCAAGTCAGAAATCCCTTCACTTGTATTTAATTTACTGGTTGTATATTCATTATTTTCCAACTCGTCTAAACTCTTTAAATCGGCATTAAAATTTTTCTTTGAGGGAGCTTTGCTCATGACAATTATTCTTCGTTTTAATGAGAACGGAGATGGCAAAGTTACGCCAGCAGACAACTACAAGCGATAAATCACAAAAAAAACTTTACATTATTACTGTCGATGGTCAAGGGTCCTGGTTTACTTTAAACGATTTCGGCAAATTGCCATTTCCGTTGATCTACCCTATTAGTCCTGTCAATCAAAAAGAAGCTCAACAATGGATTTCCAAGAAAAAATGTTGATAGCAAAGGAAGTAGGAAGGAAAGTGGTAGCGTGTATATACACTCCTGCAGTAAACTTTTAAAATATGCAAATATGCATTTATACGTAGCCGGAACTCATCTACACAACAACAAAAAGTTTACTGCAGGAGTGTATATACACGCTACCACTTTCCTTCCTACTTCCTTTGCTATCAACATTTTTTCTTGGAAATCCATTGTTGAGCTTCTTTTTGATTGACAGGACTAATTAGATAAAAGGAAATGGCAATTTGCCGAAATCGTTTAAAGTAAACCAGGACCCTTGACCATCGACAGTAGCTTGAACATTTTTTTGCAAACTTTCACACATTTGTGTTATTTTAATACAGGATGTGTCTCAAGCGGATTTTCCAACAGCATTTCCCCAAAATACTGCCGACAATATTGAACAACTTTGGTCTGCTGCTCCGGACGACAATTTCCGTTGCGAATATTAAGTACTACAGGATAGTCGGATGTTTTAAAAGCACTCTCCGCAATTGATTCAATTACTTCCTGTTTTACAAAACGCATATTTTTTTACATTGCGCAAATTGCTTGCAGCATAATCCAAACGCATTAAATTATACTTTTGCCCTAATTTCATTGGCTAGGGTGAAACCCTGAGTAACCACTGGCTCTCCTGTTGCATCAGTCCAAAGGTCAAGCTCAACGCTTCTACAGCCGGCTACAAGACAAAGTCTGTACATTTCCACGGAGCATTTTCCAGTCAACTGACGACCTATTAATGTTTTAAGTATTTACTTTACGAATTATTCATCCATTTTTAAATACTTTCACTTACCTGTAAGATAGGTCATATTTGAAGAGTTGACAAAATAATGGCTTAGAGGTTGCTCCATATCCTGATTCAAAGCCAGCGCGTCAAAGTTTACAACAGAATGCTCCTCAGACATCAAGTATTGGAGAAAGCCATCTAGTGACATTTGAGCACCTATTCTGTTACTTTCATCAGGTTCATAAGTGTTGATTATAATTCTTATCTGTTCTTCCGCTAGTTGTTTCTTGACTCTCTGAACATTATTTACAAACTCTAATAACTGCTCTAAACTCATCAATTTATCCACAGAGTTTTGTGAAAACTTGTCAAATATATGTTTCACTTCGGATCTATGAGTCAATTTCTTGTAAATATTAAACAACTTTTCAAACGTGAAGTTGGTCGGGTGAATTGTGTCGTCCTGGAAATAAGTTATTACCATTCAATATTATGTGTTAAATTTTAAAATAGTGTTGCGATTGTTACAAACCTTATCGCATGGTAGATCTTCTTCTGCCAATGCTTGATATACTTTCTTAGAATCCCTTGGATGTTCTATTAGCAAGTCAGAAATACTTTTTACAGAAATTACTCCATGTGTGTTTGTTAGTAGGCATATTTGCGTATGAAGCTTTCTGAGATGCCATAGGGCTGACCCATTTCTTTGATAAGGGTTAAAAGCCAGTTTTAAAAGTTCATCACACCAGAGCTGAGCAACCAAGAAATATTTTATTTTAACGTTATAGTAGCGTAGTTGATTTTGATTCTCATATTCTATACTTACTTTGGCAGTTTCTTGATTGCCGCAACAGAAGCTTAAAAATGAAATGTTGATAAAGTCGGGACCAGAAACAATTGTAACCATTCTATTTTCTAAAGAATCAGGAAAATTTGGTGACATGCTTTGTTCCAGATTAGAGTTCTGTGGAAGCCGTGCATTTTTTCCGGTTCTGGTATCACGAATGGTTGATATATCAAGCAGAGCCACTTCCTTGTTATAATTTGGATATTACGAAAAATTTCAAACTGTTTAAGTTGTCAAACTATTTTCAAATACATGAAGTTGCAGGAAAAAGGATGCCACTTTTACCATGTCTGAATTAATCCAGTAGAGAAAGAAACCATTCTCTTCCACTTTTAATATGACGTTGGTAGATTCCTAGGAAGTTAATGAAATTACAATTGCAATTGATAGCCTACAGGTAACCTACAAATCATTTTGAAACTTGAAATATTTAACGACTTACGCCATCATCCAATTTCATAAACATGTTCCCGTGGATGAGCTCAGGTAGAACAGATATTTTGTTCAGGTGATTCATGTTTCACTTGTTATAGTATTACAGCTGCCACAAGTAAAAAATTCAGTTTACTAAAAACAATCTATTTTATTATTTGTTATAATATAGAAAGTTTTCTCTGCGTTAACAAAATTGCAAAATTCAAATGTCTTACTATTTGGTTTGTTGCTGTTAAAACGGTGACAAATCATTCATGAATGAATGTGTAATATACCAAACAAAAAATATTCCTAGCAAATCGCAGCAGGACACTGCTGACGCTTGTGTATTTGGTTGGTTTGCAGTACTTGTTATCACTAAATTTCCACATATGATGCTTTACCTAAATAGCACACCTAAAGCCCAATCAAAGAATATATTCAATACTACCCATATCCGTTTTTGTCGAAAGAGCATCATTCACGAAGTGTTTCGGTAATAATTACGATTGCATTATAATATTTATACACATACACACTACAAACAATTGGTTTATTACTGAAGCTTTCGGTCTTCTGAGAATGCATGTGTTATCTTCTATGTAATCTAAATGATAAAAATACATAACCACTATGCGAAGAGAATGATAAATATAATGTTTGATTATAACATGCCCTTTTTCCACGTAGAAATCATTGCAGAATTTATCTTGTTAGTAAAATATCCATTTGAATGTGTAAATAATCAAGGTTGTATGCCATATGTACACTATCATAATGTTGTACGCACGGCGGACGATGGCACGTATTTGTATTTCTATCTGTGCACATGGAGAATGGTTTCACAGATTCCAAAAAATTTACCTGGATATTGAACTGAGAAAATGCTTCCATCAAAGCTTTGTATTTGAAAAGTATTGCTGTGCAGTATTGCCTATTTATCCGTATCATGCTATAACACTTGAGTTCTTAAGGCTTAAAACTTATTTTTCATTAAAATAAGCAATTATTCTATACTATATTTGATTCCCATATATTATTAATTTCATTCAATATATTGTACCGTAACATCTAAACATATTTATCGATATCGATCGACGTTCACAAAATAAAAACAGAAATGTCCGTGCGTTTTCATTTTTTTAAGATGCTTGATTATGAAAAATGCAAAATTGAATATATTCTGATTCAGCTTTATGTCAGTGATAAATATAATATGAGTTTTATATCTAAAGGTGCATAGTTTCGTTCGTGTTTAAATTTAAGGAGTATAAATTGCATGACGTCATATTTCGTGATATAAGCAGCAAAATAAATAGGTTCAGTTTAAAAAAAAACGTTTTTTTTGCAAACTTTCACTCATAATTTCCAAAGAAGAAATATAAATGGTTAATATTTATTAAATACTTGTAAACACAGTAGATGCTATAGCTTAGTAAACTTTAAATGTATAACATTATTTTGAGTCTAGTTTAAGAAATCACTTACTATTTTTGTTACGGACTCATGAGGAGGATAACTTGGCTTGGGAAAGGCTAGTCATAAAATGTGTCTTTGTTAGGAATCTTAAATTTCCCCTGTAAAATAGCGTGTAATGTATTCGTTGCTTCCCTCCTTCAGAGGATTGCAACGTGTTTGCTGTAAAAGTGCAACGGTCATCTCCCTCGCAATGACCACGCAGTCCTGGTACGGTGAGAGCGGGAGCCATGCAGTATGGTACGGTGGCAAAAGGGATGATCGTGCACTTACTTGTTCTCGCCTCTTTGTCTGTCTATTCATTACTCACTCTTCACTTGACTCGTTACAAAGTGAAAGATTGTTCTTCGTCGTTGAGATAAATTTGTCGTATAAACTTTCAGTCTAATAATTGTTCGTAAAATTAATGTGATTCCATTTTGGGAAATAAATAAAAGCTCCTTTGTCTGCTAAATTAAAGATTCTCCGGCGTTTTGTTGTGGTTGATTAAAGTATTCATTTTGGGAAATACGGACACTTTCGGTCGATTAGCCAGCAGCATAGTCGTGTAACGGGGATAGGGATTAATTAGCAGGCATTTAGGGAAAGTAGACATTTTTAATCATTCATCCGAGCACCGAACGAATTTGGACAAGTGCCTTATCTCGGGGAAAACCACAACAATTTTGTAAGGTTTGAAATTATAAACTTTTCTGACTGAAACGGAAACAATTTTAACATGTTTTCCCTCCACGAATGCGCTGTGCCAATTGCATGTCCTTTGGCAGTGTTGTCACTCGTTTGGCGTGAGCAGCGCAGAGATTGGCGTCACCAAAAACGCCAAGCATGGAAGTTTCAAGCATTTCCTGAAAGTAAAACACGGTTATTAAAGTCGCGACACTTTTGATAACGCAACGTTAGTTTGTAACAAGTTACAAGTAGTTAACTAAATGCCCTGTATTCTTTTATTAAAATTGTCATCATAACGATAAATATTAAATTCAGAACTGAATAAATTTTTGAAAACGACTTACATGCAAAGCACCCAGTGCTTTCTTCTGAAATCGGATTCCACATCCGGGTCGGCTACGCCTAGTAGACGCTCCTGGTGTTTTTTCGCTCATCAGATCTTGAACTGCCTCTCTTGCACACTTTGCCACGGTGCCTTGTGGAATCAACTTTTCAGTAGACTTTTGATAACGTTTGATCTCTTGAAGAGCCAAGTACGCTTGCGATCTTCTTCTTGGACGCCGGTGTTGACGCTGCACAGCTGCGGCAGCAGCAGAGGCTTGAGCAGATGTCCCTGGCCGATTTGTCTCAGGCGTCAAAGAACCAACAGCTTGACCCTTTCCGGGGAAACGCTTAGCCAAAGAGGAAGTGGTACTTCCATGCTTGCGCTTGTAAGATGTGGACTGTCCTACACGACCCATTTTTTGGTTTCAACAGCAAACTATACAACCATAAAATATTCAAAAAATTGCATTAACTTTAGTCACTAAATTTTGCACATCACAACCTAAAAGAATAAATCTTACAGACTGTTTATTTAAGACGTAAATAAAAATACCTAAAACCCCGTTTAGTGAAATAAATAGGAAAGTTGCTAATCTCCAAATTTGGGTGTTGGCTGGATGCCAAACAGAAGAGAAATGGCTGCCCAATTCTAACTCCACAAAATGGGTTGGCAGGGCTCTTTTGTCTAAACTGCTCGAGCTAAAAAGGTAAATCTATCTTTCTTATGTTACGTAAAAAATCCCAACTGCAGTAATGACCTGTTTAGGTTTAGTGTAAGCTGGATGATTTGCTTGACCATAGGATTCTGCGTGAATTCATAGATTGTGTCGATAGCAGAGGAGCAGAATAAGCTTAAAATTGGATTTTGGCAACCTTTTATGTAATTGATGAGTAGCTTTTAAGTGATAAAGCGTGTGAGTGTATATGCACGTCGCATCTGAAAAAATGCTGAATTTGTAAAATTACTCCTAAATTATAATTACAAGTCAATAAAGTGATTCCAACGTAATCAAATTTTAACTTATCAGTTTGTTAGTTCACGTTAGCTTGTTTTAGCAGGAGATTTATTGGCAATCGGGTACTCTAGTCGCCTAAAAATCAAAATGGAAACTCGCCAAAACAAGTCAGACGACAGACAAGGTTGTTTCCCAATCATGTAGTTCGGGGGTTGTGGGGCATTCCCCACAGGAAATGGAGAAGTCTCTGCGCATTGCATTTGCTCAGCCTTCGGTGATAAATAGCTCAATTAATTATTAGGTGTCAGTTAGACTAATTTAGGAAGTGCTTGACTATATATTTTTTGAGACTCTTCTAATTTAAGCTGCTGGAAATGTTAGTTGGTTACGGTATGCGCGATGAAGCTGGAAAGTTGCTTCCTGGCTACATTCAATATTCTCGTCTGGTTGAAAAAAGCTGGAAGAAGGACGCGTCCAAAAAGTTGCGGGACAATAAGGAGCCTTTGCTTAGATTGACATTGAATGAGAACAACTCTCTGACTGGATCAGACTTTGTGATGACGAATGGGAAACTAGTGGACCAATTTGTGAACTATTGTACCACTGGAAAAGGAGCACAGAATCCTATGTCCACTTCGGAGTGAGGCAAGCTTCTATCGAGAACATTCTATGGACAAATGAGGTTACACGTGTTCACAAACAAGCCCCTGTCGAGAATGTTCTCTGAGTCAATAAGGTTACACGAGTTTACAAGGTTCACAAAAATAGGTAAAATGACAATGACATTTAGTTCAGCACGTAGGCCCAAAATTAGAATAATTGTAAATTTACAGAAAGGTATTTCGCATTTTTAGGTAGTAGCAAGCATCGCAATTTCAATGTAAAACAATGGCCTATCTATCACGGTTGATGGGAATGGTCTGTATATCCCGTGTGTTTAGCAATCCCGTGTGTTTTAGATGGCCATATAATCCCGTGTTTAGCAATCCCGTGTGTTTTAGATGGCCATATAATCCCGTGTTTAGCGATCCCGTGTGTTTTAGGTGGCTATTTAATCCCGTACATATAGATACAAAAAACAAAGAATTGCCTATCCGCGTCCAAACAATGGTAAATTCCTAATGCAAATGCGATTTTGTAGGTGGGCAAAAAATTATTCAGAAAAAATAATTTTTACGAAGGTTACAGTGCACCTGCTGCACCTAAGACTTTGTACAAATTTTAAATCGCTGTAACTTAAGAACCAGGGCAAATTAAAAAAATTAAAAAACACCCCTCCTAGATATTTAAAGTAGTTTCATATTTGGTATTTAATTTTGGCACTGGTCATAACGTGAAAAAATTTCCTCAGAATACGAAAGCCAGAATCCAGAATTTTATTCAACTGACAATAACTTTTCAACCAAACGTTTTTGACGGCTAAACCTTCAGATTTATAGGTTGTGGAGATCCTCCTAACTTTCTAAATGAAAATTAGGGGGGGGGGTTGAATTACAAAAAATAACACCCATTTTAGGTTTTTGAAACAAATACTTGCAAATGATTCTGTCATGCAGGGCTGCAACTGTAAACCGAGATTAAACGTTTTGAACCATTTTGCACATTACCCAGGTTTCTAAATTAATTTTGTGTAATACTAATCTATACAGCTTTACAATTTTAGAGTTTTTTTAATGCAGTTCTTTTGGTTAAACCGAATGATTTTCCCTAAAGCTTGATTATTTGCAACATTTGAGTTGTGTTGCTTTTACAAAAATGATTATAATATCTGTAAATTATGTAAGGTTTTAAACTTTTTACAATGTAGTAGTACAGTAACAGTACGTTTTACGATTTATATGCGTGCTTCATACCTTACAATTCTTTCCCTTGTTGGAGCATACATTACGGTTTCAAGAAATGGTAAAGAACACAGAGGATTATCGTATATCACATTGACGTCAATGCAAATGCGGAAAACTCCAAACATTCCCATTCCTGGCTCGGATTCAAACCATAGGTCCTGTGCATATCTTGGCTGTTGTCTACATTTTCCTCTGTTAAAACCTTTGCAGATAAGGCCGCACCTTTTTCTACACGAGCAACATGCATGCGTGGATGGGGGTGGCGGTATTACTGACTCTTTAATGAACCATGCAGTAAATGGAACACCCGGATGTTCTCTCCATTTTCCAACATAAAGTTTGACCCTCATTGTAATACAATTTTTTGAATTCAACCAGGATTGAAATTCTAGTGATTGTGATGAAAACAAAACGTTTCCAGTTTCTCCAATAAAGTCAATTATCATTCCCGTACCGCTTGTGGGCCATGCTTCATATCCTTCACATGGGCCTGTAATTGGAAGAATGTCGATTGGATTGAGTCGTCTGTTGAAATACACAGAAGAAAACAATATATAAACTGATACGTTTGCTTCCAAATAACAGCAAACATGCATAGTAAACCGTTAAAAGATGCCTACTGCTAAAGACGATATGAACATAAACGTGCCTACAACACAAAAAGTATGTTTGTTTTAGACCAATAACATTAAATTCCAATTTAAAAGGATCTAGAACCCGATTTGTTTTGTTTGGAAATCAATATGTTCCGTTCAAAGACTATTTGCTTAGTTTAGACATAATTTCCTGGTTCAGAGCCCAAAAGTTTGGTTTGAAAATAACGCCTACAGACAGACACACGGGCAAAAATATCTGTAGTGGCTGTTTTGCTGAAAAATAAGCGAGCTAACGAATGGTGTAAATTGTCAATCCTGTTTCGCAATTAATGTAAACTGAGTGTAAAATAAGAGCTTCAAGTTGTTTAAATATGATGTCTTATTGCAAATAAGTGTTTTTGAATGTTCCCAAACGTACGTTTCCTGTGGAACATATACGCAATAAACTCAATATAACAATTACTACTAAACGCAATTTTAATTCGGCAAACTTGGCCCGTTTGCGTTTCTAGAAAAGAAATATTAAAATATTTGTTTGAACCTAGTTATTTGCTATTCATACCCGTGAATAGAGTGCCATGGAGTTGGTCCAGATAGTTCGCCAAAGCGGTTGGGCAACCACCACCACCACTTATACCTGCAGTTGACATATTGAATCAGAATCAATGTAAGGAGTAAAATAATGGGTATCTTCATGTTGGACACAATCTTTTGTACTTTTTATATATACGCAAGTCGGGCAAGGCAAAATTCTGCAGAGAAGCTAAAGTCTTGAGTGAACCAAACATGAAAAACGCTTAATGATCCATTGTTTGTATAAACAATTAATTGTTCCATTAACTTATGCCACGTCATTTCCACTTATTATTGGCCATTAGTTCTATTCACTATTGTATTGTAGCTAAAATAAACCTTTGTAAAAAATATGACTGCGCAGAGCCTACTGAACAAATTAACAAAATCTTACAAAACTGACGCGAGGAGAATCGATTGATGATGGAAACCCGTTTATTAAATTCCTAACGGTTGTTGAAAAAAACCGATTTAATGATCATTTGAAATACGAAGCTGAGCTACTGTATATCTATCTATCTGTCTGATTCTCTGACTCCTGCCTCCCTAGTACCCCAGGGGGATGACAAATCAGGTTCAAAATCAATAGGGCAATTTCTCATGACTCAATGAATCACTGTACCAAACTAAAATCCCCTATTACCCCAGGGGGATGACCAATCAGGTTCAAAATCAATAGGATTCTTCCTGATGACCTAGTAAACCATTGCACCAAATTTGGTGTCATTATGACGAAGCATATGGTCAGGAGGGTTACCTCCCCCTATTACCCCAGGGGGATGACCGATCATGTTCAAAATCAATAGGGTTCTTCCTGATAACTCAATGAACCATTTCATCTAGTTTAGTGTGATTCTGACTAACTGTCTGGCCTGTATCGTGCTCACACACAGACAGACAGACGGACAAACATGAAAAACCGTTCATGAAAATCGGTTTTAGAATGGGAACGGGTATTTATACTGTAAGGGAAAAAATAAGGATCATGCACATTGTTCTACTTTCATGAAGCTTTTGGCTACCTGTTACATACGTTTGAAATTATATAATTGCTTTTATTCTAACACAAAATGCAGCCCAAAAATGGGCGTTAGGATATTTTTAAGATACCTTTAATCCTCTGTTGCTCCTAAAACGCGCAGAAGATTTTAAGTAACCGGTAAGTCCGATTAGAAATGAATGCATAGTGAAATTATTGTTGGTGCTTGCATAGTCTGGGAACCGTAATATATTATTTATTGCATGTTGCATGCTTAAAATTTGTATGGCGTCGTCGAGAAAAACTGAAAAAGGGAAAGAATGCTATTTAATTTTGAAAAAACAATATGACAGCGGATTTGTACTGAAATTTAACTGCGTAGGGCTTCTGGAAATAATGCTTATTAAATGTTTCCTTTTTGAAAGCAGTTTACAGCAGATTTCAAATTTTTAATTTAGTAACATAATTTTGCAATGCATGCGTGCAATTTGTAATTACATGCAATTTAAAAGATGATTCAAATCAAATGTGTAGATGGCATTCCGTACATTAAATCGTATTTTGTACCTACGTCAACTTAACCCTACAGCAATACCAACAAACTGTTGCATGCATTTGAATTTGAATGCATGCAAAAAATTATAATTTTTTTGGTCTGTTTTGCTTTGCAGCTGGAGTCAGGATTGGAGTACGTTTGACCTTGGGTGAATTATCAACTTCAACGTTGATTCATGCGCCCCGAAACAATCGTATGCATTGCTATTCCCATAAATGATTCCAGTCACAATATGTGTGATAAATAGGCAAGTTCCCAACGGGAACAAAAACGTTAAATTCACGTTACATAGGTCACTGTGATACAACGTTATTTTTGGCCACTGATTTTACGTTTATTTCACATTCATCGTTGCAGTCACATTGTATTAACGTTAATATCACGTTAAATCCAACGTGCATTTAACGTGATTTTTACGTTGAAATGTCACTTTCAGCAACGTGGATTCAGTATTCAGATTCAGCAACGTGTATATACTACAGTATCAGTTTGATAATAATTTATAAGTTAATTTGCTTATCTAACTACAATTATCGCATTCATTTTTATTGGTCACAGTAATATCACTAGGTAAATGACCTGTGACCAAGTCTGAACTTCGAGTTAGATTAAAGGCTGCATTCACCCAGGTGTCTCCAATGGCAACTTTGGAACTGGCTGATGACTTTGCGCGCAAACTATTTCAGTGTGTATCAATTAGGCGGGCATCTGATTTACTTGTCGGATAAAGCGTTTTTCATTTTACTTCTGTATGTAATTTCGAGCTTTCAGATATTACAATTTTCTCAACATCTTCAAAAAACCTGTAAAATTGGAAGCAAAAAACAAAAGTGACAATTGTCACGTTGAACTAACATGGAATTCACTTTCGTATACGAACGTGATTTCTGAGTGACATCATCAACATTAAGACATTGTGACATTTGTAACGTGTAGTAAACGTTCTGGACACATAAATTCTTTGAACCAATCTTGTGTAAATATTTATACGTAAATGTAACATTTTGAAAACGTTAAGTTTTGGACTTTCTCGAAATTGGTAGACCAAAGCTGACTAGACTGTCAGTGTCACACAAAAATAACATTGAAACATTGACGCAACAAATATTTAACGTAAATTTCACTTTGTGTTCCCGTTGGGTTTGTATGATTATTATGTTAGCACAAACAAACTCAACATATTATATTTGCACTTTCATTTTTACTCAGGCAGTAGACGATATTTGATGTTTGAGCGTTGATCATCATCACAAATTTATGCTGTGTGTTTTCCTATAATGTACTTGTGATTTTTTTAAACGCTAGTCAAAATGGGAATAATAGCTTTTTTATTTGGTGGCTCCTTAGCCTTAATCTTCTTCCTTTGTGTTTATTTGACCTGGGCACTTCGCCGGAGAGCCGCATATTACAAAAAGCATGGAGTAGCTTATCTTGGCGCAGGTCTCAACCGAAACTTCAGGACCCTCACTGGCAAACTGAATTTCATTTCACTCGACGAAGAAATCTACAAAGACGCTAAAGAAACCAACGCTCCCATTGTTGCGGTATCCGACATCACTGGTCAAACCAGTCTCGTTATCACCGATCCTGACATACTACGTCGCATAATGGTTAAGGATTTTGACCATTTTGTAAACTTACGAGAAATCAACACACATCAAGGCAGCAAATACTTCACCAAAATGTTATTCGTTTTAAAAGACGATCAGTGGAAAGCTCTAAGAGCCAAAATGACACCGGCTTTTAGCTCGGGAAAAATAAAAAGAATGTTCGAATTGTTTTCAACAAGTAGTCAAAGAATGGACAAATATGTTAAGGAGCAAATGTGCTATCCCGGAAAGACATCAATGGACGTTGACTTTTATAAGTTGTTGTTTAAATACTCCATGGATGTAATAGGTAATAGCCAGTATATGCATATATATTATACCATATATAATACATTGCTTATTTAGGAACATCATAATTTTTCGTTTAGCATCGGTGGCGTTCGGGGTGGATTCAAAAAGCTGGGACACCAATATGGACAAGTTTTCCACATTTGAACAATTTGGGAAAAACTTTGAAGTCAAATTTACAGCCATGACATTTCTTAAAGTGATTACCACCATCATGTTGCCAAAAGTTGCCGATTGGTTGGAACTTGATCTGTTGGATACTGGAGCACAGCAGTATTTTGCAGGAATTATTCAAGACGTGCTAAAAAGAAGAAGACAAACGGGAGAAAGAAGAGATGACTTTTTGCAATTGATGATTGATATACAGCAAGGAACGCTAAAAGATGAAGATAGGGAGGTTGAGTCGTATTTTGATTCGGCAACGGAAACAAAAATTGTGTTTCATGATGACTATTTGATTGCTAATGCGTTAATGTTCTTTCTGGGAGGATTTGATACTACGCAAACGGTTTTACTGTTTTCAGTGTATAGTTTAGCGTTGGAACAGGAAGTGCAAGAAAAGTTGTACGAGGAAGTGAAATCGGTTATGGATAAGAATGGAGGAAAGATTACGTATGATTCGTTGTTTGAGATGCAGTATTTGGATATGGTTATACAAGGTGGAATATTTAATACAATTTGCATTATGCAAATACTTAATTTAAGTGAATATGTCATAATTTTTAATTGTTTTATGTAGAAACCATGCGAATCTTTCCAGCAGCAAGTAGAATGGAACGGCAGTGTACTAGAGATTACGTCGTCGAAGAAAATGGTTTCAAAATTGAGAAAGGCACGGTAATGATTATTCCTACACATGGAATTCATCATGATTCAAAGTATTATCCAGATCCAGAAAAGTTCATACCGGAGAGGTTTAATGCGGAAAACAAGGCAGCGCGACATCCGTATACGTATTTGCCTTGGGGACATGGTCCAAGAAGTTGCATTGTAAAATACTTTTCATAAAAACAAAAGTGGTATTTTTTTTGAAATTCCATGAAATTTGTTTACATGTGAATTCTACTTGTTTATTTTCAGGGAATGCGGTTTGCTCTACTAAAAGTTAAGACAATCATAGCCACACTGGTTAGTTCCTATAAACTAACGCCTTGTGACAAAACACCGATTCCTGTGAAATTTGATGGTAGTGTTGCTGCTAAGCCATTGGGAGGTATGTGGTTACAGGTGGAGGTTCGAGAGTGATTCAGTGCTCTATGTATCAAACGTGCCTTAAAATGATACAGTTTGATGTCATTTTGAATTGTATAATATAATTTGTAAAATAATAGCAACGTATTTACTTGACAAATTTCTAATAAAATAAAATCCTGTTAATTGTTTTTTGTTATTTGTTCTGCACGTAGTTTTTGCAAAATTGATTAGTCATAAGTCACATGCCACGTGCTTCAGAAACTAAATCCAATAAGTCAAGTGGTCAAAGCAGCCCATATGATTTTATTTTTTAAAAGATGTACATTTCATAAGCTATACCACTACTTTTGGTGTTGCTGTTGTCTGAATGATTTCAGTTTTACATTGTATGGCTAACCTTGAAAGCAAACAAAGTTGTTGACTGGCATTTCTCCTTGAGTTTTTTTGTGACAAGTGACTCTGCTATTTAGTATTTAGTACCTATACACTTGTTGATGCTTTAATGTTTGCAGCCGTAACAGTAATTGAACTAACAAATCTATATTACCACACATAGAAATGCAGAAAAAGAAGACAAGTTATGTATGAAATCGAAATAGCTGGAATTAATTTATGCTTCATACCATGAAGCAGTTTTATATAATTCAGTAGGAATCCACTGGATGCCATCCAGTTATAATGCCGTTTATATTTGGGACATATTTTATTATATGTGGAACATTACATTTTGTTTCATGCAACGAGACATGATACTGATAAAAGCGCATCAAACACTGTTCATTTCACATTTTCACTCATGCAAATGCAAGCAAACACAAAGCCTACCACTTTCTGTGTTGAGTTGTCCATAAAAAGTTGTTTTGTTGCTTATTGAGCGGGCTTGCGACCTTGAGATTCAGTCCAGCTATCGGTTTTGCTGCTCACAAAAACATACTGGCATTACATTGCAATATCCATCACATGTTGTTCAATACTGTTTTGGTTCTGTTCTGACAGACGTGTAAATGTAAAAACCATTTTTTGCTAATGTCAAGTTAAATCTAACAATTTTTTACTAGTTTTTTCTTTTAAACAATCAAAATGGGTATAATGGGTATACTCAGTTTAATTTTCTGGTGTGTATTAACGTTAATAACACTATTCTGTGTTTACATGATTTGGGTTTTTCGTGAAAGAGAAAAGTACTTTAAAAGTCTGGGAATGCCCTACATTGGCGCAGGCGTTCTAAGAAACCTTAAGGCACTAACTGGCAGCCTGAATTTCATATCAATGGATGAAGAAATTTACAAAGAAGCTAAAAAGTTCAAAGCACCAATTGTCGCTGCATCTGACAGTTCTGGACAAGCCAGTCTGGTAATTATGAGCCCAGACATAATCAAACGCGTAATGGTAAAAGACTTTGATCATTTTGTGAATCAAAGACTATTTGAAACGGAAAACAGCAGCAAATACTTTACCAAAATGCTATTCATAATGAGAGACGAGCAGTGGAAAGCTTGTCGAGTGAAAATGACACCAGCGTTTAGCACCGGAAAGATCAAACGAATGTTTCAAATGTTTTCAAAAAGCAGTCAGAGACTAGACACCTATCTCAAACAGCAAATCAACTTTCCTGAAACAAAATCCATGGAAGTTGACTTTGTTAACATTTTCATAAAATATTCCATGGAAGTCATAGCAGGTTCTGCCTTTGCTGTCGATTCAAAAAGCTGGGACACCAAAATGGACGAGTTCTCTACTTTTGACAGTTTCGGACAACAATTTCAGTTCAAGCTGGACGCCATGGGAATGCTCAAAGGAATGATTATGATGTTGCTACCAAAGTTGGCAGACTTTCTAGAGTTGGAAATTCTAGACTACAAATCGCAAACTTATTTTGCTGATATTATCAAGGACGTGATAAAGAGAAGAAGGCAAACGGGTGAAAGAAGAGAAGACTTTTTGCAGTTGATGATTGACATTCAGCAAGGAACTCTGAAAGCCGACGATACGAAAGATGATGAAATTAAAGGATTGGATTCAACAGGGGACAAATTGGTGTTTGATGATGACCATTTAATTGCAAACACGCTGATGTTCTTCTCGGCTGGATTTGATCCAATGCAAACGGTTTTGCTGTTTGCGATTTATAGTTTGGCATTGGAGCAAACTGTTCAAGAGAAATTGTTTGAAGAGGTCAAGTCTGTGACGGAAAAGCATGGAGGGAATATAAGTTATGAGGCGTTGATGGAAATGCCGTATTTGGACATGGTTATAAATGGTATGAAAATTGAATAATGATTTTAGTAAAAATTTGAAACGATTCTAAAATTTGTATGATTTGTTTTTAGAAACCATGAGAATATACCCAACGGCAAGTCACTTGGAACGAGAATGTAGTGCTGACTATGTTGTGGAAGAAACTGGCTACAAAATTGAAAAGGGCACTGTGGTGGTTATTCCGGCTCATGGAATTCATCATGATTCTGAATATTATCCCGATCCTGAAAAGTTTATACCTGAAAGATTCTCATCAGAAATTAGGGCAGCAAGACATCAATACGCTTATCTGCCTTGGGGCTATGGACCAAGAAGTTGCATTGTAAGACTTATTTGCATACCGAGAGTTTTATAAATTATGAATAGTTTTCATGTTGACAAATTTATTATTCTTTGGTTTTCAGGGAATGCGATTTGCTCTACTGATGGTGAAGACTGTGATAGCCCAAGTAATTAGTTCTTATCAGTTGGCACCTTGTTCCAAAACTCAAATTCCGGTGAAATTTGACAGCAGCGTAAGCGCCAAGCCGGTTGGAGGAATGTGGTTAAATGTAACTGTTCGTGAATAATGTTAACTCAGAATGAGAACTCGTATTATGTGTTATAAGCACTTGTATTATGTTTCGTTATGATATTTCAAAAAAATCAGACTTCGTTTTAAGTAATTTTCATTGAATTAGCTAACCGTGTAATCACTTTGTACATTTTTTAAAATCATATCTGTATAAATGCTTGACTACGCTTTTGACTTGTAATTCTCCTTGGTTTTTAACAAATGACATTGCTTCATTAAATGATTCTCACTTGTTGGCGTTGCTATGCATCTTATAGCGTCAAATGATTCAGCAAAAACAAACATAAATCAAATCACAAAGTGAAACACAGGACGAGTTCCATTTACTGATACGGTCAGTACGTGTTGAAAAGCACGAAAATGAATATTACACACAATAATGTACCATTTTACAAGCTCATATATATATTACATGTGATGTCAAATAAATCTTTGGAACAGCACAAAACACATTACATAACACTTTGTTTTTATTGGCATTGAAATTTCTGTGAGATATGAAAATTCATAAAAGCATTGCACTCAACACATTAAAGCTATTCTGGTGTTACTATGTAAAAGCTGCTGTTTTGGAAAGACTGACCTTGAATTGAAAATGAATATGAAACCAGCCATGCACATCACCCACTCCACTTCATCTCTGTATCCAACCGTTTCTGCTAGGGAATTAGTAGAGTCATATATGAAATGAGCACAAGATGATTCATATAGATATTTGCACAAGCATGTCAGCATCAACAGCAATATAGGTCTAGACTCCAGTAGTGCCAACCAGCAGATGTGCTTTGTGTGTCAAGCAAATCTCAGCTAAAATTACATCTGCCCAAATTCCCAGTTTTTGTGAAAATTTGTGAATATTTTAAAAATGGGTCTTTTAGGCCTAATATTTTACGCAATTCTATTTGCAATATTCTACTTTATCGTCTACATTGCCTGGACACTCCGTCAACGCGCTGCCTATTACAAAAAACATGGAGTGGCTTATCTTGGCCCCGGTTGGTCCCGAAACTGGAAAACCATCACAGGAGAACTTAATCTTATGTCCTTTGACGAAGCCATTTACAAAGACGCAAAAAAGACTAACGCACCCATTGTCGCCGTAACTGACCTTACCGGACAAAGCAGCATTATTATCATGGAGCCAGAAATTATCAAGCGAATTCTTGTAAAGGATTCTGACCACTTTATTAACACTAGATCAGTTGACACCAAAACAAGTAGCAAATACTTGTCAAAAATGTTATTTGTAATGCAAGACGAACAGTGGAAATTGAGTAGGGCCAAAATGACCCCAGCATTTACCACGGGAAAAATTAAGAAAATGTTTCAAATGTTTGTAAGTAGCGGGGACAGAATGGACAAGTTTGTTAAAGAGCAAATGGGCTATCCGAATTTTAAATCGATGGATATTGACTTTTTCAAGTTGCTGTTCAAATTTTCTATGGACGTTATAGGTAATAGCCAGTATGTTATATATATAATTGCTGTAAACATATTTATACAAAAACTCATATAATTTTCAAACTAGCTTCCTGTGCTTTCGGGATCGATTCTAAATCCTGGGAAACCAAACTAAACGAGTTTTCAACTTTTGAGCAACAAGGGAAAAACTTCGAATTCAAGTTTGATGCTGCCGGCATGATGAAAATAATTATAATCAATATTGCACCAAAGCTAGCGGATATGCTTGTGCTAGAAATTTTGGATTACAAATCACAAATGTATTTTGCCAGCATTGTCAAGGAGGAATTGAAAAGAAGAAGGCAAACGGGTGAAAGGAAAGAAGATTTTTTGCAACTGATGATGGATATTCAACAAGGAATATTGAAAGCGGATGAGGAAGATGGAGAAGGGAAGAAAGAAGTCAATTCTGCAGCGAATAAAATGGTGTTTGATGATGAATACCTGATTGCTAATGCTTTGATGTTCTTCCTGGTGGGATTTGATACAACGCAGACTGTACTGCAGTTTGGAATTTATAGCTTGGGATTGGAGCAAGAAGTGCAGGAGAAATTGTATCAAGAGGTTAAGTCGGTTATTGATAAGCATGGAGGGAAGATGACGTATGAGTCGTTGTTTGAGATGCCGTATTTGGATATGGTGATAAACGGTAAGACAGCTTTGTAAAAATTTTGAAAAATTTAGGTTTTTTAAATTTTATCTTTCTCTAAAATTTCTATAGAAACCATGAGAATGTATCCAGCTGCCACTAGACTTGACCGAACATGCAATACTGACTATGTTGTTGAGGAAACTGGTTTCAAAATTAAAAAAGGAGAACTTGTCACTATTCCTACGCATGGAATTCACACCGATGCAAAATATTATCCAAATCCGGAGAAGTTCATACCTGAAAGGTTCACTGCGGAAAATAAAGCAGCTAGACATCCTTACGTGTACATGGCGTTTGGTCATGGTCCAAGAAGTTGTATTGTAAGTTATATGTGCCTTCTCAAAATTTACTAATTTCACAAAGTTGAAATTACAAAGTTTATAAAAAATTTGTTTTTCTGTTATAGGGAATGCGCTTTGCAATGCTAAAAATTAAAGCAGTGTTTGCCCAAGTGATTCTAGCCTACAAGCTGGCTCCCTGTTCAAAAACAAATATTCCAGTGAAGTTTGATGGAAGTGCTAGTGCCAAACCGGAAGGAGGAACTTGGCTGAACGTCACTGCCAGGGATTAAATCATTTCTTGAAAGAAATTAATGTTACCATTATCACTCTATATTTATCACTCTATCACTCCGTTATTTTCACTAATGACAAAATAAATTTTCAAATGCAAGAAATCCTCAATTTATAACATTCTATTGATTTAATTTCTGTTAAAAAAAGAAACCAAGGAAACCTAATACAAATGTGGTTTCACCCAGCATCCTACCGGCCGGCCGGGTGTTCGCCGTCTGGCTCTATTTATTTGGTTACTTGCATAACCTTGAAAGTACAAGATTATTGACTTGCAATTTTCACTTGCACGAGCAATGAGCATTTTGTTTTTATAAGTTGTAATCATCCCGTCTTGAATAACAAATTCTGCGGCTGACGTAAGCTAACGTAGAGGCTCTGAGTTTTATGGTGTAAGCATGCATCATTACAATCAACAATCATAACATAAAAATGAAGTTTACAGTGTACAAGTCTACTCACACCTTATGCATCAATATTACAGCTTTGCAAAAACCATCAGAATCACTTTGTTTATGCTCAAGCTATGATATTTGTATCTTGTATGCAGGAAGTGGTTGACCTTCAAAACTGAAAACCCAAATAACCACACATACGCTCTGTTTATCCTCCAGCATTTTCACTTTTTACTTGAAAATCACACGTCTGGCGAATGCACATTTTTGTAATAACATGTTTTTGTTCAATTTCGGTTACTAGGTAGAAACAAAACCATAAAAATCTAAAACAACAGAACAATTTTGCTCTCTGAGCAATGCAGTCGTAGTAGATTTTTATTTTAAAGAGTTTTTAAAAATCCAGCAAAATGTTGGATATTTCCAAATACATTTTATATGGATTTGCGGGATTCATAGTATTCCTGCTTGTTTATATTATTTTGGTACTTCAGCAGCGAGCTGCCTATTTTAAAAAGAATAAAGTGCCTTATCTCGGCGTTGGACTTTATCGTGCATTCCGAACCTTAACCGGAATCACCAATCTAATCGCCCTAGATGAAGAAATTTATAAAGACGCAAAGAAAACCGGAGCTCCCATTGTTGCTGTAACTGACGTTGGAGGATCAGTCAGTTTGATTGTTACCGATCCCGAAATAATCAAACGTGTAACTGTTAAGGATTTTGACCATTTTGTTAATCAACGAGGCTTAAATACAGAAAAAAGCGGAAAGTATTTAATGAAGATGTTATTCTTCATGCAAAACGAAAAGTGGAAAGCTAGTAGAGTGAAAATGACCCCGGCTTTTACATCTGGCAAGATAAAAAGAATGTTTGAAATGATTTCCATGAGTAGCCAGCGACTTGACAAATATTTAAAAGAGCAAATGGGCTATCCTGAAAAGACTTCAATGGACGTAGACTTTTTCAAGCTGTTGTACAAATACTCAATGTCGGTAATTGCGTCAACCGCCTTTGGGGTCGATAGTAAATCTTGGGAAACGGAATTAAATCAGTTTTCAACTTTCGAACAATTCGCCAAAAAGATTGAATTGAAATTCGATGTTGTGGGAATGTTCAAGTTTGCAATAATAACTTTAGCGCCTAAATTAGCTGATATGCTACAGTTGGAAGTGTTGGATTATAGTGCGCAACAATATTTTGCTAATGTTGTGAAAGAAGTGTTAAAACACCGAAGGGATACTGGGCAGACGCGGAACGACTTTGTTCAGCTTATGATGGATATTCAGCAAGGAACGCTAAAGGGAAGTGAAGAGGATGGGAATGTTGATGCAAAGCAAAATGAGTTGGCAGAGAAATTTGTGTTTGATGATGATTATGTTACGGCAAATGCTATGCTGTTTTTTCTGGGTGGATTTGATACAACGCAAACGGTGTTGCTGTTTTCAGTGTATAGTTTGGCATTGGATGAAGAAATACAGGAAAGGTTGTATGAGGAAGTGAAAGATGTTATGAATAAGTACAGAGGAAAGCTGGGTTATGAAGCGCTGATGGAAATGACGTATTTGGATATGGTTATAACTGGTATGATGAATCAATCGGTAAATTGGTTAGTGTAATTTGTAAATTTGTTGATAAACCATTTTGAATTTTGTAGAAACGCTGAGACTTTATCCCGCTGCCAGTAGACTAGAAAGACAATGCACTGCTGACTACGTAGTTGAAGAAACTGGTTTCAAAATTAAGAAGGGAACTCTTTTGGTTATTCCTTCTTATGGAATTCATACGGACTCTGATCATTATGAAAATCCACAAAAATTTGATCCTGAGCGTTGGTCTCCGGAAAACAAGGCAAATAGGCATCACTACACGTATTTGCCGTTTGGCCAAGGACCCAGAGCATGTATTGTACGTGGGATACGTATTGCACAGCATTCGTAACTGTTTGTTTTTAAATGAAAACGTGAAGTTATTTAACTTGTTTATTGTATTTTCAGGGAATGCGTTTTGCCTTGTTGAAAATTAAAGCTGCCATTGCCCAGATTGTTGTTGCTTACAAACTGAGTCCCTGCTCCAAGACCACCATACCAATGAAATTTGAAAACGGAGCTAGTGCTCGACCTGTGGGAGGAATGTGGCTTAATGTTACAGTTCGGGAGTGATACAGCAGTATTTCAAGATGAAAACGATTTGTGAACGCGGTGATGAAATGATTTCCTATAGTACTATTTTATGCTAATAATGCTTTCCTCGAAAACTTGAAAATTTTTAAAATCTAACTCTGTGTTTTGTTGAAAAAGAAAGGATAAATATCACTAAAATCTGTATTGATAAGAAAACACGTTAAATACTCTTCAAAAATATCAAGCGCTTTATGGATTTTCTTTTGTGAAACGTGAAATGTGCTGTGTCATTAGTATGATTGGTGTGAGCGTGATTTTGAAAGATGATTAGGATGAGTCGACAATACCTATTCAATGTTACGAATAAAAGAGTAATAGTAAGCAACTTTGTACGACTTTTTAATGTTTCATTTTACTTTTACTAATACTGCATAAATATTACTAAATTGGACACAACATATTAGAAGTTTAAAAAATAAATTTGATTTAATTTAAGTTAACAAATTGAGTATTCTTACATTTTTAATTTTTAATAATATACTATGTTATAATATACAAAAATTGTTTTGTGCATACCTACTTTCTGAATACAAACTAAAATACTCTTCTTTTAATGTTGCCAACTCTTCATGCTCATTTACAGTTTTTGCAAACCACTTAAATAAATAAATCACAATGTACGGAAACTTTGACAAGAAATGCGTTACATAATCCTGTTGGTTGTACGGTTTTCCTAGAAACAACACATTTTTTGCTTTCTTTGTTTGATCCTGATAATGTACTGCTTTATCCCTTATCAACTCAACAAGTGATATAAGCGATTCAAATTTGTAATTCTTTTTGCCTTTTCCTTCCCGTTCAAACAAACTGACTTCAACCATTTTCTCCCACCAAAAATCTGCACTTTTTCTCTGCTTATAAAACTGTCTAAAATCTTCATCAAGATTTTCTCGCACTTTTAACAATGGAGACCCCTTTTCCTTCCTGTGCAAAGCATCACTTATATCTTCTAAAAATTTCAGGCATTTCAACTCATCCCAAAATACTGGATGATTTTTCACTTGGTCAATTGTCGGTCTATTTTCCGGGTTTGGTACTAACATCCACTGTGTTATATCATTTGCATTAGCATCCCAAAAATCCGAAACGGGTAATTGTGGCACAGAAAAGTTTATATCCACAATATTTTTATAGATTTGGTCAACATTTCCAAATGGGTGTTCACCACCACTACGACTATAATAGAGTATCATTCCAAGCGAAAAAATATCCATGCTTAGCTTGTTTACAAATCTGGAATCTTCATTTTGCTTCGCAGCAATTGTCTCTGGTGCCATCCAAATATCAATTTCCTTTCCACCAGAAGATAAAGCACCACTTTTGTCCATTAGCCTTCTACAGCATCCAAAATCTCCCAATTTTGCCACAAGTTTATCATCGTATTCAAACAGCATTATATTTTCAGGCTTAATATCTCTGTGAATAACATTTTTATTTGTATGTAGCCAATGCACTGCGTCAACACAATTTTCAAACAAACCGATCAACCTCTTCTTGTCGTGTTTTAAATTATAACGATTTTCTCTTATAGCTTTATCCAGAGTTGTAGCCGCCAACTCCATGACAATATAGTACCGGTCGTTTTTTATGTGCCAACTTAACACCGGCACTATATAGTTCGTGTGTTTGCCTCTGTTCAAAAATATTTCCAGTGCCATTTGCATTTCGGGTTCTTTCACTTTAAACACATTTTTGTTAACAAATTTAATGGCAACTTTTTTATCTTGGTTGCCATCCAGAAAGCCCAAAAATACGGTAGATGTGTTTCCGGTGCCCAATACGCTGTTGTGATCATAATAGTAGGATATATTGGTATTCAGAATTTCAAATGATGAGCGTGGCACCACATCACAATCTAAATTGTTAAATTTGATATACCTCTCACAACATCCAAAACAGTTTCCCAAGGGACCACACCAACTCTTTAGTTGACTTAGCCGGGTTCGTAAACTTTGTTGTGAGGAGCGTTGGCGTGGTAAGCTGTTTCCCCATTGTGCTAAACTGTCAAAACTTGGATTTTTCTTGGAATTTGAAACCAGTTCTTGGTCATCTATTAGAGCAATGTTATTTATTTCCTGTAGAATTTTTAGTGGTTTTATTTGATTATACTGACACAGCACATCTTGAAGCTTTTCAAAACCACCATTGCGAACCGTTAAGATTTTTAACAGTTGTTGAGCTAACGCTTCATTTCCTTTTGGCTGTACATTTTCCTGATTTAAAAATGTTAAAAGTTTTATTAGTCTAAAACAAATATTTTCAAAGAATAAAAGAAATAACTTACGAAATGAGCCATGTCAGAATCCAGTAGTGTATTGCGTTGATGAAGATAATTAATAACTTCATCATTTACAATCATGGAGTTAATTAACCGGTCTTGGTTTTTGTAAATAAAGTCTTGCTGGAGTGTCAGCATTTTTGGCAAGTTGTAATTGGATTTTGATAACAGAAAACAGAAATATCAATAAAGTTTTACTATGACATATGACTCACTAAAACTTTATTTATTTATTTGGATAATTTAACAGTAAACAATGACAATTGAAAACATACACGTATCTACAATACTTTTCTTCAGAATAATCTGCTGAGAAAATTATTTTGGCGGTTTACACTTGCAAGCAAACAAAAAGACCGAGAAAAGTGATTGAACTATACGGCCAAGTGCGCCAGCCAAAAAAGTAAAAAGTATTTTGCACTCTGTGTTCACGCAAGCATGCAAGTGAATCAACAGAAGAATAGATGTGGTACCGTATATTTATTATGTAACACAACAAGTCCATGACCAGACGGTTTCTATGTTAAAAGATTAACTTTAGGAGCATCAAAACACATGCAATGTATGAACATTCCCATAGAGCAAAAAACAGCAACAAAGTATAACAACATGTGTCAGGATTCTTATATAAAATACAGGCAAAAGTACCAAACCGGTTACTTTGCTCATCTTGTGTGCATTGGTCTCTTGACTGAAAGCTGAGAACCGAAATGAGAGCTTAACCCTTTCAAATGGCACTTAAAAACACGTTTATAGTAGTTAAGGTGGAATAAAAATAAATTATTATGTACGTAAATGTGGTAATTATAATTAAGGTGCAATGGGTAACAGTGGTAATTTCTATTGGAGTAGGTTGTCTACAATGTGGGCATTTTAAACACGGGTAGTAACCGTTCACGTGGGAATTGTTAGAAATACAGGGGAAATCTACTGAATATTAAGTTCTCCCACAGGCAGGTCAGCAACAAACAGCTGATTATTAAGACCTGCCACTTTGAGAGGTGAACTTGTCCTGCAGAAAAATAAGTTTTACCACTTTCGAAACGTTTTTGAATCGACTGAATTTTAAGTGCCCCCGCCACAAACACCAACTTAATTTTAAGATCTTCCGCGTTTGAAAACCTTCGATTTAAACTTAATATTAAGGTCCCCCAAATGAAAACAATAATATTTGTGGCTAGACTTGAATGGATATAATGGTTACTGACTTTTAGATCTAAAGCACTACATTTTCATGCAATGGTGCTTAAAAGCCTATACTGATGTTGCAGGTTACAAGTGATAACGTCTTGCATTTACGACAAGTGTACAATTAACATCTTCAATACAACATTTATCCCATATATGATATGATATGATTCGTGCTTACAAAGACATTTATATTCAAAACCGAGCTGGACGAAGTTTCTCTTATCCAAGCAAGATAGCTTTGTTGCATAATTTACACATAATCGTTTCAAGTAATATATTTCACAATATTCAATATTATGGTTCATGCAGCTGTATGTCACAAACACGAAATGACTACTTGCATACAAACATTAAAAATTACAGAGCAGGCTTTCCTACTCACAAAAGATATGATTTAATTTAGTATCAGCAACAAAGAGATGATAAAGCATGTAATGAATATTTACACTAGCAATAATACTCCCGCTTGATTACACTGTTGCGCTGTATCCAGCTTGGTAACAAAACCCAATTCAAAGCATACAAAGTGTCATGACTTTGTTATCACAGCAAAAAAAAAAACTGTTTTTGTTCAGGAGCGTATTTGACCTTGAAGCAGTGCTGATGGGTTTTAATGCTGCAGACTCTCTACTAAAATGTCCATGTCCATTAAAGTGAAATTGAATAGTTTCATGCCATGAGATGAAGTAAGCTCTTTCATATTGTAAAAAATGCATTGTTATCAGTTGTCCAGCATCCCATCCAACATCAGTTACCAGGTGCTGTCTTGTTCAGTCCACAGATGAATTTCGCTAGCTGAGCAGAAATCACCATAAAATCTCTGCTCAGAAGTTTCTAATTGTTTCAATTTTTTTCACTGTAAATTAAAAGTCCAAAAAGTTTTTTTTTTCAAAATGGGCATATTTGGCCTAATATTCTTTGGCATAATAACGCTAATACTAACTCTTTGTGCCTACTACGCTTGGATTCTTCGTCAGCGGGCAGCATACTTCAAAAAGCATGGAGTACCCTATATGGGAGCCTGTCTTGACCTCAACTTTAAAACTATTACCGGATCCATAAATTTGATTGAAGTTGAAGAAATTATCTACAAAGAAGCCAAAAAGCTAAAAGGTCCTCTTGTTGCCATGTCTGACATTACAGGACAAACCACTGTAGTATGCACAGATCCCGAATTAATCAAACGCATAATGGTTAAGGACGCTGACCACTTTGTCAACCAGAGACCCATAAAAACTCAGAAGAGCAGCAAATACTTTACCAAAATGTTGTTCGTTATGCGCAACGAGCAGTGGAAAGCTTTAAGGGCCAAAATGACTCCAGCTTTCACCACAGGAAAAATTAAGCGCATGTACCAAATGTTTTCAAATAGTAGCCAGAGAATGGACAGTTATATCAAGGAGCAAATCAACTACCCGCAAACAAAATCCATGGACGTCAACTTTTTCCAGTTACTCTTTAAATATTCCATTGACATAATAGGTAAAAGCAAGTATATTATATATATAATTCATTTTTCTATAATAATATTCATACATTTTCGGTAGCGAACTGTGCCTTTGGGATTGATTCTAAGGGATGGGAAACCAAAATGGACGAGTTTTCAAGTTTTGAGCAATACTCGAAAAATTTTGAGTTCAAATTTGGGGGCGTCGTAATCCTCAAGTTTCTTTTGATTGTGGCCGCTCCAAAGATTGCTGACTTGTTAGAGTTGGAAATTTTGGATGATAAGGCGCAAACATATTTTGCCAATATTGTACGAGAAGTACTAAAAAGAAGACGACAAACGGGGGAAAGAAGAGACGACTTTTTGCAACTTATGATTGACATTCAGCAAGGAATTCTGAAAGTGGATGAGATTGATAGTGAGCTGAAGAATGATTTTGGGGCTGTGGCGGATAAGTTTGTGTTTGATGATGAGTATCTGATTGCCAATGCGTTGATGTTTTTCTTGGGAGGATTTGATACAACGCAAACAGTTTTGCTTTTTACTGTGTATAGTTTGGCATTAGAACAAGAAGTGCAAGAGAAGTTGCACAAGGAGGTGAAATCGGTTATGGAGAAAAATGGAGGGAAGATTACGTATGATTCGTTGTTTGACATGCCTTATTTGGATATGGTTATTCAAGGTATAGAAGTAATACAAATATTTTACTGAAGGATTTTACAGAAAATTTTATATATTTTTGTATTTTGTATCATGTTTAGAAACCATGAGAATCTATCCTGCTGCTAGCCGAACCGAGCGTGAATGTACAACTGACTACTTTGTTGAAGAGACTGGTTTCAAAATTGAAAAGGGGACGGTTTTATCCATTCCTATTCATGGAATTCATCATGATCCTAAATACTACCCCAACCCGGAGAAATTCATTCCTGAAAGGTTTTCTGCTGAAAATAAGGCAACGCGTCATCAATACACGTATCTTCCATTTGGTTATGGGCCAAGAAGTTGCATTGTAAGAACATTTTTGAAAATGCTACAATTAAAAAATTTAATGTGGTTTGGATAAGATGTGAAATATTTTTATTTTGTTTTTAGGGAATGCGTTTTGCTTTGCTCAAGGTTAAGGCCGTTATTGCCCAGATTGTAAGTTCCTATAAACTTGCTCCTTGTGACAAATCTCCTATTCCATTGAAATATGATGGAAATGCCAGTGCCAGACCAGTGGGAGGAATGTGGCTTAACGTTACTGTTCGGGAGTAACGAACTAATGTCCCAAATAGTATGCAATTTTCTGACATGATGATGTTTTAGGTTTTATTATATGAACTATACTCTTGCCAAAATCGAATAAATGTGTGATTAAATAAACCAATAATTTTATGCACGTCAGTGCAGCACTTTAAATTGGTTTATCATTGAACAAGTGAGACATTATCAGACAAAAGCTTGGTTGGACTTTTTATCTTTGTTGAATATGCTGCCGGTTGATTATGTACTTGTTTTTCTGCTATAACCTTGAAAATAGACAATGTCGTTGGCTGGTGTCTCTCCTTCAATTCTCTGGGTAGCACTGTCCACTTTTCTTCATATTCATTTACACATATGGTTAGCTTTATAGTTGTTATTGATATGTCCTTATGCAACATCAAAATAGAATATCCTAAATTTCATGGAATAATTACGCAAGCAAGAGATGCAAAAAATGTATTTGAATTGTAGCAAAAACCAAATATTTTCACCGCATGGCTTTCTATCGACTTTAAACTGTAACATGGGTGAAATATGGATGCGTAAAACAATATCACATACATAAATCGCGCATTCAAAAAACTCTACCTGTATCTCAAAAGTGATCACAATGCGCCAATTTACAAATCCGCAACCATTTTTCAAAAAGAAAGAATTCAGATATTCAAAAGTAAATGTTCAATGTTCTTTTGTTAACCCCTGATGAGGATCTAAGAAAAGGTCGAAACGTCGGGATTCTTTAGAAATAAAGTCTTACCTACACTCGTTGCATTACCTTTGTTTTTCTTACAAAAGTAAATTAAATTCAAACAGAATTTTTGAGTCAGATAACGTTCCTCAGAAAGCATTGAAGAAATTGATCGGATAAAATTTTGGACAACGTACAATTACGCACATTTTTTGTAAAACAAGTGTAGTAGCAGAGCTTCTACCGGAGCTTCAACAAAGTCACGGGTTTGCTATTACTCCAGCATACCTTGTGATAAAAACGTTTTGCCTTATATCCTACCTGCTTGCTCCATACTATATTCTACACCAGCAGCAATCGATGTTTTTCCTTGCATCATTTTGAGAGCAAACAAAAATATTAATCAATAGTCAAATACACAAAAAGCTAGTAAAAAAGTTCTAGTCAGCATAGTTGTAGCTAATTTTTTCTGAAGCTTTAACATCATTACAGTTTTAGTCTAGTATTTGGTGTGTAAACACAAAATCAGAAAAATGGCCATAATTCTTACGATCGTCTTAGGTTTGGTAGTAGTTGTAGTGGCCTATATTTCCTATGCAATTTACCACGAAAGAAAAACCATTGCCCATTATAAAACCATAGGAATACCCTATTTGGCAGGTGGTTATGGCCGAGCTTGGAAAATGCTTAGTGGAGCCAGCAGTCTAATGGAATCAACCCAAAACGTCTACAAGCTAGCTGTGGAAAAGAAAGCGCCCATTGTCGCACGCACTTTGGCTGGAAAACCTAGTCTGATTGTAACCGACTTGAATATAATCAAACGCATTTTGGTCAAGGACTTTCACCACTTTGCAAACGTGCGTAAAGTTAAAACCACAAAGAGCAATAAGTACTTCTCAAAAATGTTACCTACTATGCGGGACGAGCAATGGAAAGCTACAAGAGCTAAAATGACCCCGGCTTTCACCGGAAGCAAAATTAGAAGAATTTATGAAGTTCTGAAAACAAGCAGCCAAAGAATGGATGGATATCTGAGAAAGCAGATAAATTATCCAGAAATGAAATCAATGGATGCTGATGTTTCCCAGTTGCTACTCAAATATTCTATGGATTCCATAGCTAACTGCATCTTTGGTATAGATTCCAAAACTTGGGAGACGGAAATGAATGAGCTATCAACTTTTGACAAGTTTGGCAAACAGTTTCAATTTAAATTGGATGCTAAGGCTATAATCAAGTTTATGATAATGTTGGTCTCTCCAAAATTAGCTGACTGGCTAAAATTGGAAGTTTTTGATAACAAATTGCAAACATATTTTGCGGAAGTTATTAAAGACGTGCTAAAAACCAGAAGACAAACGGGAGAAAGACGAGAAGACTTTTTGCAACTTATGATGGATATTCAACAGGGAATACTGAAAACTGACGAAGATGAAGAATTTTCATCCAAAGCGGAGAAACTGGTGTTTGATGACGAACACATAATTGCAAATGCGTTAATGTTCTTCTCAGCAGGTTTAGACAACACACAGACTCCTTTAGTGTTCTCGTGTTATAGTATAGCGACTGAACCACATGTGCAGGAAAAGTTGTACGAAGAAGTGAAATCAGTTATGGAACAACATGGGAAAAAGCAGACGTATGATGCTTTGGCGCAAATGCCTTATTTGGATATGGTGATATGTGGTAAAAAATAAATTGTTATGTAAATGTAATATGATACATATAAGTAGTTTGAGATTAATTATTTGTGATTTTAGAAACAATGCGAATGTATCCAGCGACACTGGTTACTGAGCGAGTATGTACAATTGACTATGTTGTGGAAGAAAACGGCTTTAAAATTGAAAAGGGCAGCTTTGTACAAATTCCCATACATGGAATTCACATGGACCCAAGGTATTATCCGGATCCAACAAAATTTGATCCTGAACGATTTTCGGCAGAGAATAAAGCAACACGGCATCCATTTGCGTTCTTGCCGTTTTTGCATGGTCCAAGAAGTTGTATTGTAAGTTTCTGCCAAATAGCAAACATTTTAATGAAGAGTGAGCATATAATCCACATTTTATTTTACTTTTACGTTAGGGAATGCGATTTGCTTTGGTGAAAATTAAAGCCGCCATTGCTCAACTAGTATACACGTACAAATTAGCACCATGCTCCAAAACACAGATTCCTGTGAAGTTTGACAGCAGTGCAAGCGCCAAGCCGTTGGGTGGAATGTGGCTGAATATAACTCTTCGAGAGGAGTAAATGTTTTTAAAAAATAAGTATGTAGAAACCATGAGATTCCCTGCTCCCCGTACCAAATCTTCAGTTCCGTTAAAGTTTGATGGAAATGCTTGCGCAAGATTTGTTAAAGGAATAATGGGGCTATACTTTTCTGTTTAGGAATAACTTATTATATAAATCATCTGGTCATTTCCAAAATACATTTGTATGGCATTTGGATGCAGGATATAACCTTGCCATAAATAAATACATGTGTGCATTAATAAAGTAATGCTTTATTGTCATCATTATGCCGCATAAAAATGATTTAATATTGAACACGTAAAAAAGCTTTGCATTGAAAATCCTCATCTCTGTAGTTAATGCTGCCGGCTGGTTGAATAGGTGCTTGTTTCTCTGGAATAACCTTGAATATGAACAATGTCGTTGATTCGTGTCTCTTTGAATTCTCGGTTGCACCGTCCCATTTACTCCGTATTCATTTACCACTGATGGTTATTGCTATGGACTTGTGGAACATCAAAACTGAATATCGTTGCAATATAGATTGAAGCAATGTCAAATTTATGACTTTTTGAACTTCAAACTGAAATCAAAAATGTATGCGTTTTATTTTCCGGAATTGTAAATTGTGACGTGACTTTTACCACACCTTTTGGAAATTGGGTTTAGTTTTTAAAACAAGGATTTCAAACACTTTTCCATAACAAGTACGCTGTCAGTATAGCTTATGGATCTTGCTTAGGCATAAGCGGCGTAAGTTATACGCGCTTTCATAATTTTCATAAAAGAACTGATAGTCATAATACAGCAAACCAGCAAATGTTAGACATATAAATGCGTCTATATACTTGACTTTTGTTACACTATCGCTGCGCTGCTCCTTAATGCGTAATGTCAAAGCTCAAATTCCGGCAAAGCACGTGGTTACCAGAAATGACAAACAAAGAAAAACGTAAAACAATAACTAGTGTATGCTTCAACGCATTATGCCATGTAATGCAGCTACAACCTGCTGAGAAAAACGATTCTGACGAAACACCGACAATAGAAAAACTGTATCCAATTTTGGTAAACATTCATACTAGCAGCGTTTTCTGACAATGCTTACCATACAATATCGTATAGTATAGTGTATGTGTCGAAGGATTTACCTGTTGTGGAAAGTCACAAGGTTGTTATTACGCCAATATACCTTTCTGATAAAAACGCTTACGCATAGTCAGACCGTATTGGCTTTGCATACTATATTCAATACTGGCAAACATTGTTTTTCATTGCATCATTTTATCTGCACGCAAATATTTTAATCAATAGTCAAATACACAAAAAGGATAGTATAAAAGGTTTTGTCAGCAGTCAGCATGTATATCTGAAACAGCTTTATTGTGTTAAAGCGAAACACACATCACTCACAGTTTTGGATTAGCTTTCAAAGTGTAAGCATACAACCTTAAAAATGGGTTTATTCGCCACGATTTTCCTAGGTTTAGTGGTAGTTATAATAGCCTACATTTTGTACGCTATCTACTACGAACGAAAAACCATTGCCCATTACAAAAAGATAGGAATACCCTATTTGGAAGGTGGTTATGGCAGAGCGTGGAAAATGATTAGTGGAGCCAGCAGTCTAATGGATTCAACCCAAGAAATTTACAAACTGGCCGCGGAAAAGAAAGCGCCCATTGTTGCACAACCACACGAGGCCGGGAATCCTAGTTTTATTATAACCGACCTGGATTTGATCAAACGCATTTTGGTCAAAGACTTTCACCACTTTCCAAACTTGCGTAAAGTGGAAACTACCAAGAGCAATAAATACTTCTCAAAAATGCTGCCAATTATGCGGGACGAGCAATGGAAAGCCAGCAGAGCTAAAATGACCCCAGCATTTACTACGACCAAAATCAGAAGAATATTTGAGATTCTGAAAACGAGCAGCCAGAGAATGGATACGTATTTGAAAAAGCAGATAAATTATCCAACGGAGAAATCAATGGATGCAGATTTTAGCCAGCTGCTACTGAAGTATTCAATGGACGTGATTGCAAATTCTACATTTGGGATTGATTCAAAAAGCTGGGAAACCAAAATGGACGAGTTGTCAACTTTTGACAAATTTGGCAAACAATTTCAATTCAATTTGGATGTCAAAACTATACTAAAATTTATGGTTATGTTTGCATCGCCAAAGCTTGCTGACTTGTTAGGATTAGAAGTATTTGATGCCGAATCGCAAACCTATTTTGCCGGGGTTATTAAAGACGTACTAAAAACCAGACGACAAACGGGAGAAAGACGGGAAGACTTTTTGCAACTTATGATGGATCTTCAACAAGGAATATTAAAAGCTGATGAAGAAGTAGAAAATCAACAGGAATTGTTATCCGAAGCAGAGAAATTGGTGTTTGATGATGAACATCTTATTGCTAATGCGTTGATGTTCTTCTCAGCGGGTTTTGACACGACGCAGACGGCCCTAGTCTTTTCCTGTTTTAGTTTAGCAACTGAGCAAAACGTGCAGGAAAAGCTTTACGAAGAGGTGAAATCGGTTATGGAAAAGAATGGCGGAAAGTTGACATATGAAGCGCTAGCGCAAATGCCTTATATGGATATGGTACTAAATGGTAAAACCCAATTTTCAAACTTAAACAAGTTACAGTTAAATTGAAAATTAATTAACGCATTTTCATTTTTCATAGAAACAATGAGAATGTATCCTGCTGCTGTGGTAACTGAGCGACAATGCGCTATCGACTATGTTGTGGAAGAAAGTGGCTTTAAAATTGAAAAGGGCAGCTTGGTACAAATACCTCTGCATGGAATTCATATGGACTCGAAATACTACCCCGAACCAACAAAGTTTGACCCGGAACGATTTTCTCCAGAAAGTAAAGCGACTAGACATCCATTTGCGTATCTACCATTTTTGTACGGACCAAGAAGTTGCATTGTAAGTACAAAGTTTATGCAATATATTATAAATGTTGAACGTAATGGATAAACTGTAAAATTTGTTTCTGTTTTAGGGAATGAGATTTGCTCTGGTGAAAATTAAGGCAGTGATTGCTCAGTTGGTGTATAGCTATAAATTGGCCCCTTGTGATAAAACCCAAATTCCTGTCAAGTTCGATACCAGTGCAAGCGCTAAACCGTTGGATGGAATGTGGCTGAATATCAGTGTTCGAGATGAGTAAAAAAAGTCTACATGTGACATGTCATGTACATTTTACTATGCTTAAAAACGAAACTTAGTACTTAACACACAATATTATTTAACTTTAATATAAAATCATATTATTTAAGATGTGTTCAAAACATGACATTTAAAATTAACATAATAAATTGGACAGTGCTTTCAAAACTGTAATATTTTAAAACTCAGTCCTATGCATTATACATATATAAGCTCATTTATATCCGTACATCATATATTATTCCTACCCGTACATTTGCACTCATATCACTTGTAATTTTGATTGACAACTTTGCTTGCATAAAAAGCAGATATTTTTTGCTGGCTCTGTTGTCTGTTATTATCCCAGCAGAAGTGGTTTTCATGGATAACGGCTTGGTAGCTTGGTCTCTTTGAATGACCTTGAGCATCAGTAACAAGATAAATTGTTTTGCTCTCGGTACACATGCTATGCACTTGCCTGTCTGATTTTTACTCTTCTGGTGCTCAGCAGAACACCAAGCAGCTCAGTTCTGATAAACCAAGACAGATGTGAATTTTCTGTTCACTGATAAATTTCAAAATGGGTTTACTCAGTTTACTCTTTACCGGAGTTTTAGGCCTCCTTGTACTATTTCTTCTGTTTGTTTTCTTTGTGTTTCAAAGAAGAGCAGCCTATTTCAAAAAGCATGGTATTCCCAACCTAGGAACCCAACTGGGTCGAACCTGGCGTTTAATGAAAGGCGAAATTACTGTAATTGACCTAGACCGGGAACTGTATAAAGAAGCAAAAGCCACCAAATCAAAAATTGTGGGCATGTCAGACATGTTTGGCATGACCTATCTCTACATTACGGATTTGGACTTGATCAAATGTATAATGGTTAAGGATTTTGACCATTTTGTCAATTTACGCACATCGGACACCAAAGTTAGTAGTAAATACTTTAGCAGAATGTTGTTTACTATGAAGGACGATCAATGGAAGGGCGTTAGGTCAAAATTAAGCCCAGCTTTTACAACGGGAAAGTTGAGAAGAATTTTTGAATTGTTTCACACAAGCAATTTAAGAATGGAAAAGTATATCAAGGAGCAAATAAATTACCCAAAACAAAATTCGATGGATATGGACATTACCAAAATATTGTTTAAATATTCGATGGACGTAATAGGTAATAATAGCCAGTATGTATATATAATATATTATATTGTATTTTGAATTTTGAACCATTTTTTTTAGCTAGCAGCGCGTTTGGGATTGATAGTCAGTGCTGGAATTTCGCTCCTGGGCAACTGTCCACGTTTGAAAAATACGGAAAACAAATAGAGTTCAAATTTGATGCAAAAACCATTTCAAAATTTATCCTTATGCTGACACTACCCAAAGTTGCGGACTATTTTGAGGTGGAAGCGATTGACGATGAAGGTCAAACTTATTTTGCTAATGTGATAAAGAGCGTGATTAAAAATAGAAAGGAGACTGGAGAAAGACGCGAAGATTTTTTGCAGTTGTTAATGGACATACAAACTGGAGTATTAAAAGCGGATGAAGAAACTAGCGAGGTTATGCATGGGGGTGAAACTACAACGGAAACTTTTAAAGGACAACAACAATCTAAAATAAAGTTTACGGATGAGGATGTTATTGCTAATGCTGTAATGTTCTTCTTTGTGGGATTTGAAACAACACAGGCGGTTTTAGTATTTGCACTGTATAGTATAGCGGTGCATCAGGATGTTCAGCTAAAGTTGTATGAAAATGTGATGCAGACTATTGCAAATCATGAGAATAAGTTGACGTATGAGGCTATTTCGGAAATGACCTATTTGGATTGGGTGATAAATGGTAAGTTTTTAAAAGTAAGGATTTTTGAAGTTGGGCTATTTTCTGAAAAATTATTTTATGTTTCAGAAACTATTAGAATATTTCCTCCAAACACAAGACTAGAACGTACCTGCACTAAAGACTATCCTGTGCCTGGAATGAATTTTGTAATTAGGAAAGGTACACTGATTGGTATTTCGCATCATGGGATTCATTTGGATGAGGAGTACTGGCCAGAACCAATGAAGTATATGCCGGAGAGATTTTCCCCTGAGAATAAAGCTGGTCGTCATCCACATGCTTCAATGCCATTTGGACATGGACCTAGAAGCTGCATTGTAAGCCCAATTTGTGCTAATATTTTCCATTAGAAATGAAATTAATGTGTGGATATAAAACATTTATCGTTTTTCAGGCCATGCGTTTTGCCTTGATAAAAGTGAAAGCAATGATAGCCCATTTTGTAAGGAACTTTGAATTGGAGCCCTGTTCCAGAACTCAAATTCCACCAGAGTTTAGCAGCAGTGTTAGTGCAAAGCCAAAGGATGGAATGTGGTTAAATGTTAAAGTCAGAGAAAATTAACATTCGGTCATTTATACATACATAGTGTAAAATAGTAATAAATTATTCTTAAAGGCTAACGCCAAGTCAACTCAAGATCGACATATCCGCCGCCAGTACTAAACCAAACATGAACGTCATTTTAATCACCGCCTTCTAAAGTACAAAATGCAGCAGTAACCAGGCTTAGTACTGGTATCGGAAAATTTTTGTCCTTTCAAATTGCATGTTTACAGCAACTGATTTTCAAAATCATGTAAACTTTAAATGCCCATAGCTTCATTATGTTAGCTTTAATTAACAGGACTGTTGAAAATTTTTGCTTCACCAATATCATGGCACAAAGTTATGTACATATGCGTGCAAATTCTTCTTTTCTATAAGTTTGAAAAATTATGACTTCGGAAAATTTCTTGATTTGAAATGGCGCTACCCAAAGCGAAATCTTTTAACTGTCCATGGTATCATTTATGGTATTTATTGACATTGTAATAAATCACTATTATTAATAATTTGAATTTGAATATTTATTTTGTGACAAACCTGTATTTATAAGTTCATACATGATTTGAATGCATAATTTTATATGAAAACATGAATGCATTTTGTGAAAGGCTTCTAGCGATATATCACCGTTTCAACAAAAATGTACAAAGAGGTGCGTTGAAAGCACGTTGTTTATGAGAGAGAAGAACAGCAAGCAGCTGATGGCACTGAGCTGCTACAATAACAAAACAGAATATTAGGTGTACTCACTCTGTTCACCTTCGTCAGAATCAGAGACGGTGTTAAAACTCTTCCAAAAATCTTGTTCCCTGAAAGTTACAATATTTAATTTATTTCCAAACAAATTATAATAGTTTATGAGTTAACGATGGCTCGCAATAAGCGTAAATTAAAAGGTGCTGGAAATCAGGCCAATTGCTCACCTTCCAAAAACAACTTAGCCATTGACCAGCCCAATGAATTTGTGGAAACCGCATTTGCACAGCCATTGGTATGAAAACAATACTAATTAAAATTGCACTTTAAAAATGATTCCAAATTTCTGAATCTTAAATATTTTTCCTCTTATATATATTTTGTAAAGCTGCTAGAACTGATTGTGGATTACGCCATCCGTCACAAAACTGGACATTTATGTACCGATTCCATTTGCAATTTACGGTTGGTTCAAACTTCCTGGAAACAAGCCGTTTCCAAAGTTTTATCAACCAACAAGGAACCTCTGTACATTCTCTATTTGAACCAAACCAACTCCTTGATTGACACGCCATTTGTCCGAGATAATGGAAAATTACTTGACCAATTTGTAGCCTTTTACCTTCAATCAATTGAAAAGGGTAAACCTATTCCCACATTTAAGCTGAACATTTCCAGTTGCTATTTTCGTCTGGAAAACTACAAAAGTCTGCTAAACTGTTTCCAAAAATGTGCCAATGGTCTAGTAGAAGTTGAGATGATCGTTCCTCCCAATTTGGGCAGTTTACCTGGCATATTCCCAAATATCACCCTTCCCGTTTTACAAAAACTGGACATAACTTTTAACGGAACTCGCTTACCAAACCTAACCGAATCCGAATTGGTTTTGGATAATGTGGCAAACATTACCTTATTTTATCAAAGTTTGCTAAATCAAAACGACTCTTTGAAAGAGCTGAAATTTGAAGCTACTGAAAATGGAATCTTTACTCTACCTGGAATACAATTTACTGCTTTGCCCAAAACCGTTACTAGCGTGGAGATAAATTGTGTTGGAGTTCATGACAGAGAATTGGAACTTTTGGTAAATAACCAGTTGCCAAAATTAAAATCGCTGACTATTAATTTGGATAGCACACCAGTATCCCAAACGCTGTTAACTAATATATTGGAAAAGTCAAAAAGTACTTTACAAACCTTAATTTTTGTGGGAAACGTTTACCTAGGACCCCCTAGACAAGCTCACATGATTAAATTTCCGGTAATGGAGAATTTAAAAACTTTGGAAATTCACACAATTTTTATTGAGCTAGAAACAGGAATAGATTCTCTATCTGATACATTTCCAAAGTTGAATAAACTGGTTTTGTATGACCAAACTGAACAAATGTTAGATAAATGGACCAGTGGATCGGCGATTGAATCCGTGAAAGATTTGAGTTTTGAATTGGTTGATGAAAATAAATCCCAATTGTTGTGCAACACACTGCCAATGAGTGTGGAAGGCTTGCAAAAAGTTAACATAACATTTCCCCAAATTACCATTTTGTGTCTGCAATTGGCTGGAAAGGAAACAAGTGGGTTGAAATACTTATTTATGGAAATGAAGCATGTACAACAGTTGTTCATTTATGTAACGGGAAGTGATGTGATTGATAATTCGGATTATTGGGATTCGGTGCTGATTGGAGCGCCAATTGAGTTGGTAGCAGGGTTATCGGCGTGTCCACAGTATTGGAACAGGGTGAGGTTGGAAAATGAAAGAGAGCCTTCGATTAGAATGATGTCAGGTTTGTGTAAAATTTATCAAAAAATATAGCATGAAATTTTGTTAGAATATTGCAAATTGGTTTAATAAATTCTTTTAAAATTGTTTAGAGCTTTTCAGCTTTTCCCTGGAATCTATCCAATCTCCAGATGGTTTGGGAACAGGCCTCACAACTCCGCTCATTTCCGATCTATCGTTTGTTTATGCGCTGCAGAAAATGCCAAAATTAAAAAATTTGATACTAAAGGGCAGATTTAAAGTGAGTAACTATACATGCCACTAAATTTCATAACATGTGTATAATTGTGAAATCTTTTGTGAATGTAAGTTCTAAAACTGGGTTATTATTTGTAACTTTTCAGGCTTCCAACGCAATGACTGAAAAATGGATGAAAAGACCAGGAAATAGTATTAAGTCAACATAAAATATTTTGGGTTAAAATGTAAGAGAAGTGAGCAATGTAAACAGTAATGAATGCCAGTTATATTCAAAAAAGCAGATTTTGTTAGATTTTTTCTAACGATAATAATAATATGTGATATAAATGGACTGGAATGAATTGTTGAGATTGGATAATTTAATGTTAAGCTGTTACTTTTTTCGATAAATATCTAGCAAATATAGCATATAGTATATAATCGTATAGTAATATTATATTTAATTTTGAATATTTAGTGCTATCAGTAATGGAAAATGTATTTAAATTCACTAATTTGGTTCATAATATCGCAAAAATACCCACATTTGTAAATTCGCTAATGTGTAGCACACTTTTATATGTATTCTTCCCAAATTACATACATTACATAAAGCATACTTGTATCTATTCTTATAAGCTGTGTAATTACTGCGAATATTGTCTTTTTAATTTGGTGTGTGATGCCATCACCGGAAATTTGTTTTTGTCTGTCGTGTCGTCTACCACTGTCTTCCACTCTAATCAATAAAAGCACATATTATACGAAAGTCAAGTCTCCTGCTGATATGATAGACTTTCCTCAACAAAAGACATCAATACAAACCATACAAAAGCCTAGTAATAATATTACAAGCTGGAACAAATTCAAGGTGCCTTTCATCCAAGTTGGATGATCCAACTATCCACTCTTAGATATTCTCTGCATGACAGTCTAATTTCAAATATCTCATCAACAACATCCCAGTTTTTCACATAAAAGCACATTAACCCATTATATAACATGTAATGTTTTGACAAGATGATTACACTGTTATATAGCTGGAAAACCAAAAAGGATGAGAAATGGAACAAAAGCAGCCAAGCCATATACAAGATTCCAGACAAGCACGCATAAATTTATAGCCAAACCGATAATATATTTTATAGGTATATAGGCATTCAGAATGCATCTCTTGACTTTGTTTGGTCGATTTCAGCCCAGCAGCAGAGCAGAGTAATCACCCACTCAACAATTTTTTGCTGCTTGTGTATGACCTTGAGCACATTTTCTACACTTTTTTCTGCTTTTGGATGAAAACTCATTACATTTTAGTCTGAATCCTGAATTCGTGCATAGCTTCATATTATATCAAACCATCTTAGAAACGACAGCAGACAAAATTCTGCTCCCGAAAATTTCACAATTCTAAAACAATTTTGTAAACATATCCAAACATCATGTTAATTCTCATCCTAATCGTTTTAATTGCCCTCTTCTTCTACTTTTCCCACAAATCTAACCAAAAAGCCATAGAAAACTACACCAAACATGGAATCCCCTACTTACCCACAAACTGGTCCCGAACCTTTAAGGTCCTCTTTGGTTCCTTAGATCCGGTTCACATGTCTGCCGAAATTTACAAGGACGCTGCAGCTACACAAGCACCCATTGTCGCTATGGCAGACATGTCTGGAAAGAATGCTCTTTACATTCGCGATCTCGATCTGTTAAAACACATTCTTGTCAAAGATTTCGACCATTTTGTCAATCTCCCTGAGGTCACCTCAAACAAGTCAAGCAAATACTATACCAAAATGTTAATCAACATGCAAAACGATCAATGGCGGGGTATAAGGGCTAAACTAAGTCCGGCCTTTACCACAGGCAAGATGCGAAGGATGTTTAAAATATTTCTAAACAGTAGCAAAAGTTTGGACAAATACGTAAAGGAAAATTTGGAGGGTAATTCAGGCGATTTGGATTTAAGTGAATTTTTATTCAAATATTCAATGGACGTGATTGCTAGAAGTGCGTTTGGTGTGGTGGAAGGCGAAATCTGGAATTTGAAACCTGGACAACACTCCGCTTTTGAACAGTTTGGCAAACGATATGGATTCATAGTAACGGGTAAAACCATTTTGAAATATTTGGTAATGTCGGTAGCTCCAAGAGTTGCGGATTTCCTAGAACTTGACATTTTTGACCACGAGGCGCAAACTTATTTTGCCAATGTGGTAAAAACGGTGATAAAACAAAGAAGAGAATCGGGACAAAGACATGAGGACTTTTTGCAGTTGATGATGGACGCACAACAAGGTTTGTTAAAAGCGGAAGATGGTGAGGAAAGTGACGAAAATTTTCAAGATGGGGAGAAAGTTCGGTTTACGGATGATGACGTGATTGCAAACGCGCTGTTATTCTTTATTGCGGGATTTGATACAACGCAAACGGTACTGATTTTTACGCTGTATTGTATGGCATTGGAACCGGAAGTACAGCAAAGAGTTTTTGAGGAGATTAATGGTTTAGTGGAGAAGAATGGGGGCGAGTTGACGTTTGATGCGATTGGAGAAATGAATTATTTGCAGATGGTGATGAATGGTAAGTTGCAGTGTTGGGTAACGTATACTAAAGAAGAACCAATTTTAGAATTTAGGATTTTGATATGTTTTTTTTAAATTTTGAAATAGAAACGATGAGAATGTATCCCGCATTTGCCCTTGGATTACGTGCCTGTACTAAAGATTATCCTGTGCCGGGTAGTAGCTACGTTATCGAAAAAGGATCCACTGTTATGGTTCCCATGTATGGAATTCATAATGATAGTAGATTTTATCCCAATCCGGAGAAATTTGATCCAGAGAGGTTTTCACCAGAAAATAAGCAACAGAGACATCCTTTTGCTTTTATACCGTTTGGACATGGGCCAAGAAGCTGCATTGTAAGTGAAGAATCTTCTAAAACGACTTGAAAAGTAAAAGTAGTCATTTTTGTAAAATTTTAAATTCATAATTTTTCAGGGTAATCGGTTTGCAATGATAAAAGTGAAAACGGTTATAGCCCAGTTGGTACTTGGCTATAAGTTCAGTCCCTGTTCTAAAACGGAAATACCAGTGCAGTTTGACAACAAGTGGGCAGCCAAACCCAAGAACGGAATGTGGCTAAATGTATCCTTAAGAAACTAACTAATTAACTAACTGCCACATCAAACACACAATTGATATTGAAACAAGAATTTACAAAAAAAAATGTTTGAAAGTAGCAAAATAGTCGTTTAGGTGTAAATAGCTTAAAATATTATGTAAAAATGAGTTAAATTATAAAGAAATAATTATTCAACTTGTAAATTTTAAAGAAATCTGTATATTTTCAGTTTTAAGTAGAATTACAACTTATTATCAAGTTTGTCATGTAGACATTTGTATTCTAATGTACTATTTCTGTGTCTTATGGATTCTTATGGAAGATTTTAGATTTTACAAGTTTTAAATGAACTATTTTGACTAAGTTTTTAAGGAAAAATACAACAATTTACGTTTCTACTGCAATTAATGCACTATATACTTGATTATTATAATGACAATGTAAAAATTAAGTAGAATTATAATAATTCAATATAATTTGTTAAGTTACAATTTTTTACCATGATCTGTCTTCATTTAACTTTTTAGGAATTTTATTAAATATTAAACAGGAATAGAACTGACTACTACATTTGTTTGAACTTTTCTTCATAAATTATTATCTTTTCTGTCAATTTCTTTACCCTTTTTAACTCCAGACGTAACTATAAGTCCCCTGCCACTGCGGAATGGCCTGCGCCAACAACCTAAACAAATTGCCAATTAATGGCAACCTCCCTCCCATCCCCTCCAAACTATTTAACAATCTTTCCTTCGTCCCCCAATCATAAAAGGGACTCCTTAGTAGGTACAACATCAGTCCAAACCTTCGTCTTTGCACCTCCGCCCCATCCCTTTTGTCCTTTAAAGCCCCTTGACTTCCATGAAGATAAATAGAACTCAAATCCATGCCCAAACTTAACAGCCAGGGTTTCCAACTTGAGGTTCCACAGGCTCCAAGACTTATCAAGTGACAAAGGGGCCTTGTGATGTGGATAACCTCAGCGATTAGATTGGCAGGGGGAAGATGTTGCTCTTGGTACAAATTTAAGGGGGATTCGGGTAGTGTCCAGTTTCGGGAGTGAAGTGGAGGCGCTTTAAAAAGCAATAAACCGGAAGTCAATTAATTAATAAATTCTTTAAGAAATTTAGTTAATTATAACTTAACTTACAATTGTGCAACTTTCTAATCATCCTTCCTGAATGCTTCAGCACAAAAACGCCGTTATTTTCATGGGCGATTCGTCCCGGTTGGTATTTCTGACGGTTAAAACTGGCCAGGGCTGGGCTTCTGGACAATCCCGTTTTAAAATAGAAGACCAAAATGCTCCTTAGAACAGCCCTGTAAAAATTAATCATTATTTTAACCGTCAATTTTTCTTAAAAACAGTTAATTAACTTACTTAACAGCCTGCATCACAAAAATAATTATCCATCGCCCCGGCTCCCCCCACATTTTCCTCGCTGCCACCTCCAAAAACACCTCAAAATACTCCAAAACTGTTAGACAAACTTGTAATCTAAAAATCTGTCTACGTCTCCTCAAAGCCGGACAATTTTCGTCATGGTCACCTCCTCCTCCAGAATTTGAGGTAGATGGTCTTGCCTCCCCTCCAACATTTTGATTCCTGTCCCTGTCATGACTTGCCACTTTTTCCAATTCCTTTTGAAGAATTTGGTCATGCCAAAATGTCACCACGTTTGCGGTACTGTAAAGCAGTTCCGGAAGAACTGTGGAATTCCCCTTAATTCTTCCCGGAAGAAGATAAGCCAGTACTTTAAAAAAGCTTTCAACATCCGAAGCTTTTCCAGGATTTGACTTGATCCAGCCTTTGTAATCCCTTAAAATGGAACTTAATTGGTTGGAAAGGTGACGAAAGTTCCACAGATTTAAGTGACAGGAATAAAGTGAACTGGTACAAGAAGGGGGAGGGGGTGGCGGTGGAAGAGGGTAATTGTCGTCACCTCCAGAAGTTCCTCCGGTGTCGTCTCCAGTGCTTGTCATTTTTAACCTGGTTTACAAATTTATTATTTAGCTTGCAATTTACTTAAAAAGTTAATTAATTTGTGAATTATTTACCTGAAATAATTAAAATAATTTGGAATTAGTTAAGTTGGAAGAAAAATTGGCAGTTGAGGAAGTTTGACGTCAGCTGGAGAAAAAGAATTTTAGAGTTTTGGGTTTTGAGAGTGCTGGGCTGTGTGAAGGAGAGTAGCGGCTTGGTTGGGAAGATTTTGGATTTGTACGGTATCCGCGTTGAGGTTCAGGGTAAACTGGCCTTACTAACAGAGCGTTAGGTTTAGGGTGCACGCACGTGCAAAGTAGCTTCAAGCTTTAAAACTGTTTGGTTTCGGGTTTTGTTAGATTTTAAAAGATATTTATGATCTTGGGAATAAAATTGTGATGGTAAATGGGTTTTGGGATTCAAATTTCTGCGGATTTGGAATTTAATCAAGTTTGTACCAGAAAATGGTAAAAATAGAGAATTTATGAAATATTGCTAATATATTGGCATAATGTGTAATGTTTATGAAATGAAATAATGCTATAAATTGCTTGATTATGTATTGGAGTTTATTGGAAGGAAAAATGCACTGAAATACAATATCGGTTTATTGGAATTTATAATAATTTTTAAATATAGAAAATTAAGTATGGTTGCTAGTCATTATTGGATATAATGTTTTGACAGCGTGATTGATGGGTAATTTCAAAAGCAAGTCTATTTCAAACTGTTGTAAAACTGTAGGATGGACTAAGTCTCAAAATGGAAGTACCAAAACTATAATATTTAAATACAAACCTACCAGCTTGATTAGCAGATTGGCCAATATAATGATAATCAAAATGCATTTTAGGAATATAGGGTAATTTTATAGGGACATGGACCTTTAAAACAATTATTGTCTGAATCTTAATATTATCCAGATTATCCAGGTTTAACATATTTTTGTGATGCAGGTAGGTAGGTGATTTTTTTTGGATTTTGCTTGCAATAAGGTGGTTAAGTATGACGAAGAAAAACATTAAGTTTATAATATGCTTTTTGGGATTTTTGCGTTTGTCTTTAGTCCTTAAATGTGCATTTAAAAAGCTTATAACTTTATGGAGTGAATACAACTGCTTAGAATCTTAGACTCTGAACACACGATATATTATTATGTAATGTTACTGATTTAACATGACTGACGACTGACTAAGCGTATAAATATTTTTTAATGTGTTAAGTTTGGTAGTAACAATGCCAATGCCCACATCACAGCGTTTTTGTGCTGTTTGGCTTATAGTGCTGGTTTTACGATGGCTTTCTCAGGAGCAGCCTGCCAAAAAAAACCTGTGTGCAGCAAACAAACTGGAAAATGAAAGGAAGCTATGTGCTGAGTGCAATATCCAGATGCCTAAGTCCAAATTCCTGAGACACCGTAGTGTGCATCCATCCATCCGTAGCCACAAATGTTCACCACGAAGCTTTCGTGGCTTCGTAGGTTGCTTTGCGCTACTCGGCCTGTCATCATTGTACACTGTGTAGCTGAGTTTCTACACGGTTTGCTTTCATTCAATATGTTCAAACTGTGTGCGAGCTTCACTCCAGCTTCATGCAAAATGTCAGTAATCCAGAATTTAAACTAATAATATGCATAATCAATTAAAATCTAATTTAAAAAACTAACTGCATCCGTTAAGTCTTTATTTAACTTTGTACAAATAACGCATAGTCATATTTCCTACTCAAACGATGTACGACGTGGGTACACAACTATTATAGGCAATCAGATCAAATTACAAATTACAAAAGCCTAAATGAAAATTACACATGTGTGAATGACATCAGAAAGCGCGTTATGCCAAAATCAAAGACTTATCTGAATATTAAATAGTAATATAACCATTGTTTGAAATAATTTGTTCTGTCTACTGTTCACCAAGTCGTATATCATGAGCATGCATTCACTTCAGTTTTTTATTATTGCATTTATTTTTTGTATGTTATATTGTTTAACTTTATCTTAGAGGCGTCTGATACAAACTTTTTGTGAAGATTGATGGAGTGATTTGTTTCTGTTGGCTTTTGCTGTATTGATTTTCCATTTCAATTTGTTTTGCGATTCCACAAGCATTGACAAAAGCGCAAGCTAAATTTACGACTATGGACTATCGCTGGTTTACACTAGTATATATTGTCCTTCTGCTATTCCTCAATGGAATTCGTAAGAACGTTGATTTGTACGAATTGCTAAAGAGTTTAAAAATTAACGAGTTCATTCTTTTTGTAGAAACTAGCAAGGCTGCCAGTTGCGGAGGGCAAGCCAAGCGAAAGAGAGGCCCTGCTTGCGAACCTCTAGGTCGAAATTGCCCAGCTGGACATACTTCTGTGAAATACACCGATCCAGCACCTTGTCAGCCAGGTCAAAAATGTTGTGTTTAGCAGAGAAACAAGTTTGATACTGTCGGTACAATTGAACCCGAAATATTTTAAAATGTATTCTAATTTAAAATCAATTAAATTTTTAACTTTTGGAAACAAAATGTAAAACTAATCGCAATAAACTACTTCATTTTAAAAAGGAAATTTACATAACTTGAAACATTATTGAAGGGAATAAAATCGTGCGGGTATTTAACAAAAGTGTTTATATGATACAAGGTGGGATACAAGTTTAATACATCAACTCCAGGAATTTAACCAACTACACCTTTCAAGTATTCAATTTCTGCAAAATACTTTCACCTAATGTGTTATCTATGATTTAGAATTAATACAATGAACAATACATCTGCACAACTATATTAGCAATCAGAATATACACTCTTTTCATCGTAGCAACTAATATGTTGAAGTTTCTTTAGAAATTAGTGAATGTTCATTCAATGCGACGACCTTTCTTCCTCCACTGGTCAGCCATATTCTTGGAAGCCTTTTAAAATAAAATTACACATGTATTTTCTGAAATTATTGTGGTTGTTAATAAATGATTATATAGCTATTTAAACTTACTGCAAATCTGCCTTTTAAATCCAACCTTTGTAGGTCACGCATCATAAGAAATCCGTAGATAAACGCCAGGTCAGATATGATTGGTCTATTTGCAATATCATTTTGATCCTCTCCAACCACTTCTGCAGTCGCGATAGGTACCACAGCCCTAAACAAAACCACATAGCATAACTTATATAATATATGCTTATTTCATTTCAATTGAATTTGTAACCTTACTTTTTAGCATTCTAATTGAAGGCTGTTGACTATGCGTAAACCTTAAATCCAACTTGTTCCAAAACTGTGGACGAGTACTTATTCCTGTGACAAGTTCTCTTGGTGCGCCAATCAAAAGTAAATCCCAATCAATATTATTAAGAAAACACTGACTTCCATTAACTGTAATACTTAATCCCACCAAATGTCTCATTTCCTTGAATACATATTTTAAACCTGACATATCCGTTCCCGAGATTGTCAGTTTTAAAAAGATGATATTTGGAAATCTGCAGTGAACGCTTTTTATAGCTTGTAGAGACAGTGGCAGAACATGATTTGGTGTTCTGGGTTCGCTCTCATTAATCAGCTCCAAATCAAATACATGCACGGAAGTAATAGCCTTTCCGGTTGTCCACCTTTCCAGCATTTGTGGTGTTTGATCATGCAATTCCAAATTTTGAAGTTTGGGAAACAATGTTTCCAAAGTGGACACACAAGCCTTTTCCAGCTCAAAGTGAGCCATACATATTTCCAAAGTGTGTAATTTTTCCATCAGAGGAAAGTACAAAAGGTTTCTTGCTCTTGGTCTCTGGCTATAATAATTTCTTCCTGACAACCGAAGCAATTGCAGAGTTTTGCAAACATTTTCAAAAACTCGAAATAGAAGTCCGACTGGATAGCGTGTGCTACAACAAGCACTTAATGAGAGCTCCTTTAAATTGGGCAGTTTGTTTCTGGTAAGTAGTTGAAACACATTTGTTTTGCCCGTGAAATGGATTGCTATATGGGTTAGTGTATCCGGTAATGAAATGTATTGCACACCAGGAAAAACATGGAAGTTATTGCTCTGAGCACAGGCAATAATTAACTGTTTCAGAGACTTGTTTCTGCTTAGCAGAGATTGAAACAGAAATGTGACGTTGGTAGCATGATCCAATTCCTGTTCAACTTCTTCTCCCATTTCTAAACTCTGGCTGGTGAATCTTAATGTTAGCTTTTGCAAAGCAATAAGGCTAACGTTTGGCAAGATTCCAGGAAGCGAGCCAAGATTTTCAGGTATATTCATTTCCAATTCAACCAAACCATTACTGCATTTTAGTAAGCAGTTTAATAGACTTGAGTAATTTTCTTGCTGAAAAAACTCTGGTTCAATTTTCAGTCTGAATGTGGGCATTCTTTCTAAAGCTCTTGTTCCCGTGGTCCAGTATTTTACAAACTGATTTAGAAGTTTGCCATTTTGTGTGACAAATGGGGAGTCATTCAGAGAGTTGTGCTCTCGTAAGTTTAGGTTATACAGGGGTTCCAAATTGTGACATAGTACTGCGCTCACGGCACTCTTCCAGTTTTTGCAAACCAAGCGTATATTCTGAATGTTGGTTGTACACAACTTGGAAGACTGTGCTTGACGGATGGCATAATCCAAGATTTTTTCAAGCAGCTGTAAAAAGATTTTAAAAACTCCCAAGTAGCTACAGTTTTTGTAAAAATGAATAAATTCATTTAATGTAACAATTAATATATATGTACCAAAGGTTGGGCAAAACCCTTGTGCGCAGGATTGAGTTTGATCATGGTTTTATCTGTATTTGCTTCATTGACTACGTTCTCCGAAAAAATCCTTTTTCTACACACACAATTATTTAGACAATTGCCCATTTACGTTAGCGAAAGAAGTAACTGCAGTAGAAAACCACTGATAATCAACTTTATACTGAATATATTTATTGTGGCGTAATGTACTCGAATAAAAGTAATTGTGAAATATTGCAATTTTCCTTTTTGTAAAACGTAAAACTTAGATCAATATAATTATTCGTTTACTATGGCAAAATTCGTGTACTTTTATGGTTAGCTGCACGGATGTTATCAAAAACCCTGACTAATACATACAACAGCAGCATCATAAATCTTAAATTTTAAATCCAGCTGCAATATTATACGCGATATGTAAAGCATACAGTTTTGCTCGAGCAGTTTCCTAGAAAACTATGACTCATGTATGCAGCTGTAAATAAACAGTTGTATTACTACTTTTCTTATAAGTACCAAATCAACTTATAGAAATAGATATCCAGATGAATATTGTGAGCGACATACAGGCTGTAAAAAATTTCTCATTAAGAGCTAATATAATATATGCTGAGACTCAATTCAACTTGAGAAAGCAAGCTTGTCAGCTTTATGTTTGCTATGGATCCGAGACCTAGTTGGCTTAGCTTCTGTATTGAACTCATTGTAAAGAACAATTGTAAAGAAATATGTTTTGATTTCTAACTCTTAAACAAAAATTATTTCATAAATTGGCGGAATTCAATTCCTAATCTATAATTCAATTCAACACTCTAACCAAGTTTCAAAGTCTGTCAAATTCTTATCTGAAGGTGCTAAACTATTTACAAGCTGATTAAAAACATTTTCTCCTGCAAACCTAAATGCTTTAATCTGTAAACAAAGACCAAATAGGAGTGGCTACTATGGATATAACTGTATGTTCTTTAGTATAGATAATTACATTTAGGTATGAGCACTTAAACATCAAATACGCAAAAATCTGTCTATCTTTATGCTAGTGAATTGGAACATGGCAAATAAAAATATTTAATTTTGTTTGGTCAACTGGAATGTAAAACTGTAAAAGCAATCGTACTAGAGTTTAATAAAAGTGTGATTACACTGATAATACAAGTAGTATTGCACAAATACAGCCTGTACAGGTACAAGTATTTATTAATACAAAGTAAAAATTTTAAACCTGAATTACTACAGTCAAAGTAAGTAAATATTTTAAAGGAATTGATGTTAAACTTACCTGAATAGCCTCAACAGCACTGGATTGAAACCAAAAGTTAACTGGAGTCGTCAGCCCCTTAGCACCTTCTTGTACCAGCCGTTGGAAAGGCCAACGCGGAACAAGCAGCTCTTTCGATTTTTGATAATGAGAATGTTTTCTGACGGCATAACTTCCGGGCTTACAACGATTAGGTTTCATAACCCCTCCTGGAACTGGAAAAAGAGGAACGCTTGGAACATCTACTTTGACGGGGTTGGATTGTTTACGACTCAGTCTGTTCATCAATGGACCCATGACGCAAGATGATTCGCACGTTGTTTTGCAACGCTGTGAGGTACGATATTGCATGGAAAGCAAAAAAACGTTTTCCTCCGACTTGTGTAACATATTATGGAACATATTTTGGTAATGGCACCAACGAACATACAAACGCTGATCACAGACTGATCTTCCTTTATGTGTAAAGGCTTGCCATTTTAGCTTGTACTTTAGCTTCTGCGGAATAAAGTCTCAGCTAAAGCATAGGTTGTCCTTTTGGGGCTTTTTGGGAATTCAAATGAACTTCATTTAATAATGTTTAGAAGCGTTCTTTTTAAAACATCTCTTTGCAAAGTTGAAAAACATGAATTGGAAAAGTGTCAATTCAATAGTAGATTTCTGTAGTGAATAAATATAAAGAGTTTGTTGCCATTAACAAAAAGTAAGCTAGTGCCTTGCTGATATGTAATAAATGTTTCCATTGCAAACAAATACATTAGCACATATTCAACTGCTGTGCTACATTACATGGTAAGAAAAAAAATGTTTAGAGAATGTGTATATTTGTATGAGTTGCAAAGCATATTTTTTACTGCCATATGCCATACCAACTCACTAGGAGTACCTCCCGGTAACTACACGAGTTTGGAGATAAAACCTATCCTATCTGATAGAGCTTTTTGAGTAGATTACGATAGTTGTTGTCAAAATCCCAAATGGGTCCTTGCTAAGAATTTCCTAACGTAGGGCTGTGCGCACTGTGAACGTTAGAGCAGTGCAGAGCGCGCGGTCATTGGTCATGTCAAAGAGCAAAGCTTACAGCAGCCTCTCTCCTTCGCTTTATACTTGTTTGCAGCAAGCCTACTTACTTGCCACACACAGATGAGCAGAGCAACCTCTCTCACAATGCAACAGAGAAGCAAACAAGGGAAGAGCCGAGAGAGCGTGGCGCATGTTTGCTCTTTGACATGACCTATCACCGCGCGCTCTGCGCTGCTCTAACGTACACAGTGCGCACAGTCCTACGTGAGGAAATTCTTAGCAAGGACCCATTTGGGATTTTGACAACCACTATCGTAATCTACTCAAAAAGCTCTATCAGATAGGATAGGTTTTATCTCCAAACTCGTGTAGTTACCGGGAGGTACTCCTAGTCAGTGTAACACCAAAAAATATGTATCTGGTGTGCATAATTCGGATAAGAGTGAAATCCACCAACAACAGCAACAACAGCTCAACTACAGCTAGCTATAAACCAACCCAGAGACACGCTAAGAAGATTCTAGATTATATGCTCAGCACTCATGGATGATTCATAAATGAACGCTACAGATTCGAAACTTCAGATTATAATCTTGCCTTTTTTCAGACTCATATTCAGCTAAATTCTTCTTTCTTAATTAACCATAGCCAGCGTAAAAATTATTTTTCCAGTATGCACAACAATGTGAATGTTGTTACTGTTTCCCTTATCTTTTATATAACAAAAGTCTTATGTTTTATTCGAATCTTGTAATATAGATTTATAGTTCAATAATTTAATTTATTCAAAACCAAAATATTGGATTAAACAAATTTTTTATGCACAAAGTTCCACCGGAAATCAAATTTATTTATTGTGCTATTTTAGACAAACATGTAATTTTTTATATTATCTTGATTGATACTTTGATTCAAAACATGAAATACCCATTGAACAGACCCATGATCTCTTAGGGATACGTCAAAAGTCTGCTGCTTTGTTCCGTTTTCTCCTACTCCTGCAGATGTTCTTGGGATGGTGATTCTGCGTTTGGTAACCAGACATCACACGCTTTTGCCTAACAAGTACCCTTTTAACTCTATTGTTCGCAAGCGCGTGAAAAAGGCAAACCCAAAATTGTGTGTTTTCTGACCGACGCTTTGGTAACTCATAAATAAACAGACAAGCTTTTGTTCCTTGAGTACCTTTTTCTATTTATTGGGCGTAATAAAGGCAAACCTTAAAACGCGTATTTCTGATCATATGGCTGGTCTCTCTTCCGTCTGGTTTAATGCCCTTAACACACACATTGTTACTCCAGCACTTTATTAAGGGTCATTATCTGAAAAAGCTTTCAAAGCATGAATTGATCCTGTCATTTCTTTCATTCAGTACGGATGAATATAATTGTGCTTGTTTTATTCAGAGAATTTACCCATTTCTTTGTCACAGCCAGTACTCCACCAAACTCATTTTTGTAAAAACTCGCTTGATGTTTGCAAATTAGGTACATGAACAGATTTTTTTGTCTGACCCTCACCCTCCCAATCCATAAAACTTTGTGAATTGGGAAGTACATACAAGTATAATTTAGTAGCAATTGTATCATTTCAGCATTTTTTCAGAAGCGACGTGCATACACACTCACAAGCTTTGTCACTTAAAAGCATTCATCAATTACAGAAGAGGTTGTCAAAACCTATTTTAAGCTTATTCTACTTTTCTGCTATCGACAGAATCTATGAATTCACGCACACTCCTATGGTCAAGCAAATCATCCAGCTTACACTAAACCTAAATAGGTCATTACGGTAGTTTGGTTTTTTACGTAACATAAGAAAGATAGAATTTAGCTTGTTAGCTCGAGCAGTTTAGACAAAAGAGCCCTGCCAACCCATTTTGTGGAGTTAGAATTGGGCAGCCATTTCTCTTCTGTTTGGCATCCAGTCAACACCCAAATTTGGAGATACTCTATCAATTTTTCTGTTCGTTTAGCTAAGCAGGCTTTTCGGTATTTTTTTACGTCGTGAATAAACAGTCTGTAAGATATTTATTTTTTGTTGGCTTTAATGTACAAAATTTAGTGACTAAAGTTTATGCAATTTTTTAAAAATATTTTATGGTTTTAAAGTTTGCTGTTGAAACCTAAAAATGGGTCGTGTAGGACAGTCCACATCTTACAAGCGCAAGAATGGAAGTACCACTTCCTCTTTGGCTAAGCGTTTTCCTGGAAAGGGTCAAGCCGTTGGTTCCTTGACGCCTGAGACAACTCGACCTGGAACAACTGCACAAGCCTCTGCTGCTGCCGCAGCTGTGCAGCGTCAACAACGGCGTCCAAGAAGCAGACCCCAAGCGTATTTGGCTCTTCAAGAAATCAAGCGTTATCAGAAGTCCAATGAAAAATTGATTCCACAAGGCACGGTGGCGAAGTGTGCCAGAGAGGCAGTTCAAGATTTGATGAGTGAGAAAACACCAGGAACGTCTACTAGGCGTAGCCGACCAGGATGTGGAATCCGTTTCGAGAAGAAAGCACTGGGAGCTTTGCATGTAAGTCGATTTTGAAATTTAATCAGGTATTTATGTTTAATGATGACAATTATGCTAAAAGAATACAGGGCGTTTAGTTAACTACTTGTAATCAACCACCACAATTTACAAACGTTACGTTATCAAAAGTGTCGCGATTTTAATAACCGTGTTTTACTTTTCAGGAAATGCTTGAAGCTTCCATGCTTGGCGTTTTTAGTGACGCCAATCTCTGCGCTGCTCACGGCAAACGAGTGACAACACTGCCAAAGGACATTCAATTAGCACAGCGCGTTCGTGGTGGCAAAACATGATAAAATTGTTTCAGTTTTCAGTCAAAAAGAAAAGTTTATAAGTAGAATTGGAATGCTACGTAGTATTTTCTTAATTATGCGCGTTATCCGCGGATAGTACGACATTTTTCAGTTTCCGGCCAAAAAAAGCGGATAACTCTGCAAACCCCGAAAAAAGTACGACATGGGTGCTCTGGAATTGCGGAAAGTACGACATGATGTATAATATTCATCTTTTCAAGCATAACATAATGCACCTTATAAGATATTTCTGTTTACACTGGCATAATATGCATCTTTTCAATGGTCTATGGTAATACCCTGGGTATAATATGCATCTGAGTCCTGTTCCAGTACTCGTACCCTCTGTAAAAAAGCATTGTTGATCTGTAAAAAGATGATCGTTTTTATTGTGATGATACCAATGTTGAGTAACAAGTGTTACTACCTGTGACCTGGTTTCAAAAACCAGTTCACTGTTTCAAGTGCTGGAGTTTCTGTCTCCAGTCTTAAAAATACCATTGTAGTGAAAACATCATTCCTCTTCTCAATAAAAAAACAAAAATGGAGTACAGCGCAGGTGCGTGTCGTTTCAAGAAGGACTTGCAGGCAGTTGTAAGTATTGTAATATAATATACACGAAATAATATATTCTGTTTGGTGGTAAAACTAAGACCAAAATAATTTATTCTGATTTTAGAGAAAATTCAGTTTGAAATAATTTATTCAGAATTTTGAAAAAATTCAGTACGAAATAATTTATGTAGATTTTTGAGAAAATATGGTCTAACAAAAATTATTCTGATTTTCCTCAGGTTTTTGGGTTAACCAGAGTCAACAACAAACGAGAGAACATCATGGATGATATTGGCCAACTCGAATACCGAGAACGCACCATTCAATTGAAAAAGGCGAAATTAGAACGTGAGCTTAAACTCTTGACCGAGGAAGCAAAATATTTGGGATCAAGACTGAGATTCTCAAGTATGTATTTTTTGTGAAAGCCGTTTATACATTATTTTTATAGTGTATTTTGTGTTGTCGTTTTCTAAAATTGATGTTGTTATTTCGTATTATAGGAGCAAAGGTTCAGGAATTTAAAGAAAGGAATGATCGAGAGTTTGTCGACTTGATACGCTTAGTGGATAATCTGTTACGTGAAGAGCCAGTTCAAGGTGAACATGTTGCACCGGTTGGGGCTGCTGTGGCTCCTGCTCACCAGCCCGAGGCTGGCCCAGTTGCCGGTGCCGCTGTTGTTGCTCCAGTTCTTCAGCCCGGTCAAGCTGCTGCCGCTGATGCTGTTGGTCCAATACGCCGTCCACGCCGTGCACGTCAATGATTATATACTATGACTTGATGTACTATGCTTGTGTTCATGGAATAAAAAGTGAAAATGTATAAACCCTTTTCAGTTTGTTTTTCTGTTATGTATTTCTGTGTGCATACTTTTTGTTGTACTGGCATAATATGATGTCGTGATGATAGATTTTAGTTGAGCATGATAAAATGCAGATGGCAACCATGGTTACTTTTTTAAATTGTGGCCAAAAGATTCTTTGCATGATGATGATGAACCAGGATGATTGTCTACAGATTTTGAGTAGTAAAAATGTCATAAGAGTAATGATGAGTAGTTAACAATGGTGACATATGACTTTTTATTGATGATGATGATGATTAATAATTTGAGTAGTATGACAATGAGTAGTTGGTGACATTTGTATTGATGATGATTTGAGTAGTATGTTGGCATACTTGTTAATGCGATAAATTTGAGAACTTTATTGATGATGATTATGAGTAATGGAAAATGTTGACGATGACACAAAATGATGAATTTTGAATTTTGTTTATTTACATGCAAATAAAATGGCCAATTGGGTAAAAACAAACTTACATAATGTGCATTTTCGTAAATTATAGTAAAATTAAAACATTTTTTTGGGTTTCATTTTAAAAATCTTAACAGCTAAATAATATTTGTTGGTAAATTGTAAAAACTTTTATCATGGTAAATTCTTAACAGCTATATTTGTTGATAAACTTGACAATCTTAACTAGATTTTTTTTTGGGTTTTTTGTGTTAAATGTAATAAATTGTAAACTTGGACTATCTTATCATTAATTTTTTTGTAGTTTTTCATTTTGAACAATCCTAAAACTAAATAATGTTTGTTGATAAATTGTAAACTTAAACTATCTTAGCATTATTTTTTTTGGTTTTCATTTTTAAAAATCCTAACAGCTATATTTGTTGGTAAATTGTAAAGTAAAAACTTAAATTCTTAAACGCTAAATATTATTTTGTTGAAATTTTTTGTGGGTTTTAAACATTTTGATAAACTTTTCGCCTAGAAACTTTTGGTGAGCGTGCTCCTTAATACTACAAATCTTAACATAAAAACAGTTTTTAACAGCTAAACATTTGTGTTGGTAAAATGGTAAGCGTAAAAATAAGCGTGCAACAATTTTTTTTTTGTATTTTAAAATCTTATATTACTTTTTTTCTACATTTTTAAATATTTGTAATTTTTTTGCATTTTAAAATCTTATATTACTTTTTTTTACATTTTAAAATTATATTAGTTTTTTTAAAGATTTTGAAAACTTATCTCATGTTGTTCAATCGTAGTCTTCGCTGGCATATGGAGCAGCCACTAAAGTTGTTGGTGAAGAACACGTACACGTGTCCTACTGCCATGGCGAAATCAGAAGGAAGCTTCACACCAAGCTGTTTAAAAAAAATAACAAGAACATTATATAGGTGATTATAACATGGAGCACAAAACGAGTTTACGTGATGTGCCTCTGGACACACAGAATAATGAGTAATAAACTCATCGAGTATTTCTAAATATAAAAACTTCAATTCTATGCACACTTGATGCAGAATCATGATACTTTTACTTAAAAAGTACCATACGGGATAAAGAGTGGATGCAAAATTCAGAATACATTTTTGGCAGTCCAGATCATGGCATATTCTTTTCAATTCCTGTTTTAAATCGTCGGGAGTATCCAGTTGAGTAAAAAGTTGACAGCAGGGAAGGCCTTCACATACGCAAGTGGAATCCGCCTCCATTGCTACTGGAGACAGGCGAGGGGACACGATAAAAAGATTTGGATGCATTTGTCAAATGTTGCCGCCGCAATAATTGGCAGCAAATTACCAATTGAAATCACATGGAATGATAAAAATCGTAGAAACTTTTTGAACCATTTAGTGTAGCATGAATCACAAAACTCGCATTGTTGGTTTTGAACACAAGTACAACACCTTATAATATCTAAGGTGTTCCAGTAGAATTCTTTTAATAAAATTGCATATTCACTGCTCAAAAAGAAAAGACATGTAGTTTCCTGGGCACATTGTATGACACTTTTTGTTATTGTTGTCATTATTCTAATGTAGCACGGACAATTCTTGTGGCCTAGAGTAGCAATAATGTGGGTATGGAAATGTTCCAAGAAATTTGGTACTTCTGAAACTGTGGTTGTGTACTGGAATGTCGATGAAGATGTTGGTTCCATGATCATAGTTGCATATTGTCAAACATTTCTGTGAGAGCTGAGATGGTGTTGCACTTTTCACAGCTTTCGATAATGACTTTGACCGATTGAAACACCAATTTGCATTGATGCTCGAGTAAATCATTCTTGGGGATTCCGTGTCTCTTGTAAAATTCATTAATCTCTGAATATATAAAAGTGTTGCACACATTGCACTCTGGTTGGAGTTTATGTTGGGTACAATATGCCACTTTGCACACCACATTTTCAATTACCCTAAACGTATCCTTACTCTTTGCATCTAAATCTGACAAGTTAATCTTTGGAAAAAATGAAAGGTGTTTGTAAAACACCTTTTTAGTTTTGGATCTGCACTTGCAAGTCATATTGTCATTCTTCTCTGCTTTTGAAATTTAATCTTTTGTTTGATGATGAACGGTTTATTGCAGTGCTTACAAAAAAGGTCTACTTTTAGTTCAAGTGCCTTTTTCAGGTTTGGGGAAATTTCCACTACTGTTTGGTGGCACGTTTTGAAATTCTTTGCGCGATTTTGCATTGTAGCGAAATAGTTTCAGCGAATTTCTTCATCTCCGCAGAGTGCTCCTTTAATATCATTTCATATTGCATTTGGGCGCAATGTGGACACTTTTGTTGAAATAGATTCTCTAGTTTACTTTTCAAGGAGGTAAAGTCACCAATCCTCTTCACTTTGTCGTTGTCCCGTTGCATCGCGATTGTGATTACTGTAATACACTTGCATACACGGCTTACATTTATGAAAAATTTTCATTGATCGATGAAACACGACAAGGGTTTGTCCCTGAAAAAAATCACTTTTTATTAAGTTGAGGGTTTGGAACGCGTCCTCTACCACCCATAAAACCGATGGCGGGCAGTAATCACACTCTTGCTGTCTACCTGATAACCATAGACCACAAACTAAAAATCTTTCTACTAAACATTTATAAATGTTATTTAATTCTTCAGTTACTTTGTCTACAGTGTTTGTTATTGTGTGCGGGAATTCTGGAAAAGTTTCTAGAATAATGTTTTTAATTTTTTTCTCGCACGTTTTACACTCAAAGTCGCTAGACATTATGTATACATGTGTGGGTGTTTTTTCTTGTGTAGATCACTGCACACTTGACAAGATAAGATTACTCTAAAACTGGTATTGAATGCTAAAGCACATTGGGTTTTAAAGTGCTTGCTGATTGGCGACTTTATCAAATCAAGTTGTTCTTCAGCAACCCCTTCGAAAATTTCAATGCAGTGCTCACAATCGGTATAGACATTCTTAAAATAATAGCTTGCTGCGCCACAGCCAGAAAACAAACCAAGGATAACATTTACCATTTCTTTTATCGCAGCATCAGTTTCTTGATTATCAGGGAGATATGAAAATACTGCTGCCACAATGACCATAACTTTGGTCTCACATCTACTACAATTTTCCATTTTCAATTTGAAGATTTTGGCTAATTTCTAAAACTTGATCCTCACATACACTACACAAATTTTCTTTTAAAAAATTGAATAATGTAAAAGAGTCAATTTCGAATGTTGACGTGTCCACGAATGATGAAACACAATCAAGTAAAATAATGTTTAGATTTTGGGCACACTGACATTCACAATCAAAGTGTTCTGCCCTACAAATTGCCACTAAAAACAGTAGCGTATTAAAAATTTTGACAATTTTTAAATTTAATTTGTTAATCAATTTATCTTCAAAAAGGCTAATGTTTTTCTCGTTCCAAAAACAGAGTATTTTGCAAACTAGTTTTTTTCTAAGGTAAAACATGCACGAGCACTTTTCAAGAGACATTGTTGTTGGTCAGCACTTGTTCACTGATGAGTTTAAACTGAAGTGTAATGTACAAGCGCTTGATGTTTTTGTGGCAGTTTAAGCACAGAGGCATGTTCAATAGTAGTCTATACCAAGCAAGCAGTTTTTTGTTATCCATGTTGCAAAGCTCGCTCGAAACATTTTTTACACTGCAAAATCATTTCTCTAATTCTGTTAAACAAAACTGTATATTCTAAAATTGCATTTTCTTTTGCATTCTCAAATTGTTTTACAATGGCCACATTACAAATTTCTTCGAAGTCAATGTCGCATTCACATCTAAATTGATGCAATGTTTCGCGTACGCAGTGTTTTGCTACAACTTTTATTAGTTTGTCAAGGAGCGGAGCACAAATATTTTCTAGTTTACTTTCTCTTTTTAGTCCAAAAAAATGTCTTAGCATATTATAAAGTGTCGGTGAGCAACTAGGGCAATGATACACTGACATTTTAAATCATCTTCATAAAACAGTTGAAACAGATGTTGATACGTTTTTCAGTTTCCTTGTATACTACAGTCAATGCAACGCACATGTCAGTGTGTGGAATTGTGATTCCTAATTTTTGCTGAACATATGAAATGAATCCAAACGCAAACACACGTGGGTGAAAAACACAACATGGAACATTACAAACAATACTTGATTTACAATTTGAAAGCTCTTTGAGCAATTTATCAAAAAATACAGAAGTTAAAACACCAAAGTCATTTCTATGTTTGAGCTGTGTGTAACCTATCGAGTCAAACGCAATAGCAATAGAATCATGAAAAAACTTTTTGCATTCACACTGGTGGTTATCCAGCCAAGAAACTGGTGTGGCCGACATGGTTAATTCCAATTGTTTCTCTCGTAAAAAGAATCTACTCTGTTGCACCTTTTGCAATCTTTGATAATGTCAATAAATTTTTTATAAATCTCAATAATGTTTTCATCACTAAACTTGTCAGTCCACAAATTAAACCACCAAAACAAGTCTTTAAAAAATGAAACAAAAATTCTTATGCAACTGGTACACTCTTCTTGATTGAATTCAGGACAATCAGGGTAGAACCATTTACAATGGTCAAAAATGTCTCCGCATGTTCCATATACTTTGGCAAACTTTTTTAAAATTGCGCGTTTTGGATCTTTTCTTTTTCTTTCGGGGAAGTAAACGTCGCAATAAGACATGCGATTTCGCTCGTACCAAAGTTTTAAAAAGTCTAAAAATTTTATTACACAAGAGCACTCGAAATTTGTTTTTGATATAGTTGTAAGTGTGTCACTGTTAAATGTTGATTTTTTTAGTAAAGCCTCATGCATGTAATCCATGTCTGCCACATAGAGACATTGTAATCATAATTTTTGAACACATTTCGTTTAGAGATTCATTTTCAACTACTCTAACATCAAACTGAAAACTAAAGTCGAGGGCAAAAAACTCTTTGCATATATTGCAAAGGTAGTCACCAGTAGAAGAAAAAATGTTTTTGTGCGAAGAAACACAGCAAGAAAATGTAAAACATGTGTCAGCAAACAAGTTTTTGGTTTTTTCTATCATGTTTTCAAGATTTAGTTTGTGTACAACTAGATAATTACTCACATCCTCGTGTAAATAATTTATACATTTACACTTTATCTGTTCCATTTTCTTTCACTTCTTCTTGTCTAACATATTCAACTTTGACCACAGGTTTTGGAGCTAATCCACAAACGTGACAATTTTTATAATTTTTTAGAGATGTCGCAAACACCAATTCTACTTGTGGTCCATCTATTTTTATGGGATGAAATCTTGCCTCAAAATGTTTTCTATAGTTCAGTGGACATCTACAACATTCTCTATTGTCCCAGCATTGATAAATATCAAAAGACATGTGTGCACCGTCTTGGAACAATAAGCTACAATTTGAGGTACAATGTTCCATCATCTGCCTTGTATAATAAAATAGTTCGTCATAAATTTCGACATAATCTAAATCAGGTCCTAAATCTCTTGGAACATAATTGCAAGCGTGAAAAATTCCCTGAATTCCATCGTAAAATATAATTTTGCATGTACATTGTTCGTTTCTGTTCATCGTATACATGAACGCCCTATTCTTAATCAATTCTTTTTGCATCTTCATCTAACCAAAAAGGTGTTGAAATGAATGCTGGACCACGAGTCAGCTCTGCTTCTTTTACTATTTTGTTGTAAATTAAAACTTCTTGTAGCTCAAACGCTTCAAATTGACACTTGAACCCAACTTTTCTAAATTGACCACTGCATTTCTCACACTTTATAAATCGCTCAAATGCTCTGGTATAAAAATTGCCTAGTTGGTCATCACCAACAAAATCAAAATTGTAACAATGTCCAAATCTTGTTTTTAAAATATCGATAAATTTTGTTTTGCAAGTTTTGCAATCTGGGTTTCTAAATGAAAAGTGGACACACTTTAGGCATGCATGTTTATAAAAATGATCTAGATGCACAAACATGCAATTTTGCACGCAGTCAATCATAAGATTGAGCGAATCTCTAAAAAAATTGTGAAATATTGTTAAACAATTTTCTGTACCTTTTTTTTCGTGTCTAATCACAATATCAAGTAGTTCTTGTGTAGAGAGTCCAAAACAGTCACAAGGGGTAGTCAGAAGAACAGGAACAAAACTATGAAGACGATGAATCTTCATCTTCCTCTGAAGATAGTAGATTTGAAAAGTCCTTTCCTGTAGGTTTTGTAGGTGTTGGTGTTGGTGGTGGTTGCTGCTGTTGCTGCTGATTTTCTACTGGATACCAGAATTGAGCGTGTTGATCGTCGGTACAGGGTTGTTGATTCCCCAAAGAACTTAGTATCGTTGTAATGGCACCGTTTGTTGGTGAAGTTTCAGGAAAAGCTTGCTGGAGCTCTTCACATGTAATTGTGTTTTGCCGGATCTGTACTACCAAATCAAAGATTGTCACTGGAAAGTAAAGTTGGTTTCGCGCAAAAGTTGAAAGGTGGGGACATAGACTGATTAAATCTTTTCTCAAGCACATGTAGCATAAATTCTTTTTGTGTACATATGGTAAAACAGGATTGGGAATGTCTGTTGCCATCATGCACTAGCAATTAAATATGCCACAATAAACACCAACAGCCACAAGTAACACAAGAAACAAAAAAGTGGAAACGGATAATAAAGTATAACGTTTGAAATTAACCGTGTTCCCTCAAACATTAGGTACATTATTGTGTCTCAAATAAATTTGAAATGTCATACTCAACTTGTTTGTACACTTGGTTTACTGGTTGAGTAGGATCTGTAATAAATACTTCAATGTCCGTTACTTTTAAAGCTTCACTTTTTAAATCTTTGCACATTAGTGCATTGTTTATGAACAGGTCACTATACTTTTTGGCATACTCCAAAACTACTTCATCCAAGTTTAACGCTTGGCTTAATATCAAAAGTTTTATTTCGAGCGTTTCATAAATGCCCAAAACTGGCAAAACATTTACACTATCGTTTATATACTTGTCATAAAGACTATTTTCTTTTAATAAGAGTACAGAAATAAATTCTAATAACAAATTTGTGTATTCATTTTCACTTTTCATGTGTCTATTGTAATAATAAACTTTTAGCCTAGAAAATGTTGCATTTTCAATGTCCTGTATATTAACTCTATTTCTCACTAAAGCTGCTGGTACTCGTTGCCGTAAAAAACCTGGCATGTCGATTGCTCTGTTGCTTTTTCGGTACTGGATACTGGATTCTGTGTGCCACGGCGATAGCCAACTGGGACTGAGCGAAGTGTAACGGGGTCGAATATCCTGTCCTTGTCACTTATACTTAGACATCTTTTTGACCTTTTTGTAAAAACGCAGGCACCCGTGTGTTCTCGTTTGATCATGTAGTATTCTTGCGGGTCGTCTACAGCCTGTTGCCTCAAAATTGCGACGTACTTTTCATGATCCACTTTTGCATGTCTAGAGTTTCCTTTTGATACAGAGGAAATGCCATATTGCTGGCAGTCGGCGCATCCAGTTCCTTTGCAAGTACTACAGAGACTCAAGACGGAGTAATTGTGTTGTCTCAAAACGACCATTTCCTTACACAGTGGAAATTCAATGCGAAGAAAACCCGGCTCATATTGTTTGCTCGTATCATGCAACTCGTCGTCATCTGGCCAATTTGAAAAGTCCAAAATATCGCTCAACTTTTTTAGATCAGAGGTGAATGTGCCTTGTGGGTCATCCACACGTGCAAAAATACTATCCGTAGACATGTAAGCAATGTGAAAGCGTCCTGGGAAGGAAAATTTGAGCTTGTAAAAAACATCGAAATATATCTTAGCCTTGCTCGTATTTAGCACAGTCCATCCAATAAACGGATGCGTATTTTGCTGTGCAGTTGGTTTCTGCATGATAAACAACGCACGATTATCGGAAATTATGTTCACGTCGACCAGATGTGGATCAGCTAGCAACTTTTCAGCTTGTTGTTTGTCGCCAACAATTTTTATGTCCAATGTGTTAATTTTTTTGATAGTGTAGCCTATGAAACTGTTTGCAATCAACTTTACAACAGTTTTTAATAATCCTTTGGCATTTTTTCTGGCATTTACACATTTTGTAACAAACGGCTTCATATAAGCTTCTTCCTTCCATGTAATGGCAGCGTGCACGCATGTTAGCTTCATTCCTAGTTTGATGAAAAGATGAAAGAGACTGGAATGCATCCACACCTTGTTTTTGTCTTCTTGAGTCAATGTAGTTTGAAATAGATCAGCTTTTTCAAAAGAACAGAGTTCAACGTTGCCGTCGATGCACAAGTCATTTAAATCAATTTCTTGTCGTACAGGAACAAGCGGCAAATCGGCAGTTTGGTGCTTAATTTCATCAGGATAAGAAAAAGACGCACATATTGCAAAACCGGTTTCTACTTTATCCCAGTCAATGTTTTTACATTCTTCTTCTTCAATGTACTTGTACTCTGAATGAGCAAGGGGTAACCTTAACTGGTCAAGATACAGAGAGGAATAATCTGCAGCGAAAATCTCCGTTTCATTTCTGTCATCCCCTAGCCTTTTACTAATTGCAGATATAATTTTCTCATTAACTAAATTAATTCCACCAGTTATGGATCTTTGCAAAGCAGAATTAATTCTTTGGTCACGGCAGTAGGTGTACGTTGGCCGACAAGTAAAATGTGCCACACTATTACTATAAGCGGACACACTAAAATCAAACAGAGGAGTAAGCTGAAACGTGTCAAATGCAAATTTTTCATATGCCTGCATCGCAGATGCTAGAGCTAGGGCCCTAGCTTTTGTAACAAGCAGCGCATATTCTCTCATGTTGTATTTGCATACTTGTTGAAAGCAAACAAACGAGTTTTCATATTCTTCTTTTGTTATTGGTCTGTCTAGAGAAGCATCGATAAAGTATTCAAAACTAGGGAATTTGGCCGTGTCTAGGTCAGCATCACAGCTTACTACGTTGGATGGGAAAACGAGCAAACCAGTTTCTACTGCTTTTTGTGATGTTTTCCACTCGTGCCTTTTGTCTGTTATCATATACTTTTCCTCTTCAGTAAGCATCGCAAGCAATTCTTTCATTTCATAGTCCAGATGGTTCCTTGGCTCCAGCAAACGATAGGTGTTAATTAATTCTATGCACAAATAACCATCCTTTTTTGGTATTATTCTGTATTGGTCCAAATTATCTTGTCTGATTGCTCCCAGCACTTGGTTACCGACAATTTTTGTAAAGTCATTTACAAAAATGGGTACCCATGGTTTTGCTTTTATTCTGCTGTTGCAGCGATGACATGCTACACGAATTGGTTCATTCAACTTGAAATGGGCATGATGACGACACTTGGGATTGCTAATGGTAAAGTCTGTAGTTCCACAAGCAAAACATTCATGTGTATTATCAATCATTTCTTGATCTTGTTTTGAGACGACAAGGGGCATGGCATCAAATGTTCGGTTATCCTTACATATCCTTGCGTATCTATCGAGTTCGTCAGAAAAATCGAGTATTCCCTCCGGGCAAAATCCAGAATCTCCTTCCTCATGAATGCCATTAGATTCTAGGCATACAATTGAGAAACAGATGGGTACAAGCACGTTTCTATCATCTTCTTGTTTAATTCCCTGAAGGCAGTTTGCAAACATTTTTGATGGTGGGGGTAATAGTTTATGTTGTTCGTCAAAACGATAGACATCATTTTCAGGAGAATCAATAACTGGATTTTCTTGTTGTAGGCACTTGGTTTCATGATCATCATCAGCAGCAATAAAAACACCACAGAAACGGCAGGCACGAGTTTTGTTGTTTGTTTTTCGTACTCTTCCAAGCTTCATTATGTCAATTATTGTACAAACATGATATTCGTCTGTGTACTCTTCTTGTTGTTTGGCTGACAGATGCTCCCGTTTTATAACCAGAAGCGTTACGCTATCAGGAAAAAAGGCAGATGCTGGACGAGATAGAAAAAACTTTTCTTGCTCTACATCGTACTCGTACAAGGTAACGGAAATTTGCTGTGTTTCCTCAAAAAAGGCAAGGCTGTTGGCATCAATACCTTGAATGTAACGATGCATTTTTAGGCGAGAAAAATACGGTTCATATGTCTCTGGATTTAAAATCCTGCGTCTCAACTTGTGCCTTTCAATATTTGTCAGTTGATCATCCCATCCTTTTCCATTTTCAAGCTTAATTTCCTTGTAGTACAAACCACAGAGAACTGCATAAGGAAAGCAAGCCTTTTCTTTCGTGTCTATATTCAGACATCCTTGGCGGTTTTTAAGATATCGTGGTTGTAAATATCCCTTCAACATTTTTTTACTAAACTTCATAATCAAAACGTCAATATTCTGCACACGCTTGATTCGTTTTCCCGATTTTTGTGCATTCAGCAACTGCATGAAAGCTATTCCCACATTGACGTTGGTCTCAATGACAGAATTTGTAAAGCTTTTGTGTGACAATTTGGTTTGCTTTGAAAAATATGTGTTTGTGGATTCCTCGCCCGTTTTAATATCCTCCATGCGTAGGTGGAATGCAAATTTTGTTTTGATTCTTCCGTGAAGATCCACATACTTATTCAAAAGTTGTCGCAGTGAACCAACAATGTGGTCTACTGCATCAGGTAGGGTTTTAAAATCTTGATCAAAATGAAATCTGTACCTGGCAATTAGATCGTCAAAAGCTGAGGCAGATTTTTCCAAAATCAACGTCCCTTGCTCGTTTCTGGTGACAAGTTCCTGGTCATCTGCTTCACAGGCACAAGCATCAAACATGCACTTGTGGTCTTGTTTATGAGAATAGCATCGGCCACAAAACGTGCAAATATGCTTTGATAGCATGTGTGATTGAAGCTTGTCGAAATTATCTGTTGTAAAATTACAATTTTGAACAGAGCAGCTAAGCTGCTGTTCCACTGGCTGTTTAACTTTATACATTTTGTAACAGTGTCACGTACAAATGATGAAATTCTACTAGCACTTACACTTTCATCTTGCCTATTGCAAGTTCAACATCTGCTTTTAGTTTTATGATCAAGTCATCATTAGCGTGCATAACATTAAGCAGACCAGAATGATAGAGCAAAAACTTGTTTTGTGAACTGAGAAACTGAGTATCTCTATATTTTACAATGCGTTCAATCAAATAAACTTCTCTTTTTGGTTCTGCTGGGTCCAGTTCTCGATAGTTTTTACAAATTTCACACAGTTTGTTAGAAACATTATAACAATGCCTACAAAAAATGGTTTTACACAAGACACAAGTTACATTTTTTTCACAGTTTGGAGGCAGCTTCATGTTTCACTTTGATGTACGTACTAATTGGCATGTCGGAATAAATCAATAATCCATTTCTGTTACGTAACCGCGATAATGCCGTGTACCACAAACGCTTGTTGGTATTATATCCTGTAAAATGTACAACAGCTTTATCTAGTGTCAAAGCTTGCGTACGGTGGACCGTGCTCGAGTACACAGGAATAAGTGGGAAAAATGATACTCGAATCTTTTCATTCAAGTGTTCACAGAAAAAAGTATCAACCTGACGTTTTATTGGTACTGCCTTGTCATCGCCCAGAGTCTGAGCAAGAAATGACGGAAAATGACAAAAGATTATTTCTGGTTCTGGGTCAGATTCTGAATTAAACCACAAGTCTGTTATTACACCAGCTGCCGAGTTGTACAGGTTGGCTTCACTAAACAAGTTTCTAGTCAAAAACACACCAATACCAACACCAGCATATAAAGCTGGATAATCGTTGCTACACTTTTCACAGAACGGAGATAACACAGCCTCCAACTTTTTTACTGGGATATTTAGTCTGGCAATGTAGCTTGCATTAAATCTTCTTACCGCTGCATTCGTGGGCAGAATATTCAAACAGTTGTTAAACGAGTTCACCTCTTCTGCTGACAGGTTATTTGCAAGCCGACTCTCCAACAATTTAATATCTTGTTCTGTATTTTCACTTGTACGCAGTCTCATTAACAACATAAAATATTCAATGTCAAACGACTGCCGCACATTCCCTTTCAACTCGACAGAGTATGTAGGGCAAGAGATTATGTCATATGCTTGGGCAGAGAATTGGTCTTGAGGTGGTTCAGTAGCAAATACGGGTTTCTGTTTTATCGGAAGCAACTGGCATGGATCCAAAAGAATTATGATGGAAAATGATAATTTTTGGGTGCTGCGCTTAATATAATTGACTCTGTTAATTAATAAACTTAACAACGTTAAGCCTACAAGACTGCCTTCATCCAAAAGACAAATATCCAAGTTTTTAACTTGTTCTCTCACCTTTTTTGACACTTTATCTTTCACCAGATTTTCAAGTTTAGCTTTTATATTATAAATTCCAAGAAATGAGTGAATAGTTTTTCCGTTTGGCAAGTTGGATGCTGCCGCAGCAGTGGGTGCAAGGTAGGCGTATTTTAATTTTTTCTCTCGCAAATACCGTTCAGCATATTTTGCAACAAACGATTTGCCACTTCCGGCCACAGATGATATGAGGGCAGTGACATGTTCTCCTTCACTAGTCCTCTTGATAACTTCATAAATTACTTTTAAGACCTTTTGTTGTTCTTCTGTAGGCACTGGCATAAAGATGCTCGGATACTTGTTTAAATTCACAAAGTGTTTTCTGTTTTGTTCAATGAACAAGCGGTAGTAACCAGGTAGTCTAGGATACTTTTTCTTTGCAATAGTTTTATCAAGCAGACTATCAATGTGTCTCTTGCCAAGCTCATCAGCCATGATGTAGACAGCTTGAGCTCTCGTTTTCAACTAGAGAAAAGTGAGAGCAAAACAGAACAGTGCAACTGGCACTAGCTGCTGCCGAGCAGGTATAAAAGCAGCAGCGCTGCTTTAGGTTGGCACCTCAGTCTCATTGCAACACGAGACCTATTCAGAGCTATCCAAAAACCAGTTTTCATTATGGCTTGTTCAAAAGATATATTAAAGTGCTGCTACGGGAGCTTGGAGATTGACGAAGATCATGAGCTCAGTGATGTGTGGCAAGATCGTAACGTGGTTAAAGTTGAGCCAGATCTGGCAGTTACTGAAGTGAACGGAAAAGTTTTGATAAAAAAGACACACTCGGATGAAAAGTACAAACCATCCAGATTCGAGATTGATTCAAGGGACCTGGACTATATTGTCACAGAAATGTTGCGGATTGGGCGCATGGCCAAGGCTACACAGAAAGGGGGGTTCATGGTTTACACTCTGGCTGGTGTCAAGAAGGAAGATCCAAACTCTCCATCATTCTGGAATCACAAGTACACTGTCAATTCTGGCGAATTCTTTCTTCGGCCATATTCGACTTCAAAGAATTTGTTCTGGAGACTCCATCAACGGACAAAACCGGAAGGATTAACTCTGGAGAATGGAAAGACCTGGCATGGATCTTCATCAACACTGTTCTGGGAGAAAGGACTGGAACTGGCTGCTGTGCTGCAAAAGATGGCTGAAAACCGGGACTCTGGATACGATGTGATTGATTAAGGTTAGAAATTTGGGGCAAAAAAATTTAAAAATTTATAAAATCCATAAAAATATAAAATTTACAAACCAAAAAAATACATTTTATTATAAAATCAAAAAAAATATTTTTTGGGTTAAATGTTTTGGCAATGAATTGTGTGCACGCATGAGTTTATACTTTGAGACTTTTCATGTTTTAAAATAACTTTATGCAGTTTAAATATTTTTTGTAGTAACCAATTTGTGTGCACTTGTAAATATGCAATTTCAAAATTATTCAAAACTTGTGCGATTTAATTTTTTGTAGTAAGAAATTTGTGTGCACTTGTAAATATGCAATTTCAAAATTATTCAAAACTTGTGCGATTTAATTTTTTGTAGTAAGAAATTTGTGTGCACTTGTAAATATGCAATTTCAAAATACTTATAAAATTTTTTATGTAGCAAGAAAATCATGTGTGCTTGTAAATATTTGCATTGTTACAAATGTTATGTAATTGTAAAATATATTTTATGAAATAATTTTGTGTTATACATAAATTTTAAACTTGAGAATTTTTATGCCATTTTATCTAAAAATTTTGTAAACAATTTTGTAGAAAAATTTTGAAATGACAAAAAAAGATTAAAAATTATAAAAAACCCCAAAATACCTTGTACATCTTCCATTACTAACAACAATAGTTACTAATCAAATGATGCATATTATACCCAGGGTATTACCATAGACCATTGAAAAGATGCATATTATGCCAGTGTAAACAGAAATATCTTATAAGGTGCATTATGTTATGCTTGAAAAGATGAATATTATACATCATGTCGTACTTTCCGCAATTCCAGAGCACCCATGTCGTACTTTTTTCGGGGTTTGCAGAGTTATCCGCTTTTTTTGGCCGGAAACTGAAAAATGTCGTACTATCCGCGGATAACGCGCATAATTAAGAAAATACTACGTAGCATTCCAATTCTACTTTTATAGTTTTAAACTTTAACAAAATAGTATGTAATTTCTTAAACTGGAGTCAAAATACATTCAAATTTGACTAATCTATAACATCTATAGTTTACAAGAATTTAATAAAGATTAACCATTTATATTTCTACTTTGGAAATTATGAGTGAGTGAATTTGAAATTAGTGCATTTTTTTCAAATCGTGCCACTAAAGTCCATAAAAACAAAACATACCGTCTTCATAAAATACCGAATCATTTTTGCTGTTTATATCACGAAATATTACTTCAAGCAATTTATCCCAATTAAACACCTGAGCAAAACTTTCAGATATAAAATTCCCATATTTCTCACTGACACAAAGCAAAATTATAATAAATTCAATTTTGCTTTTACATAACCAAGCATCTTAAAAGATGAGAATGTACTGGAACATTCTGCTTTTGTTTAGTGAAAGTTAAAAGACAATATAGCTTCAGCAAACTTGATTTAGGAAAAACTCTACATGTGTTTTGCATGATCCGGGTAAATAGGTATCTCTGCCAATCTTGCACAGCATTACTTTTCAAATACAAAGCTGCGATGGAAGCTTTTCTTCAGTTCAATATCCAGGTAAATATTTTGGAATCGGTGAAACGAGCCAGCGTCCGCCGTGCGTACTACCTGAGAGTGTACAGAAGGCAATCAAGATCTGCTGCTTGCACATTCATATAGGTATTTGTAACAAGACAACAAGCTTTGCAATAATTTGTACGTGGAAAATGGTATAATTATATTTATCTAATAATTATATTTATTATACTCTTATAGTTACGTATTTTTATCATTTAAACTACATACAAGATAACATATACATTCTCAGAAAATTGAAAGCTTCGGTAAACAAACCAATTGTATCCACCACTCTTTTGTTTGTAGTGTGTATGAGTATACTTATTATAATGCAATTATTGTAATTTTTGCGATATATCACGAAACACTTCGTCAATGATACTCTGGCGACTAAACCGTGTACACTTTGTGCACAATTTATTCATTGATTAGGCTTTAGATATGTTATATAGACAAAGCGTCATAAGTAGAGATTTGGCGATAAGAAGTTCTACACACAAACCTAATACACTATTGTGAGCTGTGTCAAGCTGCCATGAATACTTTTATTTATTACATTAAACATAACTCAAAAATGACTTATCACAGTTTTAAAAGCAACGAAATAAATAGTAAAACATTTTGTTAATGCAGAAAGAACAGGCTATAAAAAAATACAGTAATTTTTAAGAAACTTGACTCGGTTTTTGTGACAGCTGCAATATAAGAGAAAAAACAAGTGAAACATGTATCAATTGAACAAAATATCTGTTCCACAAGAGCTCATCCACGGAGACGTATTTATCAAATTGGATGAGGGTGTAAGTCTTACATTTTAAAATGATTTGTAGGCTATCTGCTGGCAATTGCAATTTCAATAACTTTTTAGGAATCTACTAGCGTCATTTTAAAAGTGGAAGAGAATGGTTTCTTTCTCTACTGGATTAATTCAGACATGGTAAAAGTGGCATACGTTTTTCTATAACATCATACATTTGAAAATAGTTGGGCAACTTAAATAAACTGAAATTTTTCGTAATATCTAAATTATAACAAGGAAGTGACTCTGCTAGACATATCAACCATTCGTGATACCAGAACCGGAAGAAATGCACGGCTTCTACAGAACTCTAATGTGGAACAAGTCATGTCACCAAATATTCCTGATTCTGTAGAAGATAGAACGATTACAATTGTTTCTGGGCCTGACTTTGTCAACATTTCGTTTTTAACCTTCTGTTGCGGCAATAAAGAAACTGCCAAAGTAAGTTTCAAACAAGAATCTAATGGAAGTTTTTAGAACTGAAATTAAAATAATTTTTGTTGGCTTAGCTCTGGTGTGATGAACTTTTAAAACTTGCGTTTAACCCTTATCAACGAAATGGGTCAGCCCTGTGGCATCTCAGAAAGCTTCATACACGAATATGCCTACAAACAAATACACAAGGAGAAATTCCTGTAGAAAGTATTGTTGACTCGCTAACAGGACATCCATTGGATTGTAAGAAAGTACAACAAGCATTGGCAGAAAAAGATCTACCATGGTTTGAGGTTTGTAACAATCGCAACTCTATTTTAAATTTAACACATATTATTGAAAAGTACTAATTTACTTTCAGGAAGACACAATTCACCCGACCAAGTTCACGTTTGAAAAGTTGTTTAATATTTACAAGAAATTGACTAAAAGAACCGAAATTGAAAATATATTTGACAAGTTTTCAAAACACTCTGTGGATAAATTGATGAGTTTAAAACAGTTATTAGAGTTTGTAAATAATGTTCAGAGAGTCAAGGAACCATTATCGGAAGAACAGATAAGAATTGTAATTAACACTTATGAACCTGATGAAAGTAACAGAATACCTGCTCAAATGTCACTGGATGGTTTTCTTCAATACTTGATGTCTGAGGAGCATTCTGCTGTAAACTTTGACAAGCTGGCTTTGAATCAGGATATGGACCAACCTCTCAGCCATTATTTTATCAACTCTTCAAATATGACCTATCTTACAGGTAAGTGAAAGCATTTTGTCAACGAATTGAATTATTAATTGGAAAGTAAATATTCAAAATTATAGGCCTTCAATTGACTGGAAAATGCTCTGTGGAAATGTACAGACTTTGTCTTGTAGCCGGCTGTAGAAGCGTTGAGCTTGACCTATGGACTGATGCAACAGGAGAGCCAGTGGTTACTCAGGGTTTCACGCTAGTCACGCATGAAATTAGGGCAAAAGTATAATACCCCGCGTTTTGGATAATGCTACTAGCACAATGCGCAATGTAAAATATTATGTTTTTTTGTAAATATAACAGGACGTAATTGAAGCAATTGCGGAGAGTGCTTTTAAAACATCCGACTATCCTGTAGTACTTAAAATTCGCAACGGAAATTGTCGTCCGGAGCAGCAGGCTAAAGTTGTTCAATATTGTCGGCAGTATTTTGGGGAAATGCTATTGGAAATTCCACTTGAGTCACATCCGGTATTAAAATAAAACAAATGTGCGAAACTTTGCAAAAAATGTGCAAGCTAATAATGTAAAGTTTTTTTGTGATTTATCGCTTGTAGTTGTCTGCTGGCGTAACTTTGCCATCTCCGTTCTCATTAAAACGCAGAATAATTGTCATTAGCAAAGCTCCCTCAAAGAAAAATTTTAATGCCGATTTAGACGAATTGGAAAATAATGAATATACAACCAGTAAATTGCATACAAGTGAAGGGATTTCCGACTTGGTTACCTACGTACAAAGGACGGCATTCGACGGATTTCATGAAGCTAAAGGTAATTAAAGTAGTTTTAGTGGGTGCAGTTGTGTTTATTTGCACAAACTATATGACTGACGATTGTTTGCCACGGTTTATGCAGTTCGCAACAAGAGCTTTGAAACGTGTGAATTTGATGAGCGACAAGCAACAGTACTAATAAAAGAAAGACCTGTTGAATTTGTCAGTCATAACAAGACTCATTTGACAAGGATATTTCCTCGCGGGACAAGAGTTGACTCTACAAATTATATGCCACATATGTTTTGGAATTCGGGTTGTCAGTTAGTGGCTTTAAATTTTCAAACGCTGGGTAAGTTACAAGCAGAAAAAATAAGGTTTAGTGGCTTAACTTTAAAAATTTATAATTTTATCAGCATCAATATTATTTATGATTGAAACAGATTTGGCAATGCAATATAATCTGGGACTTTTTGAGTTTAACGGACAATGCGGGTATTTACTAAAGCCGGAAGTTATGCGCAGGAAGGAAAAACACTTTGATCCTTTTGTGGAGACCATTTTAAATAAAATATCTCCTGTTAAACTATCAATCAAGGTACAAATCATACAATTTATGTATAAAAATGTGCATATTCTTAAACTGAGCTATTTTTTGATTTTCGATATCTCGCACATCTCAGATTATATCTGGTCAGTTTTTAACACATAAACGCATTGGGACTTACGTATGTGTAGACATGTATGGACTACCTGTGGACTTAAATCGTGGAAGGTTCAGAACACGACTCATTCCAGAAAATGGTTTAAATCCTAAATACGACGAGGAAGCATTTGTGTTTGAGAAAGTTGTGTGTTCCGAATTGGCAAGCCTTAGAATAGCCGTTCACGAAGATTGTGGAAAATCAATTGGACATCGTGTTATTCCGGTGACAGCTATTATGCCAGGCTATCATCACGTTGTATTACGAAATGAAAGTGGACAGTCGTTAGGTCTTTCTACTCTTTTTGTTCATATAACTCTCCAAAATTATAAAGTAACACAGGAAACGGAAAAGGACCAGGAAATTTCATTACATTGCCCAGATAAGTTAAGAAGGAGGGAAATATTACTGAGCTTGTTTGGAATGAATGCAATAGAAGAAAAATCAAAACATAGGCCTACAAAAACCGATGAACTGATAAATAAGATTCTTAAAAGAATGCCACCACCACCGGATTTGTCAGTACTTTTCAGAGAGGTTGTCCTTAAACCAGTGTCATTTGAAAAGTTTTTAGAGTACAAAAAGTACAAACAGAAGAAGCAGAAACTGGAAGGAAAATTAAGCGCGTTGCAAAAGAAACACGAAAAGGAAAGAAAGCTTGCAACGGCTCCAAGAAATAGATTTAACTTTTTCAGAAAATTGTTTACTAGAAAGCTTCCTGAGAACCCAGAGGATTTGGTACATCAACAAATGCAGGAAGAAAGGGAGTTTCGAAGGAATATGCAAATTGATGTAATTGTAAAATTGTATTATAACCGCTTCAAATACTTTATAGTAGTTTTGATATAATTTTGCTTCGATGTTTTATTAGATATTCAATTGTATAAACAAAATGATCACAGACTCTCAAGAAAAACAAAAGAAATTATTAAACTGGTTGGGAAAGCGTGAACAATCTGAATTAACGAAGTGGCTTACAAACTGGAGAAAAGAAGAGTTCAAGAAGTTACAAATGAATACAGAAGGTTTTGAGAAGTGGGAGCTGGATAAGATAAAAAGGAGAATTACAAATGTGATGGTGGACAAAGCTGTTCAAGAAAAAGCGAAGAAAGTTGAGTTGTATAAAGAAATTCGAGTAAACCTGGAAAAGTTGCATCAAGAGGTTTGTAAAACGTTTGAGGAATATAAAACTCAGGTACTAAACTAGATATTAAAAATCATTTGAAGTACGTGTATAACTTCATAATAATTTGTTATAAATTTCAGGAATGCAGTAAATTGGACGAATAATATCTGTTGTGTAACAATAGGCTGTATTGAATTAATCAAATGTACGTGCTTAGTTCCAAATGGTGATTATTGAAGCTTGGACTTAGAGTTAATATATACCATTTCTGTGTATATTTCAGTAAAATGAAGTATATGATTTTCAAAACTACGTAGTTTGATCGGTTTTGAGTTTAAGGATGGTTGAGTAATATCACTGCTGATATACAAGTTGTATTGTATGCGTAACCACATAATCATTACTATAGCTCTAAGTGTTCTGGAGTTCTAAAACAATCCATGCAGTACGCGTTATAACCGTGACAAAATTTTTTTTCAGAACTGCAAATCAATATGTATTTTAAAATACTATAATATTTTTACTACAAAGCTTACAAACCGTTTGCCAATAATCCACAAAAGCTTTACACTTTGCATTTAAATATAAATTTGCACTTTGCACTAGAGCGTCTTTACAATTGACAATTAGTTTAAGAGCACTTTCTTCAGGTCACAATTACAAATAGACTATTTGAAATAGTAGCATTACACAAAAGCATAAAACGATGTAAATACGTGAACATGAAACTTGAAAAGTCCATTTAAACTACTAATTCCGTATCCTTATTGTGAACCTCTTTAACATTTAATCGGACCACCAGTTATTTCCTTCCACTCTTTATCCATTTCCTTAGAAGCCTTGCAAAATAAAACAAAACAATTGGTACTTTTTCACTTAACGGTTAAGTCTTAACCGTAGGTCTTCGAATAAAAATCGAACAACAAATACCAATAATATAAAGGACTCACCCTGAAACGTCCTTTCAAAGTCAGGTAAAACAACTTGGGCATCAAGAGAAATCCGTAAACAAAGGTAAGGTCGGAGATAAGGGGTTTGTCTGCATTATCATCATCCAGATCCTCCTCATCAACATCATCTTCTTCCAAAGACAGCCAGGTTAATTCTAATTAAAACCAAAAGTATTTAGAGTAATTTCATACATGCATACCCTTATCCTAATAATCCATCACTTATTTCGGAGCTCCGTCTATTTCACCTTGCTTCAAACTTTACCTTCCAGCATTCTGATAGATGGACGGTCGTTTTTCAGCTCCACTTGATTCCAGTATTCGGGACAAGCACCCATTCCTACAACAAAGCTGACTGGAGCACCAATCAAAAGTGAATCCCAATGATCCGAACTAACAACTGACGCAGCATCAGTCACAGTAATGACCAAGGTGGTCAACTGCCTCATTTCCATAAAGATGTACTTCAATCCGGAGCTATCCCTTCCGCAGATTTGGACATTCAAGTTAATAACATTAGGAAATTTAAGATGTGCACTTTGCATAGCTTCCAAGCTCAAAGGCAGCGTGTTCGATGGACTACTTGGCTTGCTCTCATCCACCAATTCCAAAGCAAGCTTTTCCACTGAAGTACATGCACTACCAGACGTCCATGTTTGTAACATCTCGGAAGTCTGGTCGTACAATAGTAATCCCTTAAGTTTGGGAAACAAATCCTCCATTGATGGGATTTCCCTTTCCAACTCAAAGTGAACCCTGTGAATTGCCAACTTCTTTAATTTTTCCATGACCGGAAAACGGAGTAAAGTGGAAACTCTTGGAGGGCCAGAATAGTCTTCTCCGCCTAGGGTTAGATATCGCAAAGTTTTCCTAGTGTTTTCAAAAATTTGATAAAGAAGTACAGTCGAGACACTGTTCCCAGAAGTGATTCCCAAGTCTAATGATCCTAAATTGGGAAGATGATTCCTTGTTAAAATCTCCAGAATCTTTTCCGCACCCCTAAAGTCAATTTGAATGCTGGTAAGACTACTGGGCAGGGTGGCGTACTGAGCTCCAGGAAAGCCATGCAAGTTGTCCCAGTTGTCACTGGTAAGAACTAACTCCCTCAGGGAATTATTTTTGGTTAGCAGTGATTGAAACAGAAGGGTGATATTGGAGCTGTGATCTAGATCCATTTCATCTTCCCTCCCGTTTTCCAACTGATTCCCGGTAAAATTAATGGTCAGCTTGGTCAAGATTGGAAGAGCAACATTTGACAAAATTCCTGGAAGAGAACCGCAGTTTTCAGGCACATTCATCTCAATCTCCACCAGTCCCTTTTCACATTTCCGTAGACAGTTTAAAAGACTATCGTAATTCTCCAGCCGGAAGTAGTCCTCCTCAAGTTGGATCCGGAATGTTGGCATACCCTTCCCATCCTTTGCTGCTTTCTCAGCAGTCCAATAATCCACGAATGTGTCCAGAAGTTTCCCATTATCCTCTACAAACTGGGATTCCACTAACGAGTTATTTTTATCTAATTTCAACCAAAATATTGGTTCCTTGTTGTCAAGCAGCTTTTTGCACACGGCTTCCTTCCAACTTTTCTCAACCAAGCGTAAAATCTGAATGTTTTCAGCACAAAGCTTTCCACCTTTGTCACGCATAGCGTAATCCAGGATCATTTCCAGCAACTGAGAACAGAAAATTACCCAAAAATAAACATTTGCAAAGTACTCCTCTTCGAAATTGAAGCATTTACTCACCAACGGCTGAGCCAACGCATTGCGCACAGACTCCTCCATTTCCACATCCTGTGGGGAAGGTGTTTCATCCCCCGAACTGGATGCTTGGGTAGCAACCTTGTCACTGCTGTCACATCGCTTTTTCTGACCAGTCTCCATTTCACGTTTTATCAGAAATACACCAGCAAAATCCCAAGAATTACACCATCTAGATTCTATATTGGTAATATAACTAACTAACAGAGAAATTAGCAAAAATAGTTTATTCTTGATTACACCTACACTTCTGTCAGCACCAAAACAAGAGTGAACAACTATTGTGTAAAACCAGTATGCTTGTTGTGAGCAGCAGAACAGCTGGGCTGAATCTCAAGGTCGCAAACCAACCTTTTTACAGACCACTCAACAAAGACAGTGACAGTTGTATGCGTTGCGCTTGCATTCATGAGCATGAAACCGTGAACGAAGGTTTCACGGTGAAAGGAAAACTGTTTGTTGTGCTGTGCAATTATCGGGTTGGGGGAATACAGCATACAGCGTACACAATTCCAGCGTACAACGTACGCAATTACAGTGCAGCGTACAAAATTGAGCGTACACGTTTTCGTACAGTTACTCCAGCGTACAAATCCTAGCGTACTGTTACTCCAGCGTACAAATTTCAGCGTACTGTGATTCCCGCATAGAAATACCAGCGTACTGTTACTTCAGCGTACAGATTTCAACGTACTGTTATTCCTTATTCCAGCGTATAAAGTCCAGCGTACAACAACACATACAAATTTCACTGTATTCCAGCGTACAGCGTACGCAATTCCAGCGTACAGCGTACGCAATTCCAGCGTACAAGGTAATATTTATTAAAAACAGATACTAGTTAGCCCCCAGCCTAGTCAATTTCTAATCTAGTTAGAGCACATCCTCGTTTGCTTTTAAGTTAGGTTAGGTTAGGTAGTCTAGGTTAGGGTTTTGAAAATATTGCGTTGGGTTTTGAAAATATTGCGTTGGGTTTTGAAAATATTCGGTTGGGTTTTGAAAATATTCGGTTGGGTTTTGAAAATATTCTGTTGGGTTTTGAAAATATTCTGTTGGGTTTTGAAAGTATTCGGTTGGATTTTGAAAATATTCTGAAGTTGGGTTGGGATTACTGAAGGCCTTTCTTGGATTTTCGATAGGTTTGGGGGTTTTATTTTTACTCGTTGGTGTTTGGGGTTTTAAACCTACCCCAATTAAAAATTCCTAAAATTATCATTATCGAAAATTTAAGAAAGGCCCTCAAACATTTTTATCGAAAATCCTAACTTAAAAGCAAATTAATACATTTTATACGGGCGCTAACTAGTTTCTGTTTTTAATAAATTGTACGTTGTACGCTGGAATTGCGTACGCTGTACGCCGGAATACAGTGAAATTTGTATGTGTTGTTGTACGCTTGACTTTATACGCTGGAATAACAGTACGCTGGAATAACAGTACGCTGGAAATCTGTACGCTGAAGTAACAGTACGCTGGAAATCTGTACGCTGAAGTAACAGTACGCTGGTATTTCTATGCGGGAATCACAGTACGCTGAAATTTGTACGCTGGAGTAACAGTACGCTAGGATTTGTACGCTGGAGTAACTGTAAGAAAACGTGTACGCTCAATTTTGTACGCTGTACTGTAATTGCGTACGTTGTACGCTGGAATTGTGTACGCTGTACGCTCTGGGGCCTGAAGCCAATTATCGGTATCGGTGCAAATAAATAAAGTGGAATTCTTGTGTAAAAAAGTTTTCATAGAATCCCAAAAACAATGCAATTTTCTTTAAATAAACTTACAATGCAACTTCTTGGACCATGTCCCCACGGCAAATAAGTATACGGATGTCTTGCTGCCTTATTTTCCGAATTAAACCTTTCCGGTATGAACTTTTCAGGATTGGGATAATACTTTGGATCATGATGAATTCCATGCGTAGGAATAATCATTACAGTTCCTTTTTCAATTTTGAAACCATTTTCTTCAACGACGTAGTCTCTAGTACACTGTCGTTCCATTCTACTTGCTGCTGGAAAGATTCTCATGGTTTCTATAAGAGTCAGTATAAACATTTTCTTAAAATAAACCCAACCTATTCAATTGCAAAATTTACCATTTATTATAATCCATTACCCTGTATTACCATATCTAAATACTGCATTTCAAACAACGAATCATACGTAATCTTTCCTCCATTCTTATCCATAACTGATTTCACTTCTTCATACAACTTTTGTTGTACTTCCTGCTCCAACGCCAAACTATACACCGAAAACAGTAAAACTGTTTGCGTAGTATCAAATCCTCCCAGAAAGAACATTAGCGCATTAGCAATCATCATCAAACACAATTTTTGTTTCCGTTGCCGAATCAAAATACGACTCAATCTCCTTATCTTCATCTTTTAGCGTTCCCTGCTGTATGTCAATCATCAATTGTAAAAAGTCGTCTCTTCTTTCTCCCGTTTGTCTTCTTCTTTTTAGCACGTCTTGAATAATTCCTGCAAAATATTGCTGTGCTCCAGTATCCAACAAGTCAAGTTCCAACCAATCCGCAACTTTTGGCAACATAATGGTGGTAATCACTTTAAGAAATGTCATGGCTGTAAATTTGACTTCAAAGTTTTTCCCAAATTGTTCAAATGTGGAAAACTTGTCCATATTGGTGTCCCAGCTACGACTATCGACCCCAAATGCTACCGAAGCTATGACATCCATGGAGTATTTGAACAATAACTTGTAAAAGTCGACGTCCATAGAAGTCTTTCCGGGATAGCACATTTGCTCTTTGACATATTTGTCCATTCTCTGACTGCTTGTTGAAAACAATTGAAACATTCTTTTTATTTTTCCCGAGCTAAAAGCCGGTGTCATTTTGGCTCTTAGAGCTTTCCACTGATCGTCTTTTAAAACAAATAACATTTTGGTAAAGTATTTGCTGCCTTGATGTGTGTTGATTTCTCGTAGATTTACAAAATGATCAAAATCTTTAACCATTATGCGACGTAGTATATCGGGATCGGTAATAACCAAACTGGTTTGTCCAGTGATGTCAGATACGGCAACAATGGCAGCGTTGGTTGCCTTAGCATCTTTGTAGATTTCTTCGTCAAGAGCAATGAAATTTAGTTTGCCAGTGAGGGTCCTGAAGTTTCGGTTGAGACCTGCGCCAAGATAAGCTACTCCATGCTTTTTGTAATATGCGGCTCTTTGGCGAAGTGCCCAGGTCAAATAAACACAAAGGAACAGGATTAGGGCTAAAGTGCCACCAAATAGAAAAGCTATTATCCCCATTTTGACTAGGTTAGGAAATCGGCAAATTAATGAACTGGTCGAGCACGCTGAAAAATTTGTGATGATGAGTTGTGCTCCAGCAGCAATCAGCGTCTACTGTCTAAGTAAAAACGAAAGTGCAAATATAATGTATGATTGAGTATGACTGGTGCTAATGCTAACTTAGATTTGCTATTTTACACGCTTGTGTATTCGTAACACATTTTATTATTGAAATCATTTATGGGAATGGTATTGTATACGATTTTTATGGACTGTGCATGAATCAACGTTGAAGCTGACAAATCATTCAAGGTCAAACGTACTCCACGACAGACTCCAGCTCCAGCAGCAAAACAAACCATAAAAATGATCATTTTAACATGCATTCAAAGGGCTTGTTGTAGATGGTTAATGTGTTATGGTTACAAAGCTACAAAATATGATTTAATGTACCGAATGCCATCTACACTCTTGATTTGAGTAATCTTTTATATAGCATGAAATAGCACTCATGCATTGCAATACTACTAAACTAGAAATTGATAGGGAATTTGATATATTCTGTTGTAAACTGTCTAATGGGAAACATTTAATCAGTATTATGTTCAACTGTATTACGCAGTTAATTTTTAGTACAAATCCGCAGTCATATTGTTTTTTACAAAATTATATATAGCATTCTTTCCTTTTTTCAGTTTTTCTCGAAGACGCCATACAAAGTTAAGCATGCAACAAGCAATAAATAATATGTTACGGCTCCCAGACAGAATATTCACAAAAAACACGAACAAGAATTTCAATATGTATTAATTTTTAATCGGATTTACCGGTTACTTAAAATCCTCTGCGCGTTTTAGAAGTAACAGAGAATTAAAGGTACCTTAAAAGTATCTGAAATTACCCTTTTTGCGTTGCATAATCCATTTACATAAAGCCCTTGTATAATTTCAAACATAATATATAACAGGTAGCCAAAAGCTTCATGAAAGTTGAACAATGTGCATACTGTACAAATCAGCGCGTTATTCCTACGGCGACGGCAATAGCATGCATACTTGCAATGTATTTTATACATAGACAGGATGCATGCTATTGCCGTCGCCGTAGGAATAACGCGCTGATTTGTACAGTAATCCTTATTTTTCCATTTAAGAATGGTTTAAAAATACACGCTTCCATTTTAAAACCGATTTTCACGTTTTAGGTACATGGGTTCATATTCAATCCACAGTGCATGTATATGTAACATGCACAATGCCCCAATGGAACCAGCACCGATCCCAGCTATATGTGAACTCTCCAAACCAGAACCAGATGAAAACAGAAACAGTTCACAGAAATCCTTTCGCCGTCAAACAGTTACCTTCAAAATATTTTTCCCTGTCAACTAAACAATTTCCCATTAAATTTCTAACAAACTTAATTAAATCTTTCCAAAGTCAAAATGAAGAAGCAATTCAAGTGCAAACCCTGCAACAAAACCTTTCCCAAACAAAGCCTGTTAACTCGTCACCTGAACACCATTTTTCACTCGGGTGGTCTTCAAGTTCCTTGTCCCCACTGTCCAGGGAAATATTCCCGGAAGGATATCATGTTAGCTCACATGAGGGTCAAGCACCCGGAGCTTATCAATAGTGAAGGTGGACAGATAACCCCCAACAAAAAATCATCAAAGGTGACAATGACCAAAAACGCCAAGAAGGCACCTGTGACCAGTGTCAAAGATAAAGATAAGCCATTCATTTGTACGGTGTGCAGTCAAAGGTTCCGTCTTCAGAACACGTTAACTTGTCACATGCGTCGTCATACTGGAGAAAGACCGTACCAGTGTCCCCACTGCACTTGGACATTTACCCAAAGTACGCCATTGAAAATGCACATGTTGAAAATACATGGAGTGGAGGGATACCAAGTGGCCAAGCCGGGGAAAAGGTCTCGAATTCCACCAAAAATTAAGAAGGAAGCTGTTGTTGAGGGAAGGGATAAGGTTGCTCCAGTGATGGCACTGAGAAAGAGGAAGGGGTTCCAGTGCCAAGTATGCGGTTTACGAGTTCAGAACGATAACCAGTTAAATGAGCACTTGAACAGTCACAAGTTGAAGGAGGAGGAGGAACCTCTGGAGGATGTGTGGGGGGTCCAGGTGCCGTTGAGGGATCCGTTGGAGGTGTCCATGGGCGAGGACCAGTTCGAGATTGAGTTTGCTTCGGAGTACATTGACCAGGAAGAGGAGGAGGAGATTGAGGTGAAATTTGGCGAGATTCGGGGACAATTTGTGTCTGTTCCTGGACAGTTTGAGGAACCTGAGGTGATCCAGTTGGATTCGGATGATGACGATGAGGAGATTGGGATTAAGATTAAAATGGTTAGTAGCTGTAGCAGCAGGTTTGAGGGGATGCCGGAGGGTCCACCAGAAATTCTGGAGATATTTGATGATGATGAGGAGGAGGAGATGGAAGAGGTGAAGCCTGTGATTATCAAGAAGAATGAGATAAGGTGTGACGACTGTGGAAGAACATTTGGCAATCATGGGGCACTCGGGGTTCATCGTAAAAAGATTCATGGGAGGAGATTCAGGAGATCATCCTCAGGCGGATCTCTTTCGGTGTCTCGTTGATAAAATTGTGGGGAGGGAGGCAGAGACTGAAGACTTTAGAAATTTGTTACTGTTTTTGATAAACATTATTGTACAAAGTTGTTTTGGAGTAAATAAACATACCTTTTTATTTAGCAACGTATGTCTTGACTCGCGTTATCCAATTGATTGATTTGATTAGAAGGTTTCTCTGGAAGTGGAATCATTTCTACCAAATAAAATTAGAAAATTAGATAGATTCATGTTTGCATAAATAAGAACCTCTTACTAGTTTCTCAAGAATTTTTCATTCTAGAGTTTACCTTTAAAAAATCGACGTATTATCTGAGTGGCACACAGCTAGCATTGAAAAATCGGCTTGAATTTTGTAACAGGCATTATTACTATTATTAAGTTTTACAAAGTTATACCAAATGAAAAGACCATGCTCTCCCGTCTATCTGCACAATATTTCAACAAAAGTTAGGAATTTAATAAACGGTTTTCTTTCTCAATGTTCCTCTTCGTGTCAGTGATTTGCCAGAGTTGATAATGAGTTCAGTAGTAGAGTTCAGAGTTCAGTTCTGTCTTGTCATATTTCTTTTACGAAGGTTTATTTTGGCTTACAATTGAATAGTGAGTAATAATAAATGGAAATGGCGTAAGTTAATGGAAGAATTAATTGTTTACAAACAATGGATCATCAAGCGTTTTTATTGTTTTCCTTTTATAAGACTTTAGCTTCTCTGCAGAATTTTGCCTTGCCCGACTGACATACCTAACTATAAAAGTACAAGAAATTGTGTCCAGCATGAAGATACCCATAATTTTACTCCTTATATTGACTCAAATGATCGATTGCAGGTATAGATGGGAGTGGTGGTTACCCAACCGCTTTGGTGTACCATCAACACAAATTCCTTGGAATTCCTTTAGCGGGTATGAATAACAAAGAAATAAGTAAACTCCGTTGCATATCTTTGGAAGCAGTCATAAGATCCCATGTTAAAATCAAAACTTTGAGTCGCTATAATTTTGGAAGTATTCGACATTTTGGTATTTTCTTTGAAACCCCCCCTTAGAATTAAGCGTTATTTACGTTGATTAAGCGTTTGAATCGCTGGCATGGCGGGAACATGGTCAAAAATCGTTGCATATCTTTGGCCGCACTTTTTCCCCATTTACGCAATGTTAAAATGTTTCCCCTTGCGTCCATCCGTCCGTACATGTTATCTTTCAAAGAGTCCTAAGGAACCAGAGTTGCCGCCAGGGGGTGCGCGCAGAGGAAAAATTGAGGTGTCAAACGATGCAATAGGACCTAAGGAACCTACTTCAGAAAAAATATTTTAAAAAGTGTTGTAAGGAAACGGAGTTATACACTTTTTTCGTAACATTTGTTATATTTAGCCCCCTCTGGGTTTTTTTTTGTCAAGATTTTTTTTAGACAAGGCGCGAGGTCTTGTTGAGAGTTTCCGTTTACAAAAATAAATAATTAAAAAATTTTAAGGGGTGTTTAGGGCGGTCGGACGGCTTAAGACGGCTACTTAAGAAAACAATTATTACCTATCGTATGGAAACCTGCAATTCCGTACAACCGTACAACGAGAACATCGGGTTCTAGAACTTTCTAAATATGAATTTTGAGTTATTGGTACAAACAAAATATACGTTTTGTGTTGTGGATAGGCTTACGTTCAAATCGTTATTAGCAGCAGGCATCTTTAAATGGTTTACTATGCAATTTTATTGGTATTTGAAGGCAAATGTATCACCTTATCTATATATTAAATACGTCTGCTATTATGTGTATTTTAACAGACGAATCTCTTCAATCTTACCAACCTTTCCTGGTGAACCAGTCGCTCCACCATTACCACCAATAGGAATCACCGGTCCACCAACCGGTCCATGTTCAGGATATGAAGTCTGGCCTAGAAGCGGCGAAGAAATAATTATTGACTTTATTGGAGAAACTGGAAACGTTATATTTTCGACAGTGTCGCGAGAGTTTGAATCCAGGTTGAATTCTTACAATTGTATAATAATAAGGGTCTCCCTTTATCTTTACATTTTTATGAAGGGACAGAGTTATTACCCCTTTGCATATTCTACATGGTATATTGAAGAGTCACGAATACCGCCACCACCACCCGCACATCCATGCTGTTCCTGTATGCGCAAGTGTAAAAAAATTTGTAAAGGTATCGATAGGAAAAAGTATTGTGCAAAAAGGCCAAAGATTTGCTGAACTTGCGTGGTTTGAGTCGGAACCAGGAATGTTTGGACGTTTCCATATCTGCGTCGAAGTCGAAAATTTTGATCCTTATTACCCATATGGCACTCCTAGGTGTCGTGCAGAAGATTTACCATTTTTTAATGCCGTGTATACTCCCACTGGAGAAAGAATTGCATATTTTCAAGCACGATTATAAACGATTGAATGTATTTTAATATGAAAAGCTTGAAATCGAATAAAACATAAACGTACTGAAATAATTTGTTGTAAAAAAGCTTTACCATTATTGCTAATTAAAGATCAGTCTCTAAGCTATTGTAAATTCACTTGAGTTAAAAGAACTGCAATGCAAGAAATATTCCAAAGGTGTAACAGTCCATAGTAGGTACACACAATTGATGAATAGTAAGTAGCCCGTGAAGTGCAGAAAATAGATTTAAACTCAATCTAGAATGGAATTCCTAGCATTTCAAGTGATGCCAAACATGGGGTGCCAAACATTTAATTTAAAAGAGTGCAATAGCGAAAGATTCAGATTGGGAAATATACACGGAAGAGATCCTGCATAGGGAACACTGAGATCCCTTAAGTGTGTCATCCCTTGACCGTATTTTTCAAGGAAGGTACTAAAACTGTTGTAGTTTTCCAAGAGAAAGAACTCCTCTTGAATGCTCAATAAAAATGAGGAAATTAGATCTGCTTCCGACGTTTTGGTTGACAGTAAAAAATTTCCAAATTGGTCTAAAGCTTTACTATTGGTGCGTACAAATTCTGTACCGTTTACCGAGTTTTCCTCATTCAAACCCTGAAGAAACAATGGGTAGCGGTTTTTTCGCAAAAGTTTGGTCAAACTTTGTCTCCAGCTTTTTGAAACAAGACGAAGTGCGGGAATCTGTTGGCTGTGTATATTACCGAAGATATTGCGGCTGGCAAAATCAAGAATTATGTCCAGTAACTAGAAAATAGATAAAAAATGTTTTATTTTGAATCTTAGATTTTAAACTTTCAAGTCAATACGATATGTTTATGAAATCACGAATTTTTTACAGTTACTGTACAACTTACTAGTGGTTGTTGAAAAACTTGTTGCACTGATGAAAAATGTCTCCTGCTTTCATCATGTGTAATCATTCGATTGTTGCGGCATTTTCTACCATTGGATAACTTTTTGGATGAACTTGCTACTTCCATTGTTAACCAGCAATGCAGGTTGTACGAACTGCAAAAAATTCTATATCCAAACAATAAACTGATACTACACTTATTTGTGCCTGCCAATAATTTATTTCAAAAGTTAGTAAATTTGTAATAAACTTCATAAAATAAATTGGGGAGAAAATCAAGCGGCTTATTGTACAGAAAATGTACTAGTGTCTTCGCAGGAGGCTGTTGCTGTAAATAAACTATCTGGTGTAAAATGCCTTTTACTATAAATTAGAAAACCAGAGAACAAAAACCTTTGTTAGAATAATGCGCCAAATAATTTAAATGAGGAGACAATATGCATTTTGTCCTTTTCTTACGACCGATTAATAACAAGTTCTTATCCAACGTCGCCAACGTGAACAAGACAGCCTAAAAGCAGATTTTTGGGTATTGAGTGAGAACAATGAAACGAGTCATTTCACTGCAGATAGTCACGAAACGTTGCCGATTCACTTTAAAAATGTGTATCTATGCACAATACACTGTTGCTGTTTCAAATTATGTATGTTGACCTACCTATGTTTTTGCATAAATAAGGAGTTATTCTTCCAATGAAAAGGGATCTTTTCTAAACTTTATGAGGTGAACTTTGGCTCTAATTATTGTTCTTGCTTTCAAGGGAAATCTAAATTAAAAGGTGGGGTTGGCGACCCTATTTGTATTGAGCAGTATCAATATAAAAAGGTGGGTAACTGAATTTGTTAAAACAAAAAGAAGCATTGTTTGTTTTAATGGCTTAGTGTGATTGTGTGTGCATGTGGTAGGTAGTTTTGCGGTCAAAATGAAAATTGTCAGCAGTAATCTCATAAAACCTTGAAATTTACAATAAAACTTAATAAAGTGAAAATGAGGTGTAGGCCATAATACTAAATGTATCTGCAAAATTTCAGCATTTACTTTTCACACAGTCATAATATATTGTACTAATTCTGGTCAAGAATTACTTAATTGCTTAATTAGAAAACTTGCTTTTTAAGCACCATTTCCAGTAAAGCAATCAAGCGTGAGAAAATGGGTAAATGTGTAAATATTAAGGTAGTTTTAACTACCTCTTTGCACACTATCCTAATGCATGTGAATATGTTATGCACTTGTTATTTTATAAATATTAGGGTAAAATACAATGATTGATTAACAACCAACGTTAAAAATGAATAAGGCTTTGATTCATTCGTATCCTTTGACCTGTATGTAGAATTTCGTTTTTGTTGTTCTAACAAAACACTTACTTATGCTCATGTAATAAAAGCTTCGTTTAATACCCAGAACAAAATGCAAAATCATTTTTTGGCTTTTAAGTTTATCCATTTACCTATAACTTTGTTGCAAATTCATATCACGTACACATCTTTATATGTAGCACCAAATATGCTTAGAGTATAAACTGCCCTAACGCTTAGAACATCAGCGACAAAGATATAAAGCGTGCAATATGTATTCATCTTCACACCAACAATGCTCACTCTTGTGCTGAATTGAGCTTGGTATTATGCTGCATCATTATATCATTATTGAAAGCATACAAACCCAAATGACTTTGCAACAAAAAAACCGAACAAAAAATTGTTTTGATCCTGGAGCGTAGCTGACCTTGAAACGATGAAGTAAGCTTCAGCAAACAAAAAACGCTGTTGCCTATCGCTATCATCCAGCATCCAGAGGAAAATATATTGCCTAATGCTTCATTGCTGACTTCACAGAACCGTTTTAATATCCGAAGAAACAACATCATCACACTAATCTCAGATTATTAATTTTTAAGTTGCTGTTTCAAATTTTTAATTGAAAATTGAAAAACAGTTTTAAAGATGGGCATACTTGGCCTAATTCTCTATGGTGCATTATACACCATACTAGCACTCATTGTTTACTACGCTTGGATTCTTCGTCAAAGAGCCACATTCTACAAAAAGTCTGGAGTACCCTATCTTGGAGCCTGTCTTGACCTTAACTTCAAAGCACTTACCGGAGCAGTCCATTTTATCGAAGTAGAAGAGCAATTCTACAAATTGGCTAAACAACAAAATGGTCCTCTTGTTGCCATGTCCGACTTTATGGGACAAACCACTTTAATAGTAACCGATCCCGATTTAATCAAACGTGTAATGGTCAAGGACGCCGATCACTTTTTGAATCAAAGGCCATTCAAAACCCAGAAGAGTAGCAAATACTTAACCAAAATGTTGTTCGGTATGCAAAATGAGCAGTGGAAAGCAATGAGGGTTAAAATGACCCCGGCTTTTACAACGGGAAAGATAAAAAGAATGCATCAAATATTTTCAAATAGTAGCGAGAGGATGGATAAATATGTTAAGGATCAAATGTACTATCCACAAAGGACTTCAATGGACGTTAATTTTTCCCAACTTTTGTTCAAATACTCAATTGACATAATAGCAAATTGTGCTTTTGGAGTCTCAAGTAACGGATGGGAAACCAAAATTGAAGAATTTTCCACTTTTGAGCAATACGCCAAAAATTTTGAGTTTAAATTTGAAGCCTTGCAAATTCTGAAATTTCTGGTGATCGTAGCCGCTCCAAAAATTGCTGATATATTGGAGTTGGAAATTTTGGATGATAACTCGCAAACATATTTTGCCAATATAATTAAAGATGTGCTAAAAAGAAGAAGGAAAACGGGTGAAAGACGAGAAGACTTTTTGCAACTTACTATGGACATTCAGCAGGGAACTCTGAAAGCGGATGAGATTGATAGCGAGCTGAAGAATGACTTTGGTGCTGCTGTAGCGGAGAAAATTGGGTTTGATGATGATTACTTGGTGGCTAATGCGCTGATGTTTTTTCTGGGGGGATTTGATACAACGCAAACGCTACTGCTTTTTGCGGTGTATAGTTTGGCATTGGAGCCAGAAGTGCAAGGAAAACTGTATAAGGAGGTTAAAGGTCTTATGGATAAGAATGGAGGGAAGATAACGTATGAGGCGTTGCTTGAAATGCCATATTTGGATATGGTTTTGCATGGTAAGCCATAATACATTATTTTGGCAAATGCTATGGAATTTGTAGAAATATTAAATGTTTTTTGCGTTTTGTTTAGAAACCTTGAGAATCTACCCTGCCGCAAGTAGCACAGAGCGTGAATGCACAACAGACTACTTTGTGGAAGAACTGGGGTTCAAAATTAAAAAGGGACAAATGATGAACATTCCCATTCATGGAATTCATCATGATCCCAAATATTATTCCAATCCGGAGAAGTTTATTCCGGAGAGGTTTACTGCTGAGAATAAAGCAGCAAGGCATCCGTACACTTATCTGCCGTTTGGGGCTGGGCCAAGAAGTTGCATTGTAAGTGGATATAATGAAAACTTCTTTTTTAAAAATTTTCAGAATATACCAAATATTTGTTTTGTTTTCAGGGAATGCGTTTTGCCTTGCTTAAGGTCAAGGCCGCTATTGCACAACTTGTGAGCTCATATGAGTTATCTCCTTGTGAGAAAACGCCCATTCCGGTGAAGTTCGATGGAAATGCAAGCGCTAGACCACTGGGAGGAATGTGGGTTAATGTTACTGTTCGGGAGTAACTCTTTACTTGACTTCTTTTGTTTCTATGCCAAATATATTCAGATAAGCGTTTTTGGTATTTGGCTACTTTTTTCCAAAATTTCTATGAGTTTTCCTTTTTAAAGCAAATGAATAAACATTTGATTTCTGAGCATCAATTTATTTCATGAGCACATAAACAAAATGGTTTACTATTGAACAAAGCATTGACAAAAAATGCATGTCCTCAAGCGTTTTTTTGATATGATGAGTGATGTTGTTTTCATCGCACTTTACTTTCATGCGTGACCTTGAAAATGTGTAGTGTCGTTGGCTCGTGTTTCTCCTTGAATTCTTTATTATATCGCACCCACTACTACACTTTGTACTCATTACCACTTGGTATTTTTCCATGGTTATTATCAACCATTAAATTGAAATATCATTGCAATTAGTATTGAGACAAGGCGTCATGAGCTTTGATCTAAACTCTAAATTGCCTGAAGCATTTTATTTTGCTGATTCGGAATTGTGAAAGAACAATGAGTTGCAAAAAATGATTGGCATGTGCTTTGCATTACCAATATACCATATATTTAAATTGTCAGCATCTCTCTGGAATGTTTACAAGTGGTAGGATTGTTAAGGTAAGTGGTATAAATGTGTTATGGAGAAATGTGAAAAACACTGACTGTGCAGAAAATGAACAGAAAAACATTGTCACATGTGCAATAAACGTGTTTGCACATCCATGACTTCTATTTGCTTTACGAAGTTTAGCAAAAATGATATATCCAATGATAATAAAACACTTCTTATAGCTGTAATGCTTATAGACTTTTATACTTAAAAACATTATAAAGTATCCATTGGTTGACGTTTTTGTGTAACTGATTGCAAAATGCCTACACCACACACAACATTTTTGTATGTATAAATATCATATAGCGCTTTTGTATAGTGCTGCTTTTATGCCAGCCTTTTCTTTGAGCAGCCTACCAGAGAAAAAAAGCAGCGGGCAGCAAATAAACAGGAAAGTGAAAAGGAAGATCTGTTTTTTAGTACAATATCCAGATGCCCAAGTCCAAAATCTTGAAACGCCGCGGAGGGTATCAGCAGCTGCACAAAATCAACCGCTTTTGCTTTACTCGGCCAGCTGTCAGCAGTGGGCATTGCAATGTGAAGCTGGATTTTTTTTGCACCGACAGCTTTCACTTACGTATACATTAGGTATAAGTTGTGTGTATGATGTGATGATGCATTTTTTAGTTAGAACCCGTAGTCGTGTATGTGCACCAGACGAAAGCTTCATTGCTTTTTGTGCTATTCGGCATGCCAGCTTTGCATTGCACACTGTTAAGCTTCGTTTTTTTTCAAACTGCTTTCATTTATAAAAATTGTATGCATGATGCATTTAACCTTAACTTGAGTATTAGGTGAGAATACACGAAAAAAATGCATGAAAGTCCATTGTTTCTTTGATATTTCTTTAAATTGTAAATTTGCAGTAGATGTTGCCAATGAATCTGAATATTGCTTTAAGTTTAACGGCAGATGATTAAATGCAGATGAGGTTTGACATTTTGATATTTTCATGCAAGTTAAATAAATCAAATTGTACAAAGCAAAACGATTAAAAACATTGGCATATTTTATGCCATTTATGTCAACTCTAATTTTTATTGCTTAACCTTGAATGTTTTCGTTGAACGGCTTGAGAGTAACCTAATAACTTATAATAATACTTAAAAATATCTCATTATTCTCGGCTAGGCCAATACATTGAAGCTCAGATCTCTCGTGTCTTCGGCTGGTCCATCTTTGATTCAGTGGAAGGAGGAAACACTATATTCCGTTCAATACGTCCAATGGAGGAATGGTGTTATTGTACTGTGCACAAATTTCTCCAGCGTGCACATACGAACTAAAAATATATATCATAGAAAAAAAAATATTAACAAAATTAATCATAAAAATAAAAATTAGCAAAACACATAATATTTAAACTTTGTGAAAATAGTATTTATTAATTTACCCGCCAATTTGTTGACTAAGGTAACCTGCACACCAATATGCAGCCGGTTCAGCATGGGCCATGAACACAGTGTCAGCCCAGAATGCAGCCATGCGTTGAATGGCAACTTGGAAGAGAGCTCCGGCTACCGGTCCTGCAGTAGCGTTAACGTACTCCGAAACGCTTTTGATAAGAGCTTGTGCAGCCATGATAATGCTTTTGAAATTGTAACGGATGTAAAAATACTAATTAGAAGTTTGTTTCTACAAAACTATTTTTTTGTGATATGTAAAGAAGAGAGAGAAAATCAAAGAATAAACAATCTTCTGTAACGACGAATTGCAAATGACAATAAAATGAAAACAGCTTTGCATTTTATGTCCTTTAGTAAACCTTTTTAGGTAGCTTCCTTTTGGGTTCAATACTACCTATATTCTTTTTTTAAACTTCAAAAAATTTTGTCACTTAAAAAATTCCAATGAATTTCCAGTCAGGTGGAGTCCTTCCACTTCTACTAAAATAGTGAACCAGCACACAAACAAAAGGGTGAGGTTGGATTAAAATCTTATAATAACCTTACCTTTTATCACTTTTCGATACAGGTGTGAATACCCTTAACGTTTTTCCGAAAAGTTGAAAGTCCTAAAACGTTTACAGCATCATAAGTTCATGTGTATAGGTACATGTATTCTCAATTTTTCATACCTTTTTTAATAATATTTCATTAGGGTTTTTCAGGTGACCGACCTTTTCCCAAAGAAACATGCCTACAATCCATTTTACCCAAAAATTTACGTGTGCTCGTATTATGCTCGACAAAGAGCACCTCCCTTTATTCAAATTTTCCTTCACGTCAGATGCATGGTTTTATTCCTTGATGAAAAATATGACAAGTAAAAACGACAAATATGTAAAATTAAAAGCATCTAAATTATTCTGCTTTATTAATAAAAATGAACTTAAATGACACGTTTGATTTAAACGGTTTGAACACCATTTACCATAATCAAAAGCCGTTTGTCAAAAATAAATTTTAATTTTAATTACAAATTGAAACCAGATGCTGGTTAGGTACACGAATGTGTCATAATATAAAAATACTTAAATTATAAACAGCGATATGTAAATGAATTTTTAATGGTTATTGTCCATATTGTGTACCAGCTAATATGCCACCAGCATGAATGGGCTAGCAAAAATCATGCAAATGTTTCAATTAAAATATATATATTTGCATGCATCTGCAAAAATGGTTGTACTTTTTAGTTTATTTTAATTTATTTTGATTGACACGTTCCGTGCAATCTTTGTGAAGAATACAAAATTATTATTTTTTGTCCTGGCAATTTACTCAATTTATTTTGCAATTGTAATTCAAGTTGTAGTTCAGCAACTGACTCCAGAGTACCAAGAACATTTATCACTATGGATTATCGTTTGTTTCTATTAACGTACTGTTTCCTGATTTTCCTCCTCAATGGAATTAGTAAGCATTTATTTTTTCGCATTATCAAAAAATTTAAAACCTAACGTGTTCCTGTGTTTGGTAGATATCAGCGAGGCAGCCAATTGCGGAGAACAAGCTAAAAGTAAAAAGGGTCCTGCCTGTGAACCACTTGGTCGTAATTGTCCACCTGGGCATACATTTGTGAAATACACTGATCCAGAGCCTTGCAAGCCGGGACAAAAATGCTGTGTTTAGCTGAAAACAATACATGTGGGGTAAATTCCAGTGAACGTGGAAGATTTAAAAAATATATCATCAATTTTAATTATGTCAATCAATTATTCATGTGCTGCCATTAGTAAAACTAATTTTGCATCTGAAAATTGATGTCACTACATTTATTAAATACATATCTGCAAAAATTTGTAATGAAAAGACTAAACAATAACATTAAATGCGATAATGTGAATATTCTGCTGAAGATATGCTACTTTATGAAGTCTTTCGTGTTTTTATGCTTTTATAACTTTTTTGTAACTTTCATCACAAAATACTTAATAAGAAATGTAATGCAATCATTTTTCTTTTAAAATGCTGACTGAGTCTGTGATAATGAGAAAAATGTTTTAGATTTGGGAAACAAATGCTCAATAAGACGCCAAGGGTCAGTAGTCAGTATTGTAAATGTAAAAATTGGTAATACAAATAATATTTATTATTACAAAGCAGCAATTTTTAAATCCCACTAACTCATTTAAAACAATATCAATTGACACTTTTCGGAATTCACACACTAACAAAATACTAATTTAGCAAGGAACTTTGTTTTGGTAAACATATTGATTGTCATTAAAATATGAAATTCTAACACTAAGTATTACTGAGTACTTATTCAAAGTCACCACGAAGTCGTAAAGCCAGTCGGAGATCCTTTTCCATCAGAGTAACCCGCTTGGCATGAAGTGCACAGAGATTAGCGTCCTCCAACACATTCACCAAATAGGCTTCTGCAGATTCCTATCAAATAAAAATAAAACATTTACAATGCTGAATTGATTACATATAAAAATAATTTTAGCAAATAATTTGATAATTTGTTAACCTGTAAAGCTTCAACGGCACTAGACTGAAATCTGAAATTGGCTGAAGTCAATCCCTGTGCAGTTTCCCGTACCAACCGTTGAAAGGGCAAGCGGGGAACCAGCAGCTCAGTAGTTTTTTGATAACGGCGAATTTCCCGCATGGCTACAGTGGCGGGTCGATACCGATGAGGTCGCATAACTCCTCCAGGAGCAGGAGAACCTTTTTTCTGAAGTCGTTTGGCAGTTAGTGGAGCTTCCCTTAGATTTTGGTTAGCTTCAACATTTCTTCTGTTGGGGTTTGATTGGCGTACACGAACCATTTTTTATACACAAGTTTATATCTAAAATTTCAAAAATAAATTATTAGTTGTTAAATTAACAACGGATTTTATAAAAACGCTGTCACTAAACTATATATAAAATGTATGCACCTTTCAAAATATTTACTCACTTTAAAAATTGTCCACAGAATATAAAAATGTAACGGAAGAAATAACAAGTGGATTATGCGTAATAGGTGGTTCAACTTTACTCGACGCTTTGCACTGCTTCACTGCCGGCTGCATTGTCAAGCTATATTGGAATATATTGACAAGAAAAAAATTGTCCGTTAAACTAACTCAGTTTTCTGTTATCAGCGCAGCAAAGGAGAATGAAAGTCAGGAACTTGTTGTAAGCAAGTTGTGTTGCATCAACAGGATACAATATTGCGTAAAAAGACATAAAAATGTTTTTTTCTTCCGACGTGAGTAAGATATGGCACCTAATCTGGAAATAACAACAACAACTCTCCCACAATACGTCCGACAATAAAATTTTTAATGGCTGGTGAGCGCTGTGAGCTTACAAAATGCCAACGAGAAATACATTACAATAAAAACTTACTTCTGAAATTGTTGAGAAATCTTATGAATACAATTTAAGTTTATATATATTTTTCTTCATTTTCAAACACAACCCATTGCAAAGTTGAGAAACATTAACTATTAACTGTATACCAGTCAATATCTCATACCAATGCAATGACAGGTCTCTTGATTTGCTGATTACATGTTTTTTGTTTAGAATAAAGAAATGGCAAGGTAGATTTGGTAGGATTTTTATAATATACCAACATCATTGCATAAAATAAAGACATTCAGGCATAACCAATTGCTACGCTATCGAGAAAGAAAGCAAGCTTGGTAATAGTATATTTATCTAGAGTGTAGCTTGTTCTCCTTTCCGCAAGCAGCCTGCCCTGCCCTGCCAGAAAAAAACTCCAGCACAGCCAACAAACCAGAAAGTGGAAAGGAAGCTCTCTGCCTAGTACAATATCCAGATACCTGAGTCCAAATTCTTGAACAAAACATGCTTCACTCCTGCCCCATGTCACATGGGCTATGTGCACCACACGAAGGCTTTATTGCTTAGCGATACTCGGCCTGCCTGTCAGCATTGCACACGGTGGAGTTGGACTCTTACCCAGACAGTTTTCATTGACTAGATATAAAGTGCATGTTTGATGCATTATTTCGATAAATGGGTTTCATTTCGGGTTGGGTTTACCTTACCTAAGTTCTTTTTTATACTTCCTTATATTTTGTCGCCTGAAAAATCCTCAGTTTTTATTATAAATGGAGTAGGACTTATAAAGGATAGTGCAATGGCATACCGACACTAGGGTGAAACTGCGTTAAACTTAGACAGCAAACCAACCTTTTCCTTACCTTTTTTAAGGTTGGGTTTCAATACATGTGTATGATAATATCCTTAACATTTATTATGAAAAGGTAAAAAAACTCATAAATCCTATTTGTGGTGGCACCAATTCGCAAGATAAAATATTTTACATTTTGTCCAAATGTTGTGTTGTGCAAATGTTTATTATTGAATTGTTCTACTAAGCTATATGGGCATGTATGCCTTACACATTTTACCTTTTTTAATTTTACATCTTTTAATCACAGAGTTTTCAATGATGTCCATGTGTCCACCAATTCTTGTGCATGTTTGCTTATCCACTCAAACCAGATGCATGACTCTATTTCTTGATTAAAATCATGAGCAATATTGCGACGAGTAACCATGCAGCAAACAAATTAGGTATGTAACGTTATGGCTATGCAACCAATAAAAACTCGTTAAAATGACACGCATAACTACCATTAAAAATGAATGAAATGAATTCGATTTTTTTGCAATAATACAGTTAAACCTTAATATTAAAGTGGTTTTGCTACATCAACATTGCATACATAAGTGTAAACGCTTTGCATCACAACAAAGATCAGAGAAAGCAAGTGAGCTACATTTTGCTCACCAAAATACCCCAGACAGCTATACCACCAAACAACGTAGCAGCAGAACTGTGCTGCATTACTTATTACTCTGCATCTGGTATCAGCATTGAGTTGTGGTTATTAGGGCTGCTGTAATGTTTTGTCGTATGCTTTTTCAGATCTGTTTGCTTTGTTGACCCATTACTGCAAACATTAAAGTATGAAATATGAAATGCAATTTAGAAGACGTTGCCAGTGAACAGCTCCGTAATGCATTTCATGAGAATATTGAATAAGGGCTTCACGGATGAAGCTAATAAATTGTAACTCAAGCTTTCCAAATTTTACTAATTTCTTCGTCAGGAGTATACGACAAAGCAAAAGAGAAAACGGAGTAACGCGTACAAAAGTTTTTATTATATCGTGAGAATGTAAAATGTAGCGGTATTATGGGTGTAGGCTACCAATCTTCTTAGTGTAAGTAGGTCTTTTCAATGCAGAAGCTTCAAAATGTTCCTATCCTTCAAGGCTGTGAACATTTCATCATTGAAAAACCATGCAGCCACAAGTTACCACGTTTGCTCTTAGTCGCAGTTTTCTTTAGCAACAAACAAAAACAACAGTTGTCATAAATGTTTACAAGCAAAACTTATTAATTTTTAGTGTAAAAATGAGTTGTTCAGAACTACAACAATTAGTGTGTGAAGACACTGTGGAGGAAAATGAAAATAATGAGGTGCCGGAAGCAGTAAGTATGGTATTGAATCTTGAAGAGGTAAAAAAATCGAAACTTTCCATTATAAATTTAACAGTAAATTTATTTAAAACCTCAAAACTATGCAAGTATCTTAAACATACAGTGAGTTTGACGTAATCTGAAAAGTGAAATAACATATTTATTCATAATTTTCAGTTACGGGACATGATTCTTGCTCGAGCGGGTAAACGTAACTGGATATATCTTGATAGTTTCATCCGTTTGCGTTTGGTTTCCAAAGACTGGTTGTCTTCAGTGTCCAAAGTGTGCTACAAAAATGGCTTGCCAGTGATTCAGTTAAACTTAAGGGAGGTTGATGAAAATGTTGATGACGAAGTACAAAATGCAAATACTTTGGAACATTTTGTAAGCCAGTTTAGCTCTGCATATTCTTCTAACGACAAGAATGCACCCACTTACAGTCTGAATGTGGGTGCTCAGTTTTTTGAAGATGAGAGCTTTTCTATTTTGCAAAATAGTTTTGTTCAGTGTGGCAAAGGTCTTGTAGAGCTTGAAATGGAGCTAGACAAAGAAAGCGATATACCCAACACGTTGTCAAAATTCACTTTTCCAAACCTTAAAACACTAAAAATTAATACATTTTCAATAAGGTATTTTAACCAAAACCAGCTAGAGATGGATAAGTCAAGCATAAATAACACTGCCAATTTATTTAAACACATTTTGGAGGGCAGCAGTTCTTTAGAACAGCTACATTTTTACAATTCAGTTCCACTCTATATTTTCGGATTTGACAACATTTTACTTCCTCCAACGTTGACATCGTTGTGGACATATACCTACAGTTTATTGGACTTGAAAATTCTTGCAAAAACTATATTGCCAAAACTTTCCTATTTAAATTTGAAAATAAGAAAAGTTCGAGTTTCTGATTATGCTCTTTACAATGTGTTAAGTAACTGTAGCAAATCGTTGACGAATTTATGTCTCTATTTCCAAGACGAGCCAGCTAAAATGCGTTTTCCAGTTATGCAGAAGCTGGATTCCTTGACACTTGTGTGTTCATTCAACATTTATCTTAAGCTAGTTCAACAAAACAATGAGTTGGAAGTTAGCTTGCCAAACTTAAAGTTCTTAAAACTATCGTTAACCGAGTCTGCTTTTCAACAGTGGTGTGTAAAGTCTGTTTATCATTCAGTGGAAACCTTGAGAGTTAAGCTTAGTAGCCACGAACCGAAGTATATTCCACTGAATTTGCAATCCATACAACTTACTAGCATGGCTTTTCCAAATGTCAAAAGATTATATATAAGTATCATGGGGAATGAAGCTTCTGGAGTTCAGCACATTTTTAAGGAAATGATACAACTTACACATTTGACATTATGTGTTCATGGGACTGAATTAATTAGAGGTTCCAACTTTTGGGATGCGTTATTAATTGGAGCAACCACCGAGACTGTTGAGAAAATCAAATGTAGTTTGGACGATCAAGAAAATGCAGCAATTCTGGAACATACAAACATGCCATCCATCAGGCAACTTAGCAGTACGTATATGTTGACATGTGTGTTATGGAAATAAGCTATCGTTGTATCGCTACAATTGGTTTCTTTATTTCTTAGATCTGAGAATGCTAGATTTTTCAACGGGGATATCTCACGATTCCGTGGACGCTGAGCAGCTTATTTCAGAGGTTTCCTTTGTTAATGCATTTTTCAGAATGCCAAACCTTGCAAATTTATTTCTTGATGGAAGATTTAGGGTACATTAAAACTTTTTAGATTGTTGATAAACGTTTTGAATTAAATAATGATGACAATTTTATAAGGAATAATATGAGTGAAAAATGTGTGCTTATATGCCAATTTCAGATACCTGATGAAATGCGAGAATCATTGAGGCAAAAAATGAGACACAGTTTGAGAATTTGTACTTAATAAATCACGGAGATGGAACCATTTGATAATGTATAAAAACATTGTATGTAGTTAATTTAGAATACACGTTGCTACATAAAAATTGCGTTATGTTACAAGTGATTCACCTATTTATAAAATATCCCTAATTTCATTCAAATATTACCAATATTATTGTAACTAAAATGTACAAAATTAACATATTGCTAGAGATTTCTAATGATGTGCGGAAATCCCAAACACCTAGACAAACTGAAAGGTTTGCAATACATTGCCAATTAATTTTTAAACTGGACAATTTAGAGAACTTAAAAACCGTTAGATTTTGAAATTAAAATAAGAGATTAATTTTTGTTTATGTATATAAATTTTAAACGATCGAACACTTGACTTTCAATCAAGGGATATCCATGCAAAAGTTATTTACGTTAGTTCAACAATAGTTAGTCTTTATTTTGGAGTCTTTGTGTAATAAATTAGCAATATTTTAAATCTATTAATAACTTATTTCATAGCTCGTATAGTTTGTAAATTTATTCAACGTATATGAAATATTGTCTGTGTAAAACACGTCTAACAAAGTTTTACAATTATTTTTAGCATTGTTTGAATGCATAATTCCTAGTTATTATAAAACTACTTTTGCTAACTGATAATACTTATAGGTAAATTGATCCTCGGGAGTTTTCACTGGTAGAGCTAGAAACTCTTTATTTTGCAAAAATTGTAAATGGGCCAGCAAATGTAATAACCTACTATTCAATATTCAATGTTTTGAAAATATTGACTTCAAAATTAAAGAATTTTGTTTTGGTTATATGCATTTTACTAATTGCGTGCATTTAAATTAAATGGTATATGTTCGTAACCAAAACTTTCTTTTTTATTGTATACATAAGATGTTTCATATTGATGAAAATAATACTGCTAAAACAAAACTATAGATGAAGTGCTTTTACAGGCATGAATTTTGCAACAAATTGGCAAATCCGTGGCATACATTCAATTAGAAGATAAATGCCGCCGTATAGCATAAGATTAAGAAAGAGTAACTTCCTATTAATTAGAACTATCACTTCCCTAGAAAAAGCGATTTTATACCATATACCAAACCTGTAGGGATAAAAATGATATTAGCACTAGACTATTGGAAATCATGAATCTAATCACAAATGTTGTTTTGTTACGTATTACGCGTTTTGGATCACTGCTTGTAAACCTCCTGATCGAAATTGTCCACATGGGCATAAATCTGTAAAATACGTTGATCTAGGTCCTGGTATGCCAGGTCAATAATGGAGTTTGGCGGGACAGCGAATTTAGTGTGATTAAGTCAAGTAAATTTGGAAACGTTTCAAAATGTATTATTATTTAAAACTGATGAATCTTTTTGAGTGCAGAAATTTAACAACATTCACACGTTTATTTACATGTTTTCTTTAAATGTTACCATACGTTATGGTCAATAACAGTATTTTGTAAGATTCCGCAAAGACGTGTCTGTGCAATTCAAGGAGTCAATACATGCAGCTTATTTGTATAATAATTTCCATACAATAGGAAACACCACCGCTAAAACTATCCCCCAAACCACCCAGGCAACGAATCCTGGCCAAACCAATGGATGACTTATTGAAACCCCACGTACAACAATAGATCTAAGCGCTTCCGTAGGTAACGTTACCGGCATAAATTTTGCAAGAAACTGGCAAACCTTAGGCATACTCTCAAATGGGAAGATAACGTCGCCATAAAGGAGAAACGTTGGTAATAGGAATACTCCAACAATCAAAACTGTTACTTCATTTCGAAATATGATTCCGCATACCAGACCTGTAATTCAATAAATAATGCATAACTGTCGGCGTTACCACATAAATGTTTTATGAGTGTTTTCGAATTATCATATTATACCATTCAGAGCACCAAATAGCCCACCAAGAATACAGAAAGCTACGTACAAATAGTATGAACCCCGTATTTGAATGTCAAAAACGTAATGTGTTACCAAAGTCCATATCAGCGTTTGAAAAGCAACAAAGACCTGCTGCGTTATCACGTGACTTAACATAATCTCAAAGAGAGACAGCCCAGCAACACGGGCTCTTTCAAGCGTTCCCTGCTTTAGATCTTAAATCATACAATCATTTAGCGAACCAAATGCTTGTTTTTTGTAAATTGACTTATTAAAATAGCAAAAATAGCTCACCTGCTATAAACACAAATGACGTAATACAAATTATTAGCATCTCTACGGAACTATAATAAATATTCAATCCATTTGATCCAGTAACACTGTTTGACTTGCATGTTTTGTAGATATTTGTGCTTACCATATTATCACACCAGGTAATACGTATGTAAGGTCGTGTCCATTAGTTCCATACACTGGCTCATGATACTATAGATCAAAATTAAAAGCATGGATTAAAATAATTGAATCCGTTGCATTTTGTTAATTGTATTTTGAATTCTATTAAAACAAATGCTTTGTTAGTTGTTGCAATAAAACTTACATGCATTTGTATTACATTTCTCGGATCTCCAATTTTACAAGAGACAAGTAAGTTTTGCACGAATTTAAAATATGCTTCAAATAGCTCTTTGAGCAAAAAGTAGTTTGCAACGTATTCTATGCAATTGTCAAAGACACTTATCATAATCCCAAAAAGGAGGCTTTGGCTGTCCTATTATAATATGTAGCGGTCATACGTGAGTTATCCAAGTGTACATGAACCACCGATCCTTCAATATCCTCTGGGAATGCATAACTTCTTGCTGCCATTCTGTTTATCTGATGCTCTGAATAATTTGGAGGAAACATAAGGTAGCCCCAACTATTGCCTAAGTGCACTTGACTACGAGCTTCATCTTCTGTTTCATATGAATCCTAAACAGTAAAACATCCAAATTTGAGATAAATCAGTATAAAACTGAACCTATTCATTAAGTGTTTTAACTCAAGTACCAAAATAAAGAAATCTACAGATCTGAGCCCATTCAAAAATTTGCAGCTTAAAGCTGAAAAGTCACAAGAGTTGCTAAACTGTTGTGGCGAATCACACATTGTGTTCCAACTTGACGTTAGAAACTCATTATCTACGACACCAATGTGCATGTCTTTCATTTTGGAGCCTAGTGTGACAAGCGTCAAGCTGCCTTGTAGTGTGGGCATGAATAGCATAAATGCAACAAATCTGAAATAGAAAAATGCACATTCTTCACTTGAAGAATAGTATGCTTAAAGCAGGGCATGAGACATTTATTCAAATTCTATTACGCTGGAAACCGTAGCAAAGTCAAAATCATCACGGCAGTAAATCCATATACTTTTCTGTAACTTTTGTAAATTCCTGATCTTCCTGAAGCACGGCTTTTATCTGATAGAATGCTTGGGCCTGTGTCTACATCTAATAGACGGAAGTGTTGTCCTTCAACACGTTTATTTTGCTTCAAGTCCTCTGAAAAGCTTTCACTTTCAGATAACTTTCTATGCCAATTTGACTTAAAGATTGACTTTGTTTTCATCCCGTTCGGTGATAAAGATAATTTTTTCAATTGCGCTTGATCCCGTTGGCACAATTTTAATATTGCTTCATCCAATGTTACACAGTCAGAATTTTCCAACACGTGATATGGTGCTTGTTCCGTAATTAAACGACCATTACGCATGACGCCAATCTTATAAGTTTTGAAAATATATTAATTAACATACATAACTATTTTGCATTTCCTGTGCATGCTGAAGTAAAAGGTTCATACTGTATTCGCCAAACGAGCTTCGTCTGTGTAGTGTGTAGTTATTAGAATTGTGGTGCCAGAATTTGTTGCCAAATTTTGTAGGTATTGCCATATGCTGAAATATGGTAATTTAATAACGTACTAAACTGACTGAACTGAATGCATACATTTTAATGTATCATAACAATTTAATCCATTTTAAACTGACTTTTCTCGTAGAAGTGGATCCAATCCAACAGTCTGAAACATAGCCAAAAACTTTTGAGCATAAAGATATACTAAATTATTATGTAAGTCAACATTACCGGTTCATCTAACACAAGCAGTTTCGGAGAATGAATTAAGGCTAATGCCAGAGATACCCGTCGTTTCATGCCACCGCTAGAAGTTGAGTTTTGTTAAATTTCATTTACAATGGTGATGACATATTATACTTCAACTGAGCAACATAAAACATTGTTTTACCTCAGCTCTCTAATGTGTTTTGAATTATTCCGTAAGTCAAGCAGTTTTTGTAATGATAACCATCTTTCCATTAGTTTCTCTTTTTCAATATGGTATAATTCTCCATAAAACTGGATGATTTCATGTATCCGCAAGTGATTGTATAACGATACGTCCCATAGTATAAATCACTAAATAGGATTTCGTTGTCAAAAAACAATCTTACAATACTATTGTACAGAGGGTGTCGCGCTCCAGATGAATCAACTTTCGGAGCCCGTATTTCATAAACTAGAAGCTTGTAGGGTAATTTGGCAATCTAATATGATAGTCAAACTCTTTATCTTTAATATTGTGCCACTTTTACTACATTTTGTCAATTTTCTAAAAAAATACGCGCCAGAGTTTACGCCACTGGTCAAAAACCGTTTCCAAATGGACGTTTCAATTTTTAGAAATCTGCCAAGAACAATTTTCTAGAAGTCCACAAATGAAAAAAACCGTATAGGAAATGTTTACTAGGGTCTTTTACACATTCTAGGACTGTTTGCAGTTTGCTGACATATTTATTCGGTTTCATATGGCAGTTTTTCTGAAAAAAAGTTTTGTAACTCCAAAATTTCAACATGCTTTCTTTATAATTCAGTTTGCTGAAAAATGTTTTGGCAAAATCTAATAAAATTTGGCATATATGAAGAAAAGAGTATGCTTAACAATATGATTAAAGTTTTCTTACGAAAGACATTTGCACTTCTGTGTTTTACCCACCACTTGGCAAAGGTGATTCATCTTAAGCGCTACACCCTCTGTATTTGTATTACCTGCGGCATGTATCCAAGTTTATGGCCATTACTGAGATTTGGTTTTCTTCCGAGCACCATCACTTGTCCAGAATTCCAATTTAAAAGTCCAACAATGCACGATAATACAGTAGTCTTTCCACATCCGCTTGATCCTAGCAATGCATATCTTTGAAATAAGAAGAATCAGAGATTGATTAACTTTGTTATTTATACTATACAATTGCAGTAACAGACAATTCCTTACATCGTTCCTTTTTCCACAGTCATAAAAAAGTTTTGTAAGATCGATGGTCCTTTTTGATAACGCTTGCACAAATTTGATATACGGATGGCATAGTCACTTTGCTTGGAGATTGAAATTTTGGTGGTGTCCATTTTAAAATCTGTTCTACAGATTCCGAAAAATAAGTGTTAAGTCTTGAATGGAATTCAGAGTACTGAATTGTGATTGCTTGATTTCCATTTTATCAAATACAAAGTCTTTTTAGCTTTACACAAATTATTAGAACATGCCAGCTTTTTTATTTCCATAGAACTTCCCCATTGCTGTGAGAACATCATGTTTTTACGGATATAATTGTTCTGTTGGTGGGTTAAGATTCCAAAATTATGTAACTTTTGCTGAAAATGTACATGTAGAACTACATTGTATAATCGTTTGAGAAAAATAAGAAATATAGTGATGTTCAGCAGCATTATGATAATTGCCGTCATAAAAACGAAATCTTAAATGCTTACAAATTGAAAACATGGTTTATTGTGCAGCATTGTCCATATTATCATGAATTTATTAGACATTTGAGTTGTGAGAAAGATTGATATCAAGCAATACCAAAACCAGTTTGAGTGTTGTTTTGATTCAAAGTTACGCAAGGTCAGGTTGTTAGCAATAATCTCCATGTAATGAATTATGTCTGTACCAGGCTCACCAGGACAGGCACTACGTGCTGGCTAATTTATGTAATAAATGGAATTATTGCTGTCATTAGCGGTTTTACTAATGCTATGTTTGATCTATATCGTTATAAAGCTGTTGTTTGGGAACTTAAAGAGGGGAATTCTAGATGCGCACAGTTTTTTGTCCAATTGACCTAGAAATGATTTTTTTGGTTATATATACCTGTGGTATTCTAATGCCGAATAATTTCAAAGGATTTCTTTTCAAATAAAAGTATTTTATTTATATCCTCTTTATTTTACAAAATATGGTCATCTAAAATAAATGTGCATAATCCAAATCTTTCTTCTCTATTTATATAGTAGTTTCTATATTAAAGGAAATAAAGCTGCTAAAACAACAGTCCATAAAGCGTTGGCAAGTAATCCTAACCAAACACGTGGATGGCTCACTGAAACCCCACGAATAACTATAGACCTAAGTGCTTCTGTGGGCAGCGTGGTAGGCATGAATTTTGCAACAAATTGACAAATCCATGGCATACTTTCAAATGGAAAGAACACGCCGCCGTACATGAGAACAGTAGGAAACAAGAAAATTCCAAAAAGTAAAACTGTCACTTCATCGCGAAAAATGATTCCACACACCAAACCTGTAAGGATAAGAAATATAAATAAACACTAAGCCAGTTTAGTATAAATATTTACACTTTACCTATAAGAGCACCGACAAGTCCACAGGATAAACATAATACCATGTAAACTATAAACGAACCCCGGATTTCAATGCCAAACACAAAATGTGTTACAATGTTCCAAATAAATATTTGGGATACTGTCATAATCCCTTGTGTTATCACATGACTTAACATAATTTCAAAAATCGACAGTCCTGCAACGCGAGCTCGTGCTAAAGTCCCTTGATTCAAATCTGTGTATTTAACAAATTCGGTATTTTATTGCAATAAAATTATAAGCATATAAAAATGTGCTTACCCGCAATGAAAATGAAGGATGTAATGCAACTAACTAGCAATTCAATGGAGCTAAAAACAATGAATAGACATTTAAAAAACAGTTATGTTTTTGTATGTTTTGTTTAATTAATTTGCTTTTACCAAACTATTACACCAGGTAGTACGTAGGTCACATCATGATCATTTGTTCCATAAACTGGCTCATGGTACTAAAAATTCAAACTGTTTTGTAGAAAAACTTGCAAATTCAGGTTGGGATATTTCAAATCTTGTGAATAAAATAATCATTATTTACATGCATTTGAACAACACTTTGCGAAGTACCAATTTTGCAGGAAACTATCAAGTTCTGTACGTATTTATAATAGGTTTCATATAGTTCTTTTATCATAAAATAGTTGGCGACAAATTCTGTGTAAATATTTAATAAGCATTAACATTTTCTTAGATCCATTTTGTGACAAAAAATTGAAATCAGTATTACGTGAATTATCCAAGTGTACGTGAACCAAAGATCCTTGAAAGTCGTCTGAAACTGTGTAGTGTCTCGCTACCATTTTGTTTACTTGATGTTCGGAATAGTTTTGAGGAAACGTAAGATATCCCCAGGAATTTCCTAGGTGTACCTGAGTACGAGCTTCTTTTTCGGTTTCGTAAGAGTCCTTTTCAATAAAACGTTATATGATAATTTGCAAAGTCGATGTTTTAAATACTCATTAACTTACCAAAATAAAAAATTCTCCAGATTTTAGTTCATTCAGAAATTTACAGCTTAAGGCTGAAAAATCGCAGGAGTTGGTAAAATGCTCCGGTAAGTCACATATTGTATTCCAATTTGTCATCGGTAACTCATTGTCCACCACACCGATATGCAACTCTTTCATTTTTGATCCAAAGGCAATGATGGTTAAACTTCCTTGTATGGTGGGCATAATCAGCATTAAAGCAACAAGTCTAAAAAAATGTTCCAAATGCTTATCAATTTGTAAAGACGTACAATATTTCTCTTTTATTTGTCAAGTCTGATCAGTATTACGCTGGAAATCGAAGAAACGTCAAAACCATCACAGTAGTAAACCCATAAACGGTTTTGAAGCTTTTATAAAACTGTGACTTCCTTGTGTTACTTTGGATTGCATCAAGTGGCAAATCTAACCCCATTTCTGCATCTACAGAATGTCGATAACGTCCATGGATTTGATCTTCTAAACCTTGTGTGTTTATTTTAGATTTCCATTTGGATTGAAAAACTTGCTCGATTTTGTTATCATTGGATATAGCAGCCTTATTTTTATACTTCAGTTGGTTTTCTCTACACAACTTCATAACTGCATCGTCCAATGTAAAACATCCAAAGCGTTCCAATATCTTTACAGGTGCTTCTTCAGCAATCAGCTTGCCGTTTCGTATAACACCAATCTTGTCTGACAAACGAGCTTCGTCAGTATAATGGGTGGTTATCAGAATCGTTGTTCCAGAATGTTTTGCCATTGTTTGCAAATAATTCCAAATGCTACAAGTAAATAGATTATTGGTTAAAAGTTGTACCATTGCTTGTATGTTTTCGACTTGATTCAAACTAACCTTTGTCGAAGTAGGGGATCAAGTTCAACGGTCTATAATATGCAAATTGCAAATATAATAGATTCAAGACCTTTCATTAAAATCTTCATGAGAAAGTCTAATTTGAAATTTGTTGAGAAGTTACCGGTTCATCCAATACGAGTAAAGGCGGAGAATGTATTAGAGCTAAAGCCAACGATGCTCGCCGCTTCATTCCACCACTAAAAAGTATAGTTTGAGTCTTTATGTGTTTTATTAAATTGAAGCTACCTTCCTTTAGGTAGCACATAATTCTGTTACCTTAAATCCTTGATGCGTTTGGAACTATCTGGTAAATCCAACAACTTCTGAAGTGACATCCAATTTGCTTTCACCTTCGTTCTCTTCATGTTGTACATCAGTCCGTAAAAGTGTACTATTTCAGGTATTCTCAAGTGAGTATATAATGCAGCATCCTAAACAAATTTGGAAAGAATAATTTTTAGAAACACTTTAAGCTTAGTATACAAAAATACAAATTAATTCACGGTCGTACCTGTGGCATGTATCCTATTTGATGGCCATTGCTTAAATTTGGTTTTCTTCCAAGCACCATTATCTGTCCAGAATTCCAACTTAAAAGACCCACAATGCATGACAAAACTGTGGTCTTTCCACAACCACTTGACCCTAGCAATGAATATCTAAAAATAACATTATGATGACCTTAAATGCTGACACAAATTGTAGTAAGATTTTGTTGGTTTATTCTTATCATTATTTACATTGTTCCTTTTTCAACACTCATGGAAAATTCTTGCAAAACCGTCGGTCCATTTTTGTAATGCATGCACAAGTCTCTTATTCTAACAGAATGCTCACCTGTCTTGCTGTTTTGTATGTTTTCAAAATTGTCTTTTAAAATATCTATTTCCCCTGTTGTTACTATCGGGTTTTGGAAATTAGAATTACTTTCGATTTCCATATTAAATTTTTTTCAATGAACAATTTCGGAAATTTGTAATGGACAGCGTTGATGCTTTTACGACATCCAAGTAACTGACCAAGTTAATACACATGCACTTCAGCGCTCTTGAAAAATTATATCCAAAGAAATGTGGAATAAAATTCAACATTAATATTGCTCTACTAATACACTTTGTTTCTAGAAATGTGTGAAAATTTTTAATCTTGTAGGAAATCACTAGATATTCTGAAACAAGTAATTTCTCGTTCAAGCTATTATGTAATAATTCTAGGGAAAAGTAGCAAATTCTCCATTGATGGCCAATTTGATTACGTTTTAGTACCACCCATGTATTCACAAAATGTAAATAAAACTAAAGGAAAAGCTTTAAAAATAGCTTATTCTAGATTAAATGAAGATTCTAGATTAAATGAAGATTGGTTTTCCCGTGCACGGCACCACAAAGCACCAATTTGATTTTTAAATCGACTGAAGTAAAATGACGCTGATCTTGAAAATGCAACTATGGTTGGTTTTTAAATTATCGATTAAAATCTAAAGACGATTTCACATGCATATAACGAAGTTAAAAATACTCATGAATCTAGGTGGTGGGCATGTCTCTTGTGAAAAATGAACATAGGCTATGCATAACGCTCACTTTGTATGAAGACATAGAATGCTTTGAAATCCGGTATGAATCTTCGTAATAAAAAAATCTTTTTCTTTATTTATATAGTAGTTTCCATATTATGGGAAATAAAGCAGACAAAGCAAATGTCCACAAAACATTGGCCACTAATCCAGCCAAAACTCTTGGATGACTAACTGAAACTCCACGTATAATTATGGACCTGAGTGCTTCTGTGGGAAGCGTAATCGGCATAAATTTAGCCACAAATTGGCAAACCCATGGCATACTTTCAAATGGAAACATAACTCCGCCGTATAGCAGAAACGTGGGCAGTAGGAAAACTCCAACAATTAGAACTGTCACCTCATTACGAAATATAATCCCACATACCAAACCTATAAGACCAAAGTAAAAAATATAAACATGGACCTAATTCATATGTTAAAAAATGAAAATTGTTACGCAAGCCGTTTTAGTACCCATAAGAACACCAACCAGTCCGCAGAATAGGCCAAGTGCCACGTAAAGCATAAACGAACCCCGAATTTCAATTCCAAATACGAAATGCGTAACCAAGCTCCAAATTAATATTTGAGCTGCTGTCATAATTTCTTGGGTTATTACATGACTTAGCATTATATCAAAAATGGACAGTCCTGCAACGCGAGCTCTTGCTAGTGTTCCTTGTTTCAGATCTAGTTCCCAAAACATATTTTCTATTATTTTCAGTGAAAGTATAAGGACTGTAAAACAAAATAAAATGTAAGTACTTACCTGATATGAAAATAAACGATGTAATGCAAACAATTAGCATCTCTGTGGAGCTGAAAATCAAGACAGCGATACAAAATATATACTTATTTAGGATTATGTCTTGTTTATTAAATTTGCGGTTACCACTTACCACACTATAACGCCTGGTAGTACGTAGGTAACATCGTGATCATTTGTTCCGTAAACGGGATCATGATACTGAAAATACAAATTGCATTTTAGATAATTTTACAACTTCATCAAGTTTTGTTATATTTTGCCTTAAGGGGTCGAACGTACATGCATTTGAACAACGCTTTGCGGATTTCCAATTTTGCAGGAAACGATCAAGTTCTGTACGTATTTAAAATAGGTTTCATATAGTTCCTTTATCATGAAATAATTGGCGACGAATTCTGTTTAGGTTTAGAATCTGTTAGAACATTTGCACAAGATTTTGAAATTGCAATGAAAATGATTAGAATAGCCAAATTACGTGAATTGTCCAAATGTGCGTGAACCAAAGATCCTTCAATGTCATCTGGAAAAGCATAACTTTTCGCCACCATTCGGTTCAGTTGATGATCAGAATAATTTTGGGGGAAGGTGAGATATCCCCAGGAATTGCCAAGGTATACCTGAGTACGAGCTTCGTCTTCAGTTTTGTACGAATCCTTTTCAAAATAATCAAACATTGAAAGCCCACCGGAAAAATACCTAATTGTATGAATTAGCATCAAACAATTGTATTCCTACCAAAATAAATAGATCCCTGGTCTTTAGTTCATTTAGAAATTTGCAGCTTAAAGTTGTAAAATCGCAAGAGTTACTGAAATGTTGCGGTAAATCACACATTGTATTCCAGTTTGCCATCTGCACTTCATTGTCTACTATACCAATATGCATTTCTTTCATTTTTGATCCCAAGGCTATAAGTGTTAGGCTTCCTTGTATGGTAGGCATAAACAGCATGAATGCAATAAATCTAAAAAGTTATAAAAACAGTTAATCATTTTTGAAGACTTTCTGAATTCTACACGTATTTTTAACAATTTTATAACAATGATTACGCTGGAAATCGCAGAAACGTCAAAAGCATCACAGAGGTGAACCCATAAACATTTTGAAAAGTTTTTAGTGCCTTTAACACCATGGAGTTATTTGGGTTTGCATTAACAGTTGCACCAACTGACAAGTTTAACCCAGCTTCAGCGTCTACAGAATGTCGATATTGTCCACTCATTTGCTCTTTTAAAGCTATTTTCTTTAGTTGGGGTTTCCACGATGCTTTAAAAGTTAGTGGCTTAGAATCTCTATTTTTTGCTTCGACGGTTATATTTTGACACTTAAGTTGACTTTCTTTGCATAACTTCATCACTGCATCGTCCAGCGTAAAGCATCCAAACCGTTTCAAAATCTTTGTCGGTGTTTCTTCAATAATCATCTTGCCGTCTCGCATTACACCAATCTTGTTTGATAAGCGAGCCTCGTCTATATAATGGGTAGTTATAAGTATTGTTGTTCCAGAATTCATTGCCAGTGTTTGCAAATAACTCCAGATGCTAGAAAATAAATTGATAAGTGTTATGCAAATTTACACGAATGACTAATATTCTGATGTTTCAAACTGACCTTTGTCGAAGCAGGGGATCCAATCCAACCGTCTACAAATAATTACGAATTGTGTAGCTTTAGCTAGAATTAACTGAAATAAAAAGAATTTTAAAAGGAAAATTACCGGTTCATCCAGCACTAACAGGGGTGGAGAATGTATCAAAGCTAAAGCCAACGATGCTCGCCGTTTCATCCCTCCACTGAAAGATATATATTTGAACCATGATTTTGTATTGAATTCGTGTTATTTTCTTTAACATATCACTTAGGTTTGCTACCTTAAGTCTTTGATGCGTTTAGTACTATCCGGTAAATCTAGCAACTGTTGAAGTGACGTCCAACTTGCTTTCACCTTCATTCTCTCCATGTTGTACATCAGTCCGTAAAAGTGTATAATTTCAGGTATTCTCAAGTGAGTATACAATGCTGCGTCCTACGAATTAAAAAGATTAATATGTCATTTAGCAATATAATGCTATAGAGAAAAATGCAAAAAACTAAACGTTAGTAGAACCTGTCAACCTGTGGCATGTACCCTATTTGACGGCCGTCACTTAAATTTGGGTTTCTTCCAAGCACCGTTACTTCTCCAGAATCCCAGTTTAAAAGGCCTACAATGCATGACAAAATTGTAGTCTTTCCACAACCACTTGACCCTAGCAACGAGTATCTAGAATACAAGCAATAAAATACTAAGTTTTGGTAATTGAATCCACTTTAAATTTAATATCCTTATTTACATTGTTCCTTTTTCCACACTCATGGAAAGGTTTTGCAAAATCGGTGGTCCATTTTGATAACGTTTGCACAAGTCTGTTATTCTGACAGAATGTTCACGTGCAGTCTTTTTATTTTTCAAGTTATCCCTTAAAATACTTAATTCCCGGGTTGACTCTATTGGGTTTTGCAAATTGGAATTATTTCTGATTTCCATTTTTAAATTGTTTTAAAGGATTTTGTCAGAGGTAAAGTTGGTAACTGTCATGAGGCTATGAGAGTGACTGACTAAGTAAAGTACTAAGTTAATATTTTACTTGGCCGCTGGGTAGGTTTTTGATTTAAATTAGTATATATATTTATATGACCTAAAGCTCATCTACGTACACTGTTTCTGGAAATGTGAAATGCATGCAAGTTTTTGTAATCTTGTGAACAATCACTTGTTTTCTGAAACAATAACAATATTAATTGCAGAAAAAAGCAACAAAATGTCTATTGATGGAAAATTTGATTATGCTTTAGTAACATTCACCAGTTCTCACACTTTTTTACAACTCAAGTCAATGTTTTGAAGTGTATTATTCTACAGCCTGCATCTCTATCGATAAGTTTGGATTTTCCATGCACAACTGCTTACAAGCTAAGAAGCCGGAATACCTAATGCTAATCAACCAACAACCGAGAAGATTGTTTTAAAATTGATTAAAGATAAATCATCCGGATCTACTGGTGCAATTATTATTAGTTCTGGAAATTATTCGTCCAGGTATAAAGAAAATGCATTACAATAATTACATCCAAATATAATAACCAATAAGAACTGCATATGAAAATAGCTTATAATATGTATGTAAAATAGTTATTTTACAGCGCACGAGTAAGAACAAAAGGTACCTGTTACCTGTGTTCTGAGTTTGCTCCCAAAGCCTTATCTCCTGACTTGAGACAAAGGTGAAGACAGGCAGCATAAAATGATGCGTTACCTTATAAACTTGTAAATGACCATAGAATATGCATAACACTATGAACTCTTTGTTTTGAGTTGCTTGAATATATAAAAGATTTTGAGATTTCTACCAAAATAATAAGTTTATTAGTTCACATGGTTTAATTAAACTTTATCTTGTGAAAACTGATAAATATCATGTAGCCTTGAAATCCGGTTTGGGTGCTATGAACTATGGAAATCGAACTTGTTATTCGTTTTGCATGAATATGCATTTTATATTTTTTGTGTTTTCAAATCTCATTACGTTAATTTACTGGTTCTTTTAACTTATCACAAATGTGAAGGAAGTGCATGTTTCCAATAAAATGCCACGTAATGTCAGGATAAAAGTGTACAACAGGAAAATAAAGCAGGATTAATAATTATTGACAGAACTTTCGATAAGCAAAAATGGTTAGAATTAATCCAGCGGCTGTCCAGCTCAAAAGCACAACAATTCCAGGCCATACAAGTGGATGAGTAAGTCCAACTCCACGTAGCATAACACATCGTAAAGCTTCGGCGGGGAGGTTTGTGGGAAGCAGATTTGCAAATTGTTGCCACGGTTTTGACATATAATGGGTAGTAAATATTAACCCTCCAAGAAGAAGCATAATTGGTGTAATAAATACGCCAACAGCCAAACATTGAATTTCGTCTTGAAGAACTATGCCTGTCAACAAGCCTACAAAATGGTATCAAAATGATTAAAATATGAACATGAAATTTAATAATGAAATTCAACAGAAATTGTATGGTAGCATGTATTGTACCGAGTGCAGTACTGAAAACTCCCAGCAGCAAACAAATTGCTACGTAGTTTATGTATGAACCCCGAATCTCAAAATTGAAACCAAATCGAAGAACAGTGCTCCAGATGATGATTTGACTAGCAGTTACAATTTGTTGGGTTATAAAATGGCTTGAGAGAAAATCAAAGCGTGACAGACCAGCTACACGCGTCCTTGTAAATGTACCCTGTTTAAAATCTGAAAAATATTTTTTTAAACATAATACATATGAAAGGAGCCATTGCAATTATATTCCGTGAATATTACCTGTGACGAACGTCAGCGCCGTCAAAATGATGATGAGAGCTTCATATGCACTTTACAATATAAAAAGCCATGAATCAATTAATTTATTAAATCATGGTGTCATACAAATTGCATTTATATTATTAGAATAGGCACTTGTACTCACGATAGCATTGACGGCGGTAAAATAAATGCAAAATCATCATCATTTCCTCCATAAACTGGTTGACGATACTGGAAATGAATCATGCACATCATATTGCACTAACCACAAAATACTTGAAAACGATTAAACAAAAATAAAATTAATACGTGAAGAGGAAGATCCAACTCTTTTGCATTTAGTTTGCAAGAGCGTGCCATCAACTTGATATACTCCAAGTATGCTTCATACAGTCGTCTTTGAAGATAAAAGTTGGCAATAAAATCTAACAAATTTCAAATTGAATTACAAATTTCTCATTATGCACCGTGCGTTTGGCACTATGTTATATTCTTACGAGAATTATCAAAGTATCCTCGAATCTCTGAGCCTTCAATGGTTTCTCTAGAGGCATAAAATTTTGAAGCAATTCGTTGCAGTGTTTGTTGCGAATAATTTTGACGGAATATCAAGTAGCCCCAACTATTGCCTAAGTGGACTTGTTGAAGGGCATGTTCCTCCGTGTCGTAAGAATCCTACAATACAGTACAACTGATGTATTTTCAAAAACTTTTAACTTGCAGGATTGATATATTGGAACATACCAAAACAATCAGTCCATCAGTTTTTAATTCATTTAAATATTTACAGCTTAAGGCTGTAAAATCACAAGAGTTGCTAGCATATTTTGGCAAGAAGCATTCCTGTGTCCAGTTCCTAAGCTCGTGATTCACAACACCGACATGCATGTCCCGCATTTTCGAACCGATTACTAAAACGGTTAAGCTTCCATGCAATGTTGGCATGAATAAAATAAACAGTAAAAATCTGAAAAAGTTAAGAAAAATGAAGGTGTGGTGGTAATTTAAGAAATTTAAATGATAAGGAATTTTACATTTAAATTTGTAATTACGCAGGAAATCGCAGATATGTAAGCAGCATCACTTTAGTGAAACCATGCACATTCCAAAAGTGTTTATAACATGTTGAAAGTCTATTTGGTTTTGTAAATGTAGAATTTAAGCTGTAGCAAATTTTGCTGGGTTGAGATAACGTGGGAAGTATTGATGAAAGATCATTTTGGCTTCCAGTTTGAATGTAATGAAGAGGCTCGCAGTTATCAGATTTATAAGCTGACGAACCATAGTGTCCAAATTTCAGTTTTTGATCACAGTTTGTACTATTTTTATCCTTTCTGCATAATTGCACAATAACTTCCTCCAGCAGGTCACACCCATACGACTTCATTAGGACGGTTGGGGATTCCTCGACTAATAAGCGACCGTTCCTCATTACACCTACCTGTGTACAATTAATCGTGTGTGAAAATATACGTTAAAATTTTTTTTCAGCAGGTCATCATAAAGTTACCTTATCAGATAACCTAGCCTCTTCAATATAATGTGTAGTTATAATTATTGTGGTTCCTCTTGTGCTAATTATTTTACGCAAGTAGTTCCAAATGCTACAAAAGTGAAGAAATTTACGGAAATAAAAATGTTGAGCCTTTTCAAAATTTCAAAAATGTTTACACTTTATACTTATGTCGTAGTAATGGGTCCAATCCAACAGTCTGTAAAAAATAACATATTTTGCTACATTCCATGATTAACTTGTTAACATTAGTCAAAAATATTCTGAAGACTTGATTACCGGTTCATCCAAAATAAGCAAATCTGGAGAATGAATAAGTGCTAGAGCTAATGATACTCGTCGTTGTTGACCACCACTAAAACAATATTTTTAATGTAATTTCGTAATTTCAAATCGTAATTTAGAACTTGAGTACACAAAGCGGTTGGTTATGTACCTTAGATTTTTTATTAATGAAGAGCTGGCCGGCAGTTTCAGTAAATCATCTAATATTTCTCTACTGGCAGCAATTTCCTTTTTGCTCATGCCATACAACACGCCGTAAAACTCCAGCATTTCTTTAATACTCAAATATTTGTAAAGTGGCAGGTCCTGGAAAAATATAAAATGATATTCAGAACAAGCACGCACTCATTTGTATATGTTAAAATTAATAAAAACATCAACTTTACCTGTGGCATGTATCCCAATTGTCTACCCGGTATTCCACTTTCCTTTGAACCTGGCGTTTTTCCAAAAACTAAAACTTCTCCGGAATTCCATTTTCTCAGTCCAGCAATACATGACAGTAGAGTGGTCTTTCCGCAACCACTTGATCCTAGTAAACCGTATCTAAAAGTGACATGCAAGCTAACTGTCAAACACAAAAGCTGCTCAAAAAATGAATAGTGGTTTTTGTAGCTCACATTATTCCTTTTGGTACGTCCATGCAAAAGTTTTTGACAACTGGTGGTCCTTCACTTAACCGGATGGATAAATTTTGAATGTTCACAGCCGGAAAACTTTCCAAGGTACAAACTGAGCTCACTGAGTTTTTTCGTTTTTGAATTTCTGCATACACTATATCCTCCATTTTCTAAAATTATGACTGATGAACACATGAGTTTTTGTACATTTAGTCACAACAAGCAACAATCTAAAACTGTCATGAGGCATGACTCATGTCACACTGTGGTGTAAAAATGTAATATAAAAACTTGCGTAAGTAAAGTGAGAAATAAACCAATTCCTAACACAAGTAAAGTGTTGAAAGAATTACGCAGCATCAGGTTGTGAGAAAAAGTGCTACCGTAGCATAAATACTATTTATGATGGTGTTGTCATTCGAAATGCGCTCTTATGATGATTGCAAGAAAAAATTTCTAATAAACTGATATCTAAATGTAAAGTTATTTTATAATACCACACGTGCCATTTGTTTTAACATGTATCACGTTTCTTTGTTTTATTGTTTGTTTTACTTTTTGCACATAAATGGCACATGATGTTAAACTCTCATCAAATATGCATACCTAACACCTTACTTACAAGTTATAATTGAGTCATTGATGTGTAATACAGGTTTGCTTTATTAATGAAAGGTAGGCTGGGGAGACCGTGGGAAAAACACAGCTTTATATGGGTAACTTGCCTCACGCAGAAATAAAACGACTTGTTACGCTTTTTATAGTGCATGCAAACTGCCTGAGCATTGTGCAGTTTGCAAAAGATAGGTAGGTCGAGTGCAGTTTTGTGTAGCTTTCAGACTCTCAGAATAAATATAGGTTTCAGTAGCAATTACAATTTGCACCTGAACGGTGCTAATAAAGTGGCATTACAAATTGGGTT